>CM060310.1:76101508-76269008 GCA_030674185.1 Monoplex corrugatus | reverse complement strand
TTGCCTGAACATAGAATATGGCTGCTGAAGTTGCTGAATAGTTTTAAAAAAGTCTCGTGTACAACCTTTCATCCTGTGAAATATTCCCATTATTGTAGATGTATAAGTACTGGTATGGATACAGGATGTTTCACAAAGTGTTATCAAGAAATGCCCGAAGGTGCTGCATGGGACTCAGAACAACACTGCCTCACCACAGACAAAATAATATCACAGCACTGACCAAACAAAATAAAACATGAGATGCTGTAAAATTTTAGTAATGCATCACATGATTTCAGAATTTTTTGGGAGGTGGTAGACTTTTGGGGGGGCTGTTTGATATTTTATTTTATGTTTCTTTCTATTCCTAAATCATGAATGTGTTTCTGTGTTGTTTGCAGATTGCCTTGAGAGATTATCTTCTGAAGCAACAGAAGAAGAGAAAGTAAATGAAATTGTTCAGCTTTGATTTGCTCTGTGAGTGATATGTACATATGATAAATAAATGTATTTGAAATTGTTTTCATCTGATAATGTGTGTGTGTGAGAGAGAGAGAGAGAGAGAGAGAGAGAGGGTCCGTTTAAATCATTGATATGGCTTGAAAATGAAATTGTCCTCAGTTAATCAAAACATGAGTACATTCATATGTGCACATACATGTACACACAATTCATCAACACATTACCTCAGAGCATCATGTAACTTGTGTGGCATCTCCCCTTATTTCACAGTTATGCGAACAGCTCAGTGAAACTGCCACTGAACACTTCAAAATTCCAACACACCCCCTTCTTTACTTTTTTCAATACTATTATTTTTAATCATTATTTTCAGTGTTTTGATTTTTCTCGGATGGGTGTGTGTGCATTGTTTTGCCACACTCTCTGCAGGCAGCATGTTGCTACATAGTCTGTATACTCTGGCTTACATGATCTTTAACGTGTACATTTGATGTTCTGAATGCATATACATATACACATGAAGGCGTCTCAGGTGTTTGCAAGTCTGCACATACATTGACCGTCACATTCATTTGAAAATTCTGCAAAGTATTGTTTTCCCTTCAATCCAGCTAGAAAAAAAAATGTTCTAGTAAAAATTCAGGTTCACAAGTGAGACAGGGTTGTGTACCTGTAGACGTACTCTGTCGCATAAGTATTGTCTAGCCTTTTGTAAACAGATCTTCAAAAACATCTTGGTGCTATGTCTGACTCAATGAATGAAAACAGGTTTATTAAGTTTGAACCAATTAAATAAGGGTTGGTTGAAAAAACTTGGCACTTATGAATTGTGGAGAGAAAACCCAGTGGCCGTGGTGTAGTAGTAAGTGCAGTGGACTACCGACTCGAAGGTTGTGGGTTCAGATCCCCATCTGTCCCGTAAAAAAATTCCTTGTAAGAATTTTTGGCTCCAAGCACACACACACACACACACACACACACACACACACACACACACACACACACACACATATACATACACACATGTACACACACACACACTCACATACACACACACACACACACACACACACACACACACACACACACACACACACACACACACACACACACACACGGTCATGGCAGTCAAATAGGTAAACATCAGACTTCCAGTCAGAAGGTCCTGGGTTTGCTCCGCCTGGACATCACCACCTGGTGGGTAAAGACTGGAAATTTTTTGATCTCCCTGATCAACGTGTGTAGACATGCCTGCGGCTAAACCCCTTCGTCTGTAAACTCATGCAAAAGATCATGTACACACGCTAAATATCCTAAGTCACGTCAGTGGCTTATGGAAGCATGAGAACAGCCAGCATGCACGCCCAACAAAGATACAGATTGTGCAACAACAAAGTAGAATGTGATCAGCTCGCCAAACAACTTTTCTTCGTGCTCCACTGCATGTAAAAAGTCTTAATCTTTGGCTTTGACTGAGAATGGATTGTTTTTAGGAATAAACTGCTATTGAGCACCAGGAAAGGCTTTGACTGCAGTCAAGTTCTGAGCAGCTTGGGTTTTTTGTTTTCCTTTGTCAGCACGTCTTGATTGTCTCTCGTTTATTTTTTTTCCCAGACCACTTGAAGTCTCTGTCTTTCTGTATTTCTTCTTTTGTATCTGTAGTTGTCAGCTGATGTCATGTATTTTCTTTCAGACCACTTGAAGTTTGTCTTTCCGAATTTTTTCTTTTGTATCTATAGTTATAGACTAATGTTGTTTATTTTTCTTTCAAACCACTTGAAATCTCTTCTTTTCCGAATTTCTTCTTTTGTATCTGTAGTTGTAGACTGATATGAGAGAGAGAGGTCGAGAGGTCAGAGAGACAGAGTGTCTGTATCTGTGTCGAGCTCAAATGTCAACGATACAACCCCACAGGTACCCAGCCGCTTCTGATTGTTAGCTAGCAGCACAAAAGGCCCTGAACGTAAAGTCGGTAGGAAAAGATGGAAAGGATAGAGTGCTGAATTAACTGAAAGTCGTCTCTTGTCACACGCGGCAAGAAAACGGTCATTTGCGTGTCATCATGTCAACTTCGGGGAGGGCCATGACCTTAAGCAGAATCACACAACAAAGAATGGTGTGTGTGTGTGTGTGTATGTGAGCATGTGTATATATGTGTGCGTGCGTGTTTAGTGACTGTGTGTGTGTGAATGCACGTGCACGTATTTATGTGTGTGTGTGCGTTTGTATATACGTGTAGTGACTGTGTGTGTGTGTGTGTGTGTGAATGCACGTGCATGTGTGTGCATGTTCATGTATGTGTATTGTGTGCGTGCGTGTGTATGTAAATGTGTGTGAATGCACATGCACATATGTGCGTACATATGTACATACGTGTACATCTAAGCTTGTGTGTTTTACGCGTACATGCATAATATCTATGTATGCGTGTGCGTGTGATATGTGCGTGCACGCGCACGCGTGGTTTTAGTCACACAGGAAAAGTCCGTTGGAGATCAAGCTCTTCCACGCGAAATAATTTTTAAAAATAAAAAAAAATTTAAAAAAATTAAATAATAATAAAAAAAGAAGATGAAGGGGCCTTTGTTGTCAATCGTGGCTGTTTGGAATACAGTAATATTAGCAGGAAGCTAGTGGCTGCAATGTTAACGGCCAGTTAGAGCTTCCAACGTGGTGAGGCAACACCCAAGCCAAAATATAGGGGGGGGGGAGAGAACTCTGTTAGTCGTGGTAGATGTTTTTTTGGAGCTACGGACGGGGTTAACCCTACACTTCCTCGCCCTGTCCCTCAGGTCTGCGAAGTTGGTGGACAGAGTGAGGAAGTGAAAGAGGTAAGGGTTAAGAGGGGAAAACAGGCGGCTGTTTAGAGGCATGGGAGGAAAGATATCCAGTCTTAACCCTTTCACTCGCTCACCTCATCCACCAGCTCCCCTCAAGGAGTGAAAGAGTTAAAATTTCTGAGCTATACAATCTTTACTACCTGCAAATCCTTCATTCTTTCACGAAAAAGAATGTATATCGCTCTGTCTTTACCTATATGTCTATGTATGTATATATGTATATATATGTATGCATGTATGCATGTATGTATGTATGTATGTAAGTATGTATGTATGTATGTATGTATACCGTGCTAATCGCAGAAAATGAAACGGACCTACAAAACCTTGTGAATATACTAGAAATAAAAAGCAAAGGTAAGGGGTTGGAACTAAACAGCAAGAAGACTAAAGTCATGGTGATCAGTAAAAAACATGAAATCCCCTCATGCAAAATAACAGCAAACGGCACAACCTTGAGACAGGTTGATAAGTTTAAATACCTGGGAACGATCATTCACCAGACGGCAGATGCACATCAGAAATAGCCAGAAGAATCGGCCAAGCCGAAACAGCATTCAAGAAGATAAAAAGCATTCTTAACAACAAATGCCTATCAATTAACATCAGGAAGAGAGTTCTTGAATGTTATGTAGAACCAATACTGTTATATGGTTGTGAGGTGTGGACAGTCAACAAACAAAGCCAAGAACAAGATTGAGGCAGCTGAGATGTGGTTTCTAAGAAGAATGGTGAGAGTTCCATGAACAGCAAAGAAAACAAACGAGACAGTCTTGGTAGAGGCAGACACAAGAAGATCATTCATAAGGAAGATTAGGAAAAGACAGGCAACATTTATAGCACATTTTATGAGGAAAAGGGAATTGGAGCACCTGGTCACAACGGGAAACTGGAGGGAAAGAGAGCACCAGGTAAACCCAGGGAGAAGATATTGGACGGACTTCCAGAGTGGCTGAAGACAAAGAGGGTGAAAGAGGCGCTTGAGGCAACAAGAGATAGAAACAGATGGAAGGCCATGATCGCCAACGCCATGTGGCAAGGCACCTGATGATGATGATGATGATGATGTATGTATGTATGTATGCCTATGTATGTATGTACGTATGTATGTATGTATGTATGTGTGTATGTGTGTGTGTATGTATGTATGTATGTATGTGTATATGTATGTATGTAGGCCTATGTATGTATGTATGCGTGTATGTGTGCGTGTATGCATGTATGTATGTATGCATACATGTATGTATGTATGAATGTATGTATGTATGTATGTATGTAAGTACGTATGTATTATGTATGTATGTATCTACGTATGTATGTATGTACGTATGTATGTATGCATGCATGCATGCCTATGTATGTATGTATGTACGTACGTACGTACGTAGACCCAGGGAGAAAATATTGGACGGACTTGCAGACAGAGAGAGTGGGAGAGATTTGTGTGTAGGGCCATGATAGCCGACGCCATGTGGCAGGGCACATGATACTGATGAGAGGAGAGAGACCTACACAACACTATGCTGACACTATCAGAATGATGGAAACATTACGATGATCAGTGAAACAGGTCAGCTTTCAATGTTGCTGGCTGTGGTTGAAATCGAGATATCAGATCTTGAGTCCACGGCTCTATCATAAGAACCAACCAACCCGTATACTTCTTGAATTACGCGTGCACACACACACACACACACACACACACACACACACACATATATATATATATATATATATATTATATATATATATATATATATATATATATATATATATATATATACATACACACACACACACACCAATCTCTCTCACTCTCTTTTTCATTGACTCTCATAAACACACACACGCACGCGCGCGCACACACACACACTCATACACACACACACCTTGTGTGTTGTGTGTGAGGGAGGGACACAGAGAGAGAGATGGGGAAGAGAGAGAGGGAGAGAAAATGAGAGAGAGAAAACGAAATAGAGAGAGAACGAAAGAGAGACAGGCAGACAGACATGCATACAGAGACAGACAGACATAGGGAGACAGAGACAGACAGACTGAAACAGACAGACAGAGGGAGAGAGAGAGAAAGAGAGAGACAGACACACAGACAGAGGGAGAGCGAGACAGAGAGACAGAGAGCACGGAAGAGCGAGAGTATGTGTTTGTGCAGGTATAATTCATGAAGTTTACTCACCATCTTGAGCACACAACTCAGCGTCTCATTTCACCATTTCACGTGCAACCCACACCACCTCAATCCACCCCCTGCATGAATACACATATATTTGAATCACATGCAACGATTATAGGTAACCGAAAGCGTAGTTGCATTTGAACCACTCACCCGGTGTTCATGGTGCTGAAAGCAGCTTTTGTGGTGTTCCAGTTTTAATTTTTATGAAACTTGGGGTTGTTCAGTTTCAATTTCAGTTTCAATTTCTCAAGGTGACGTCTCCATGCTCGGAATGAATTCCATATGCACTAACGTCACACAGGTGCCATGTGATGGAGAAGATCCAGAATGATCATGGCATAAGCTTAAGCCTGCACATAAACCCATGAGTTGGGCTGTTCAACAGAAAGTATGACGAGGTAAGGCACTTTCTTTTGCAGTAGGCTGGGCATTTTTAGATCTGTCTTTGGAAGAATTATCCCAAACAAGTGTGACTGTCCGCGTTCAAGCAAACAGGAACTAGAAAGAAGAAGAAAAAAACGAAAAAAGAATCAGAACGCGTATTTAATACAACCAGAGAAGACAGGCGCAAATTTTCGGCTAACTGGCCTTTGTCAAGCGTAGGCGTAAGATCACAAACGAACAAACACGTCTACTCTTGACAAAGGCCACTTAGCCGAAAATTTGTGCCTGTCTTGTCTGGTTGTATCAAATACGCGTTCTGATTTTTTTTCTTCTTTTCTTTTTCTTTTCTGGTTGGGGAAAATTGTCGAGGTCTTTAATGAACTTTGACGAAGGATCATCTGTAATTTGGAGAATGAAACAGTAATTTATTTCTCGCACTTTGTAAATTTAGCTTAAAGTTGTCTGAATCTTAGACAGTTCGCAGATTTGCTAGTCAACGTTTTGGCTGTTTACCTTCTACTGAATTAATATAGCTTTCTTGTTTGTGAAATTATTAATACCAATTTATATGACACTGTGTATATATGAGCGCACACGCACGCGTGCATAGACACCTGTATATTGCCGGCACCACGAAAAGTTGGTCTGTATGATTTTGGTCCCCCGTTGTTACGACCTCATTGTTACGTTGAACTTTTACCTTAACCTATTATATTGCCATGAATTCGTAATGTGGTGTGTGTGTGTGTAACTGATGAGACAAAAATTTGTGATTCAGAGAGAGAGTGAGAGGGGGGTTGTGGTTGTGGTTGTGCTGTGCTGTGCTGTGTTTTGCTGTGTTGTGTTGTGCGTGTTGTGTGTGTTGTGTTGTGTGTGTTGTGTTGTGTGTGTGTTGTGTGTGTGAGGTTATTTTTCCTACTTATAGTAGTAGGCCTCCCTCGGTCATGGCTGACCATGGACAAAGTACATCCGTTCTAATGTCTAGTTGGGCTGTCTGCTTGGTCCAAGCAGCGTCGCCTGTGAGTGTAGAGACCAATGCGAGAGAGGCAGTCTCTGTCGCAGCGGTCGCATGTGTATGCTGATGCTGGTCTGTTGGCTGTCATCCCTTTTCTGCGAACTCGCTTTTCTGCTGCAGCAGCTGACAGTTTGTCTTCACCAATCCGTAGCTGTTTCTTGAGGGTGGTTCTCCAGCAGTTGCGGTCGTCTGCGAGGTCCTCCCAGGACTCGGTGTTGATCTCAAGCGCCTTCATGTCACGTTTGCAAACGTCTTTGTATCTCAGCTGTGGGCGGCCAATGTTTCTCTGCCCGGTGGCAAGCTCACCATAAAGGATGTCTTTTGGGATGCGACCATCTTCCATGCGGCGAACGTGGCCCAACCAGCGCAGCCGACGCTGTCTCAGCATGGTATGCATGGTTGGGAGCCAGCGCGGGTCAGAACTTCGGTGTTGGTCACCTTGTCTTGCCAGGAAATGCCGAGTATGCGCCGTAGGCTTCTCATGTGGAAGGTATTGAGCCTTTTCTCCTGATGAGCATGCGTGGTCCACGCCTCGCTGCCATACAGCAAGGTGCTGAGGACACAGGCGTTGTATACAGCCATCTTTGTCTTTGTGGTCAGCTTGGGATTTGTCCACACACCTTTGTGTGAGGCGGGCTAGTATTGTGGCTGCCTTCCCGATCCTCTTGTCGATCTCTGTGTCAAGGGAGAGGTTATCGGTGATGGTGGACCCAAGATATGTGAACTGATGGATGGCTTCAAGCTCGTAGTCATCAATGGTGATGGCTGGTGGAGATGGCGTGTCTTGGCCCAGGACGTTTGTCTTCTTAAGACTGATGGTCAGACCAAAATCTTTGCAGGCCTGGAAGAAGCGGTCCATTAGTGACTGCAGGTCCCACTGAGTATGGGTCACAACTGCGGCATCGTCTGCAAATAGCATGTCTCTGATGAGGGCTTCACGGACCTTTGTCCTTGCTCTGAGGCGGGCGAGGTTGAAGAGCCTGTAGTCTGATCTGATCCGCAGGTGGATCCCTTCTTGCACTGTGCTGAACGCATGCCTCAGGAGGAGAGCGAAGAAGATTCCAAAGAGGGTTGGGGCCAGGACGCAGCCTTGTTTCACACCGCTGCGTACGTCGAAGGGCTTGGAGAGGTTTCCGTTGAATTGCACTGTCCCTTTCATGTTGGAGTGGAAGGACTCAATTAAACTGTGCAGTTTGGGGGGCAGCCGATTTTTCGGAGAGCCCTGAAAAGGCTATCTCTGCTGACTAGGTCAAAGGCCTTGGTGAGGTCAATGAATTTCACATACAGGAGCATCCGCTGCTCTCTGCACTTCTGGAGTTGGCGAAGGGATAAGACCATGTCTACCGTGGATCTCTCTGCTCGAAAACCACACTGTGATTCCGGGTAGACGCGTTCAGCCAGTTTCTGCAGGCGGATTAGGAGGACCCGAGCGTAGACTTTGCCAACAATGCTGAGGAGCGAGATACCTCTGTAGTTGTTGCAGTCGCTCCTTTCGCCCTTGTTTTTGTACAGGGTGACGATCTTGGCGTCCCTCATGTCCTGTGGCGCAGCTCCCTCATTCCAACACTGACAGAGGATTGCGTGCAAAGGGTGCAGAAGAGAAGTCTTGCAGTGCTTGATGAGGTCTGGGGGAATTCCGTCGTTGCCAGGTGCCTTCCCTGATGCCAGGCTATCAATGGCCTTGCTGAGTTCGTCCACAGTTGGCTGTGCGTCAAGTTCTTCCATTACCGGCATGCACTTGATGGCATCGAGGACTGAGGGGGACACCATGTTCTGTGTGGAGTAGAGGTCGGAGTAGTGTTCCGCCCATTTTTCCATCTGTTGGCTAGGACTGCTGATTACTTCCACAGTGGAGGATTTGAGGGGGGCGATCTTGCTCTGTGTTGGTCTCAGTGCCTTCTTGATGCCATCATACATTCCTCGGATGTTACCTCTTTCAGCAGCACTCTGTATCTCTTCGCTGAGCTCTGTCCAGTACTCGTTTGCACAGTGCCTGACGTTAAACTGAACCTTACTCCTGGCAGCCCTGAGGATTTGCAGGTTCTTCTCTCTGGGTGACCGCTTATATTCGGTGAGTGCGGCGTGCTTGGCCTCAACAGTGGGAGTCATCTCTGATGATTTGGCCTCAAACCAGTCGTGGGACTTCACAGTTTTCTTCCCAAAGGTGGCCATAGCCTTCTCGTTATTTGCCATCTTCTTTAGTTGTCTGCTGTCTTTTTTTCGTTATTTGCCGACTTCTTTTGTTGTCTGTTAGTTGTCTGCTGTCTTCTCGTTATTTGCTGTCTTTTTTAAGTTGTCTGCTGCTTCTCCTCGTTATTTGCCGTATTTTTTATTTGTCTGCTGTCTTCTCTGTATTTGCTGTCTTCTTTAGTTGTCTTCTGTCTTCGCGTTATTTGCCGTCTTCTTTAGTTGTCTGCTGTCTTCTTCTCGTTATTTGCTGTCTTCTTTAGTTGTCTGCTGTCTTCTCGTTATTTGCCGTCTTCTTTAGTTGTCTGCTGTCTTCTCGTTATTTGCCGTCTTCTTTAGTTGTCTGCTGTCTTCTTCTCGTTATTTGCCGTCTTCTTTTGTTGTCTGCTGTCTTCTTCTCGTTATTTGCCGTCTTCTTTTGTTGTCTGCTGTCTTCTCGTTATTTGCCGTCTTCTTTAGTTGTCTGCTGTCTTCTTCTCGTTATTTGCCGTCTTCTTTTGTCGTCTGCTGTCTTCTCGTTATTTGCCGTCTTCTTTAGTTGTCTGCTGTCTTCTTCTCGTTATTTGCCGTCTTCTTTAGTTGTCTGCTGTCTTCTCGTTATTTGCCGTCTTCTTTAGTTGTCTGCTGTCTTCTCGTTATTTGCCGTCTTCTTTTGTCGTCTGCTGTCTTCTCGTTATTTGCCGTCTTCTTTAGTTGTCTGCTGTCTTCTTCTCGTTATTTGCCGTCTTCTTTTGTCGTCTGCTGTCTTCTCGTTATTTGCCAACATCTTTTGTTGTCTGCCATCTTCTCGTTATTTGCCATCTTTTGTTGTCTTTTTTGTTTGTTTGTTTGTTTGTTTTTGTTTGTTTGTTTGTTTGCTTGCTTTTCTCTTCTTCTTCTCGTT
Source organism: Monoplex corrugatus (assembly GCA_030674185.1). Lineage (NCBI taxonomy): Eukaryota > Metazoa > Mollusca > Gastropoda > Littorinimorpha > Ranellidae > Monoplex > Monoplex corrugatus. The sequence goes on along the minus strand of CM060310.1, from coordinate 76,259,061 downwards.
ATTTGGCATCTTCTTTAGTTGTCTGCTGTCTTCTCGTTATTTGCCGTCTTCTTTAGTTGTCTGCTGTCTTCTTCTCGTTATTTGCTGTCTTCTTTAGTTGTCTGCTGTCTTCTCGTTATTTGCCGTCTTCTTTTGTCGTCTGCTGTCTTCTCGTTACTTGCCAACATCTTTTGTTGTCTGCCATCTTCTCGTTATTTGCCATCTTTTGTTGTCTTTTTTGTTTGTTTGTTTGTTTGTTTTTGTTTGTTTGTTTGTTTGCTTGCTTTTCTCTTCTTCTTCTCGTTATTTGGCATCTTCTTTTGTTGTCTGGGTTTTTTTTTTCCTTCTCTTTATTTGCCGTCTTCCGTAGTTGTCTGCTGTCTTCTTCTCGTTATTTACAGTCTTCTTTTGTTCTCTGGGTTTTTTTTTTTTCTATCTTCTTCTTCTCGTTATTTGGCGTCTTCTTTTGTTGTCTGCTGTCTTCTTCTCGTTATTTGCTGTCTTCTGTTGTTGTCTTTTGTTTTGTTTTGTTTGTTTGTTTTTTTCCTTCTCGTTATTTGCCGTCTTCTTTTGTTGTCTGCTGTCTTCTTCTAGTTATTTGCTGTCTTCTTTTCTTGTCTGTTTGTTGTTGTTGTTGTTGTTGTTTTTCCTTCTCGTTATTTGGCGTCTTCTGTTGTTGTCTGCTGTCTTCTTCTCGTTATTTGCTGTCTTCTGTTGTTGTCTGCTGTCTTCTTCTCGTTATTTGCTGTCTTCTGTTGTTGTCTGCTGTCTTCTTCTCGTTATTTGCTGTCTTCTGTTGTTGTCTGTCGCTTTTTTTTCCTTCTCGGTATTTGCGGACTTCTTTTGTCGTCAATTTTTTTTGTTTTTTTTTTCCTCGTTATTTGCTGTCTTCTTTGGTTGTCTGCTGTTTTCTTTTTTCTTGTTGTTTGCTGTCTTTGTTTGCCGTCTCACTCTCGTTGTTTGCTGTCTTCTTTGGTTGTCTGCTGTTTTCTTTTTTCTTGTTGTTTGCTGTCTTTGTTTGCCGTCTCACTCTCGTTGTTTGCTGTCTTCTTTGGTTGTCTGCTGTTTTCTTTTTTCTTGTTGTTTGCTGTCTTTGTTTGCCGTCTCACTCTCGTTGTTTGCTGTCTTCTTTGGTTGTCTGCTGTTTTCTTTTTTCTTGTTGTTTGCTGTCTTCTTTGTTTGCCGTCTCACTCTCGTTGTTTGCTGTCTCATTATCGTTGTCTCATTGTTGCTTTCATTTTCTTGCCTGCTTTCGTTGTCCGTTTCATTTCATGTGTCTGCCTCCATCAAGACTGTCTCGTTTGTTTTCTTTGCTGTCCATGGAACTCTCAACATTCTTCTGAGAAACCACATCTCGGCTGCCTCAATCTTGCTCTGGCTTTGCTTGCTGACTGTCCACGCCTCGCATCCGTACAACAGTATTGGTTCTATATAACATTCAAGGACTCTCTTTCTGATGTTAATTGATAGGCATTTGTCGGTAAGAATGCTTGTCATAAATCGTACAAGAGCATAACTGTGCACAACAAGAAGTGATAGTCTTTCTCTCTGTATCCTCCTCTCTGTCTCTCTTGCGTATGTGTATCTGTGCGCACGCGTGTGCGCGCGCGCATGTAAACACCCGTGAATTTTTATAACGCAATTTATGTATATGTCGTTTCTTTAATCCTTAAAAGAATAAACACAATTATGAAACCAAACAAAACTCGATCAATGCAATCGAGAAAGGATGGACACCATCATAAAAAGGCCATGGAGATGGATTGTGCACACGATCTGAAGAGAAGAGGGTAATATCAACGAAACTGCCCTTTAGTGAGTACCAGAAGAAAGATACAAGTAAAGAATACCCCGAACACCTAGCAACGAAAAACGTAAATAGAACTCCTTGCCCTAAGGTTCACCTGGGGTACCAGACAGAGGCTGACCCAGAACAGATAGAAGTGGCAGATCTTTGTTGCTGCTCTACAAATCGGTGGCATAGCGTCAATAGATACTCTAAGCCTGGATAAAAGGTATAGACGGTTAAGAAGTAAAGACATAAGTCTGGAAGTAATAGTCGAAGATCTAGATCACACAGATCAGAATGTGATAGAATTGTTACTGATAGCGGTGTGTGAGCAGAATTTTCTTTCTTCTGTAATGAGCCATAAGACATGTAATTAATGTGTTTGTTTTTTGCAGGCTATCAAATTATTTGGAAATTTCCCAAGAAAATCAACAAGATAACAATGACAAGAAGACAATACAGAATAACAAAAATATAGGAGACGAAGAAAAGGGGAAAAAAGGAAAAAGAAGAAACAAATAAAGAAAAACAGTATGAAAAGAAGCAAGAAAATATGAAGACAAGCGACAAGACAACAATATAAGGGAGGAGAAACACAGCAACAAAAGATCAAAGACAACACCATCACGCACAAAACCAAGAAACCTCCCAAAGAAACAAACATAACCCAAACAAGAAATTAACATAGAACAAAATCCCCCCAGCAACACGAAGGAAACAAAGACAATGAAAACGACAACGAGAAATTCAATCCCAGCAACACGAAAAAACAGTGGCCAGTAGGAAAAATTAAGAAAAACGGGAAAAACAACAGCAAAAAAGTTTTTCAAAAAAAAGTCGAAACCAACAACAATAACAACAACAACAACAACAAAAACCGGAAAGAAAAACGATAAGAAATGAAATGAAACGGACAACGAAAGCAGGCAAGAAAATGAAAGCAACAATGAGACAACGAGAAGGAGACAGCAAACAAAGAAGACAGCAAACAACAAGAAAACAAACAGCAGGCAACCAAAGAAGACAGCAAACAACAAGAAAACAAACAGCAGGCAACCAAAAAAGACAGCAAACAACAAGGAAAAGAAAACAACAGGCAACCAAAGAAGACGGCAAACAACAAGAAAACAAACAGCAGGTAACCAAAGAAGACAGCAAACAACAAGAAAACAAACAGCAGGCAACAAAAGAAGACAGCAAACAACAAGAAAGCAAACAGCAGGCAACAAAAGAAGACAGCAAACAACAATAATAATAATAATAATTACAATATTTATATAGCGCAAAATCTTGATAAAATCAAATCTAAGCGCTGAAGCAGACACACACGCAAGCACGCACGCACGCACGCACGCACACACACGCACGCACACACACACACACACATACACACACACACGCATGGCTATAAATGGGGAGAAAGAATAAAAGCAATAAAAGCAAGAATAAAAGCAATGGAAAATTATAGAGAGCATAGCATATACAATTATATATTATAACCATGTGATTCCCTCCGAGCGGAGACAGGCTGCAGAGGGGGGTTAGGATTTTATGCGGAGGAGAAAAGGTGAGTTTTGAGAGCGGACTTGAAGGAGACAAAAGTAGGTTGCTGACGGACTGAGAGAGGAAGTTTGTTCCAGGAGAGTGGACCAGAAACAGAGAAGGCTCGTGGACCATAGGTATTGAGCTTAGTGCGTGGAAAGCGAAAAGTCAGAGGATCGGAGGCAGAGCGGAGGGTACGTGAGGGAAGATAGATCTCAAGTAGGCTTGACAGGTAATCGGGGCTGCGTTATTGAGGCTTTTGTAGCACATGGTGTCTAGTTTGTACTGTATGCGCTTTGATACAGGGAGCCAGTGAAGTTGTGCCAGGAGAGGAGATATGTGGTCAGCTTTTTTCTTTTTGAGTACAAGGCGTACAGCATTGTTTTGAATGCGCTGTAGGATGTGAATGGTGAAGGCAGGAAGACCAGACAGGAGTGAATTGCAATAGTCAATGCGAGACATTATGAAGGAGAGAACGAGTTTTGCAGTTGTTTCGACAGAGAGATACTTCCTGATCAGCCTTATACGATGGAGATGATAGTAGCAGGATCTGGCAGTTTGAGAAACAAAGTTGTTCATGGAGAGGGTAGAGTCAATGCAGACACCAAGGTTTTTAGCTGAATCAGAAATTGGGACTGATGTGTTACATAATGGGAGAGAAAGAGGAGGCAGCTGAGAAAGTTTCTGACGGGTGCCAATGAGGATAGCTTCTGTTTTGTCGTCATTAAGCTGAAGTCTATTGTGTGTCATCCAGTTCTTAATGTCCGAGTAACACTCAGTGGTGCGAGTCAACAGGCGCTGCATATTATCAGGTGAGTCACTGTCTTGAAGTTGGGTGTCATCAGCATAGAAGTGGTGTTTTATAGAATGGGAGTTGATGATGGTGGACAGGGGGGAGGTGTAAAGAGTGAAAAGAACAGGGCCAAGGACAGATCCTTGTGGAACACCACAGGTCAGGTATGCAGGTTGAGAGTAAGTGCCATTGATGAGAACGGAAAACAAACAGCAGGCAACAAAAGAAGACAGCAAAGACAGCAAACAGCAAGGAAAAGAAAACAGCAGGCAACAAAAGAAGACGGCAAACAACAAGGAAAAAGAACAGCAGGCAACCAAAGAAGACAGCAAATAACTAGAAAAACAACAACAACAACAACAAAAACCAACAAAAAAACCCCAGAAGACAACAAAAGAAGTCCGCAAATACCGAGAAGAAAACAGCAGACAACTAAGAAGACAGCAAATACCGAGAAGGAAAAAAAGCGGCAGACAACAACAACAACAACAATAACAACAAAAACAGACAACAAAAGAAGACAGCAAATAACTAGAAGAAGACAGCAGACAACAAAAGAAGACGGCAAATAACGAGAAGGAAAAAAAAACAAAAACAAAACAAAACAAAAACAAAAAACAGACAAGAAAAGAAGACGCCAAATAACGAGAAGAAGACAGCAGACAAGAAAAGAAGACGCCAAATAACGAGAAGAAGAAGAAAGAAAGAAAAAAGACAACAAAAGAAGACGGTAAATAACGAGAAGAAGACAGCAGACAACTACGGAAGACGGCAAATAACGAGAAGGGAAGAAAACCCAGACAACAAAAGAAGACGCCAAATAACTGGAAGAAGAAGAGAAAAACAAACAAATAAGCAAACAAAAAGACAACAAAAGAAGACGCCAAATAACGAGAAGAAAAAGGAAAAAAAAAAAAAAAGAGAGAACAAAAGAAGACGGCAAATAACGAGATGAAGACAGCAGACAACAAGACGGCAAATAACGAGAAGACAGCAGACAACAAAAGAAGACGGCAAAAAACGAGAAGACAGCAGACAACAAAAGAAGACGGCAAATAACGAGAAGACAGCAGACAACAAAAGAAGACGGCAAAAAACGAGAAGACAGCAGACAACAAAAGAAGACGGCAAATAACGAGAAGACAGCAGACAACAAAAGAAGACGGCAAATAACGAGAAGACAGCAGACAACAAAAGAAGACGGCAAATAACGAGAAGACAGCAGACAACAAAAGAAGACGGCAAAAAACGAGAAGACAGCAGACAACAAAAGAAGACGGCAAATAACGAGAAGACAGCAGACAACAAAAGAAGACGGCAAATAACGAGAAGACAGCAGACAACAAAAGAAGACGGCAAATAACGAGAAGACAGCAGACAACAAAAGAAGACGGCAAATAACGAGAAGACAGCAGACAACAAAAGAAGACGGCAAAAAACGAGAAGACAGCAGACAACAAAAGAAGATGGCAAATAACGAGAAGACAGCAGACAACAAAAGAAGACGGCAAAAAACGAGAAGACAGCAGACAACAAAAGAAGACGGCAAAAAACGAGAAGACAACAGACAACAAAAGAAGAAGGCAAATAACGAGAAGACAGCAGACAACAAAAGAAGACAACAAATAACGAGAAGACAGCAGACAACAAAAGAAGACAGCAAATAACAAGAAGAAGACAGCAGACAACAAAAGAAGATAGCAAATAACGAGAAGACTGCAGACAACAAAAGAAGACAGCAAAAAACGAGCAGAAGACAGTAGACAACTACAGAAGACCGCAAATAACGAGAAGGAAAAAAAGGCAACAAAAGAAGACGGCAAATGACGAGAAGAAGACAGCAGACAACAAAAGAAGACAGCAAATAACGAGAAGAAGACAGCAGAAAACTACAGAAGACGCTAAATAACGAGAAGAAACAAACAAACAAACAAACAAACAAAACAAAACAAAAAACAAAAGAAGATGGCAAATAACGAGAAAAACCAGACAACAAAAGAAGACGGCAAATAACGAGAAAAATACAGCAGACAACAAAAGAAGACGGCAAATAACGAGAAAAATACAGCAGACAACAAAAGAAGACGGCAAATAACGAGAAAAAAAAACAGCAGACAGCAAAAGAAGATGGCAAATAACGAGAAAAAGCAGACAACAAAAGAAGACAGCAAAACACGAGAAAAAGACAGCAAACAACAACAGAAGACGGCAAATACGAGAAGAAGAGGCAGACAACAAAATAAGTCGGCAAATAACGAGACGACAGCAGACAACAAAAGAATTGAATTGAATTGAATTGAAAAACTTTATTGTCCATATATGTTAACAAACATGGAAATTTTTCTTTGGCAGCACAGCAACGAGTAAAATCCACATGCATATAACACAATTAAAAGTCAGGCCAACTATCCAACGCGTGCACGCATGTACCCCACACACACACACACACAACACACACACACACACACACACACACACACACACACACACACACCACACACACACACACAGCTTCCGTTAGACCGACATATGCCGGTTTTTACCGGTGAACAGTAGGTTTGAACCGGCAAAAATGCACTGCTTCAGTATCCAGTACCGATAGACTCAAGAATTCGGCCCTAACCATTTGCTTACCCATTTATCGCTATAGTATCGAGGCAGCATCGCTGATGCCTACAGTTAGACGGCGGTCTAGCCGCCTGTAGAAACCAGATTAATTTTCTCCCTTCCTTTCACACGCTGCTGGCCCACACGTTTTTATGTTATCGCCAGGCAGGCTGAAAGCTGACGTGATGCAATTTTCAACTGGCCAAGCTGCCACTTGACAGTCCACATCTGGTTATCGTTATATCCCTCCCCTCCCCTCTGCTGCTCCTGCTCTCGATCTAACTAAAATCTTGCTCGGGAACAGCCGTGTTACGAGAATGGGTTATTCATGGTAGGCTACCGGCAATTTTAGCCCTAGAACCGATACAAATTTTGGCTGCCGGCAACCGGTACTGGTAGATTCTGGATGCTAGCGGAAACTCTGACACACACACACACACACATTCACACACACACACACACACACACGCACACCCACACACTCCTACGTTAACATAAAATGCCTAAAATATAAATCGTACATCAGCAGCCAACCCATTCTCGCATTCACACGAGGGAGCAGTTGAGTGACCCTAGGGCCGCATCATAGGCCTACAACACGTCTGCATTAAGGATGGTGATAGCAGACGGGACAAAAGAAAAGCGGTAAAGATTTCTTTTCCAAGCTGGTACACGGAGTCTACGCCCCGAACGCAGAAACTGAAAGCAGTTCCGCAGTGGGTGCTTGTCATCAATCAAGATACTTTGGGCCTTCTTCTTGACTGTCTGACGGTGGATATCTGGCAAGGATTTCTGTTTTTTACCTATCACTTTACTAGCTGAATTTACAATGCCATTTAATCTGGTCTTCTCTTTCACACGCACATTCCCATACCAGGTCACGATATTAAAGGCTAAAATGCTTTCCACTAAAGATCTGTAAACAAGTTGTAAAACAGCAGAATCAACATCAAAACTCTTCAGTTTTCGAATGAGGTACATCCTCTGGTTAGCCTTTTTACAAATAAAATCAACGTGTTCACTGAACTTCAAATCCCTGTCTAAAACTGTGCCCAAATATTTAAACGAGTCAACTTTTTCAACGTTTTCAGAATCAATTTGGACGGGGCGTAGCAGGGCGGGATCGCTCGCACGGTCTGTCCCAAAAACAAATTTCTTTAGTCTTTTTGATATTCAGTTTTAGAAAACTTTCATCGAACCAGAGGGCAAGATTACTGATAAAATCAAAATACTGAGAAAGAGAATGTTCATCTTTCATTCTAGCAATAAGGGCCATATCATCTGCAAACTTCACAAGTGCAAGAATGTTAGTGTTGCACATCATTTCGTTGGTATAAATTGAAAATAAAACCGGGGAGAGAACGCATCCCTGCGGCGCACCTGTATTTAAAACGAGTTCCTTAGACATAATGCCATCAATGCTGACTCTCTGTGGCCGATCGCATAGAAAAGAACGGATCCAGAGCACAAGACAGCAAGTAACGAGAAGAAGACAGCAGACAACAAAACAAGTCGACAAATAACGAGGAGAAGACAGCAGACAACTGAAGAAGTCGGCAAATAAGGAGAAAACAGCAGACAACAAAAGAAGTCGGCAAATAACGAGAAAAAAAAAGAAAACAAAAGAAGTCAGCGAATAATGATAAGAAGACAGCAGACGACAAAAGAAGATAACAAATAACGAGAAGACAGCAGACAACAAAAGAAGTCAGCGAATAATGATAAGAAGACAGCAGACAACAAAAGAAGATGACAAATAACGAGAAGACAGCAGACAACAAAAGAAGACGGCAAATAATGAGAAGACAGCAGACAACAAAAGAAGACGGCAAATAATGAGAAGACAGCAGACAACAAAAGAAGATGGCAAGTAATGAGAAGACAGCAGACAACAAAAGAAGACGGCAAATAATGAGAAGACAGCAGACAACAAAAGAAGATGGCAAATAAAGAGAAGACTGCAGGCAACAACAACAAAAAAAGACGGCAAATAACGAGAAGATGGCAGACAACAAAAGATGTTGGCAAATAACGAGAAGACAGCAGACGACAAAAGAATGACAAGAAGATAGCAGACAACAAAAGAAGACGGCAAATAACGAGAAGACAGCAGACAACAAAAGAAGACGGCAAATAACAAAAGAAGACAACAGACAACAAAAGAAGACGGCAAATAACGAGAAGACAGCAGACAACTGACAGTAAATAACGAGAAGACAGCCGGCAACTAAAGAAACGGCAAATAATGAGAAGAAGACAGCAAACAACAAAAGAAGACAGTAAATAACGAGAAGACAGCAGACAACTAAAGAAGACGGCAAAATAACGAGAAGGAGACAACAGACAACTAAAGAAGACAGTAAAATAACGAGAAGACAGCAGACAACTAAAGAAGACAACAAACAAGGAGATGAAAAGAATATGAGACGACGAAAGCAAAAACATTAATACGACAGCAAACGACGAGACGAAGAAAGAAACGATGTAAAGAGGACAGAAGACGACGTGAAGAACAAAAAGGGGAAAAGAAAAAAAAAGACTCGAAGAAGACAGAAAACAACGAGATTTGGAAAATAGAAGATAAAAAAAAAGAAAGAAAAAAAAAAGAAACAAAGCTAACAACGAAAAGAAGACAGATAACAATGTACAGACAGCAAACAACCAGAAAGAGATAAAACAACAACAACAACAACAACAACAAGAGATCAAGCGACCAGAATAAGACAGATATGTACGAGAAGACAGAAAACAACCAGAAGACAGAAAACTATGGTAAGGAACGATGATTGTTGTTTTTGTTTAAACCCAGCCGATTGCATAGGCGTATCAGGGCTATAACAATTTCAATTCACACGCTATGCTTCAATAGGGAAAAAAGGAAAAGAAAATTAAGTACATAGATCAGTGCATTCGCGCACATAACCTGAGTTACCCTGGTGTTGACCACTCCGTCCAATTTATCACACAGGGGATTTTAAAAACATAACTGAAGGACAGAAACGCATACATAAAAAAAAAGGTCTGAATTACCTAAAATTGCTTCCGCATATCTTATTTCCCTAGAGCCCAAAATGCACTTAATACATGTATCCAATTATCAGACGTAAGAGAAATTATGTAAGACTTTATCAAACACATACAGGTGAATGGACCAGCAAGGCAGAAAATGATAGGAAGAAATGACAGAAAGCAATAAGGAATAAAGCAGGAACAAAGAGTGACAGAAAAGAGGACATTTCTAGCACAGAATTTCCAGAAGGTGGGGATACTGTTTATTCTGAAAGAACCGCGGCATCCCCACAAGGGTTAAGGAACGATGAAACGACAAGACTACGAGAACAAATGAAAAGTAAGGACACGATGAAGAAGATTAGAAAAGAACAAAGAAAATAACAAGACCGAAAACAACAAGAAAAGGAAGGGGGAAAAAAACGACACCCCCCCCCCCCCCCAAACAAACAAACAAACAACAACAACAAAAACAAACAGAAAAAAAGCTAACAAGAAGAAAGCAAGAACAAAAAGCAAAACCAAAAATAAGAAAAATAGAAGAAAGAAGAAGAAATATAACAAACACCAACGTCACAACGAGAAAACAACAAGAAGAAAGAGAAAAAAAAGGAAAAAGAAAAAAAAAAAAAAGGAAAAAACAAAAGAAAAGGAAAAAAGAAGAAAGAAAACCAAATTAGGAAAACAAAAAGAAAAGCAGTAAAGTAAATAATAAGAAAACAACACGAAGAAAGAAAACAATAACAACAAAAAAGAAAGCAACGATAAGAGAAAAGTCAGAGAAAAGACACCCAAGAGGGGAAAGAAGACAGAAAACAACAGAAAAAAAGACAAAAAATCTTCGTAGAAAAACGAAAGGGAAAAAAAAAAAGAAAAAGAAAACCAACAACCATGCACAGAAAATGATATAAAAAGAACAAGAAGAAATACTATAGAACAAGAGGGGAAAAAACCACAGTGGAAGAACCAAAATAAAAAGCATGAAGAAAACAAAAAGAAGAAAAAAACATAAAAAGAAAAACCAATAAGAAGCAGAGGAAAAGAAAGAACAAGACAAAGAAAGTAAATATTAAAAAAAAAAGGAGAAAAAAAAAGAAAGAAAACAACAATACGACAAACTATGACAGAACGAAAACAACAAAAACGAAAACTAAAAGAAAAAGACAACCATAAAAACAATACAACAAGAACAACAATAAGGAGAAAGAAATCAAAAGAAGAAAGAAAAGAGCATGGAGAAAGACAAGAACAAGAAGAAAAACAACGACAAGAAGAAATAAGAAGAAACAAAATAACAAGAACGAAAACGAAAAAAAAAAAAAGAAAAGAAAAACCAAGAAGAAAGAAAACTAAAACAGAAAAGAAAAAGAGCCAGAAAAAAACTGCAAGATGAAAGAAAACAACAACAAAAATGAAACAACCAAAAACAACAACAAAAAAAACAACAAAAAAACCAAGGAAAAAAAAAACAGAGAAAGAACAGTAAAAAACAGAAGAAATACCAGATTACAAGAAGAAAAAAAAAAAAAAGAAAAGTGCAATATTCACTGCACTGTACTTGCAAAATTTTTGCTGACGATACAAAACTATATGACAAGGTTGCCAATGTTAATTTAATTCAACAGGACTTGCTAATACTACAAAACTGGTCAGATACTTGGAATTTATATTTTAATGTTTCAAAATGCCATGTAATGCATGTTGGTAAGAAGAATATTAGACGAGAGTATTTCATGAAAATTGGAAATGATGTACAGAAAATTAGTGTGTGTGAAACGGAGAAAGACTTGGGAGTTACATTTGATAGTGAGTTATCTTTTGACCTGCACATTAAAAGAGTAGCAAATAAGGCTAACCAGATGATAGGAATTATCAAAAGAACATTTTTGTACATAAATAAACATACATTTTTAATGTTGTATAAGGCTTTTGTTAGACCACATTTAGAATAAGCAAGTGTTGTTTGGAATCCGTATTTGATAAGACAGTCAAAAATGATTGAAAATGTACAAAAAAGGGCAACTAGGTTGCTTATAGAGTGTAAAAATATGAGTTATGAAGAAAGGCTTAAGTTTTTAAAACTTCATTCACTGAAAGGTAGGAGGGTTAGGGGGGATTTAATACAGGTATACAAAATAATGAATGGGATGGATAAGCTATCAGTTGAAACATTTTTTTCCTTTCCACAAGCTAGTATAACAAGGAATGCTGAAGGTAAAATATTTGTTAAACACAGATATACTAACACAAGAGCATTTTGTTTTTCTAACAGAATTGTTAAATTGTGGAATAAAATTCCTTTTGAAATTAAATTTACTAACAGCATTAACAAATTCAAAAATTTCCTGGACGATGACGCAGAATTCAAAATTTTATTTAAAAAAATAGACTGAAGCAGATTTGCTCAAGTATGAATATTAAGGCATGCTTTTCAGACCCCGAAGAAGAAAGCGTAAAACAAAAAAGATAGGGCGTTAAAAGGCCAGAAGGCCTAGGCTACGAGCCAGCCCTCAGCTACTACTACTACTACTAATATGAAGACAGAAATCAACAAGATAAAAAACATAGACAAACGAAAAGAACAGAAGGCCAACAAAAAAGATATTTACAAACAGAAAGAAAAGAACTGGAACAAGATGAAAGAAAACAACCAGAGAACACAAGAAGAAATAAAACAACAAGAAGAAAAATACAACAAGAAAATAAGACAAGAAGACAACAAGAAAAATATGACAAGATTGAACGAAAGAGAAGAGAGAACACAATGGTGAAAAAGAAACAGAACAACAAGAAAGAAAAGAACAACAACAACAAATAAAATAAATAGAATAAAAATTTAAAAAATAAAGAAAACGACAACAGCAAAAAAAAAAAAAAAAAAAAAAAGGACAACATGCCCTCTCCTGCGTGTCCTTGTGGAGAAGCAGAGCAGGACACGTGCCATACGACCACACGTCCGACAGGTCTGCAGGAATCTCTGGCTGCTGGATTGGATGAAGCCAGAGCCGTCTGTCCTTGAGGGGAAACTGTACGGGCCTGTAGATGCTTTGCAGTCCACAGCCAACTTTCTTTCGAGAACTGGTCTCCAGGTGTAATTGTAACGAAAAGAAGAAAAGGAAAACAACAAGCAGAAAGACAACAACAAGAAAGAAAATAAAAAGAAAGAAAAAAGAAAACAATACATGTAGAAATGATAAAACAGTAAAAAGAAAGAAAACAACAACAACAACAACAACAAACAGCAAACAACAACAACAAAGGGAAATCAAAGTGTCAATAGCAAGAAAAAAAGGAAACAACACAAAGAGGACAAACCACTACCACCACCACAACAACAACAAAACGGAATCATCAGCAATGATAAAATAATGTACTCGTTTCTAGAGTTTGGGTGCGAAACCTAAAAAACGGAAACCGTTAAAAAGAAATAAAATTCTTTGATTTTATCATACAGTAGAAAACCAAAAATCCAGGAAAACAAAACACTAACATGACCACCGCCAACACCGAAAGACACACACTAACATACACAAACAACGGCAGCCACAAAACAACACCAAACCCAAGATGAAGACTGGCCCGTCACCCCTCAGCATCATCGAATTCGATGGTAAGCGCCGCAGCAGACATCTCAAAAGGTCTCCTTCCTTTACGCTGGAATCGACATCTCTTTGTTACTTCGTAGCCTTTAAATCGTTGATGTTTTTTTATTTTTTATTTTTATTTTTTTTTAAGGATCATCGCACCCAGGGAGATTACCTTTGCGTTCACCTCCCCCCCCCCTCCCCCGGTCCCATTTTCTGCGGCACCTGAGTGGCCACAGAAGCTGGCACAGTTTTTACAATGTGATGATGATGATGTCGATGAGGATGATAGTCATGATGCTATGGAGTTCCGTCTAGGATTGAGACTGCGTGACAGGGCTGTACTCTACGCTTACTATCATAATATATCCTGGCGTCAACCAGGCCCGAGAGATACAGACACCTGCGGTGCTGTCAGAAGATTTGAGCAACACCCTCAATGACGCATCCGTGAAGTGGATGAGACTCGACTGTGTGGTCCCAGTCTTCCCAATGAGCGCATAGCACGCCCAACTCTGGGTAGGAGCCAGTTAGAGCCGAAAATCCCACAATGATTTTTGAAGATACTGATGGGGAATCGAACCCGCAACCTTCCAGGCGGTAGTCCGTTGCGTTAACCACTACACCACGGCGACTGGTTAAATCGCTGATGTTGGTGATGGTGTTCGTATAGGAGATGGGTGGTCTGCTTTCATTTGTCCTGGCCTCAACGTTTCCTTATAAAACTTGTCATTAGGCTGATTGCGAGATGTAAATTTGCAAAAAGCAATAGAAAATGCCATAGCATAACAGATGAAGACTAACAAACAAAAAACAAAACAAAACAAAATAAAACAAAACAAACACGCACACACATACATGTACACACACCACACACACACACACACACACACACACACACACACACACACACACACACACACACACACACACACACACACAAGAATATGAAGAAGAAAACCACCGCCAACAACAATGACTACAACAACAACATAAAAAGCGAAGACAACAATAACACGGAGAAGGAAATAATAAAAACTGCAACACAGACAACATAGAGAAATAAACAACAAAAACTACAACACGGACAACATAAATGAATAACAAAAACTACAGCACAGAAAACATAGAGAAATAAATAACAAAAACTACAACACAGAAAACATAGAGAAATAAATAACAAAAACTACAACACAGACAACATAAATGAATAACAAAAACTACAACACAGAAAACGTAGAGAAATAAATAACAAAAACTACAACACGGACAACATAAATGAATAACAAAAACTACAGCACAGACAACATAGAGAAATAAATAACAAAAACTACAACACGGACAACATAAATGAATAACAAAAACTATAGCACAGACAACATAGAGAAATAAATAACAAAAACTACAACACAGACAACATAGAGAAATAAATAACAAAAACTACAACACAGACAACATAGAGAAATAAATAACAAAAACTACAACACAGACAACATAGAGAAATAAATAACAAAAACTACAACACAGAAAACATAGAGAAATAAATAACAAAAACTACAACACAGAAAACATAGAGAAATAAATAACAAAAACTACAACACAGACAACATAGAGAAATAAATAACAAAAACTACAACACAGAAAACATAGAGAAATAAATAACAAAAACTACAACACAGACAACATAAATGAATAACAAAAACTACAACACAGAAAACATAGAGAAACAAATAACAAAAACTATAACACAGACAACATAGAGAAATAAATAACAAAAACTACAACACAGAAAACATAGAGAAACAAATAACAAAAACTACAACACAGACAACATAGAGAAATAAATAACAAAAACTATAACACAGAAAAAAATTGTTACACGGAAGAAGGAATTTTAAAATCCTACAATTGGGACCACACGAAGGCGATATTAACAAACAAAAATTCAACTCTGACAACATGGACACGGAACAACACAAAGAAGGAAACCACCACCACCACCACCACCACCACTAAAACAACACAAAGAAGGAACCGCCATCACCACCATCACCACCTCTTCCTCCTCCTCCTCCTCTACCACCACCACCACCGCCAATAAAAACAACACAAAGAAGGAAACCACCACCACCACCACCACCACCACCACACCACCACTAAAAACAACACAAAGAAAGAAACCACCATCACCAGCAACAGTAACAACGGCAACATTAACTACAACAGCAAACAGTGAAACGGCAACAGTAACAACGGCAACATTAACTACAACAGCAAACAGTGAAACGGTAACAGTAACAACGGCAACGTTAACTGCAACAGCAACATGTGAAACGGCAACAGTAACAACGGCAACGTTAACTGCAACAGCAAACAGTGAAACGGCAACAGTAACAACGGCAACATTAACTACAACAGCAAAAAGTGAAACGGCAACAGTAACAACGGCAACGTTAACTGCAACAGCAAACAGTGAAACGGCAACAGTAACAACGGCAACGTTAACCGCAACAGCAAAAAGTGAAACGGCAACAGTAACAACGGCAACGTTAACTGCAACAGCAAACAGTGAAACGGCAACAGTAACAACGGCAACGTTAACCGCAACAGCAAAAAGTGAAACGGCAACAGTAATAACGGCAACGTTAACTGCAACAGCAAACAGTGAAACAGTAACAATAACGACAACAAGAAAAAAAAAAGCTATAAAAACGGCGGCAACAACAAGAAAATTAACAAAATGGCCAGAAGAAAATCACCAACAATAGCAAAGGAAAAAAGAAGAAGAAGAAGAAAAAAATAACAACGACAGCAAGTGCAACAATAACAATGACCGCAAGAAGAAGAAAACAAACACATTAGACAGCGGAAGCTCAACCTCTACGCCACCCAAACCCCTTCAGAGAAGGTATCGTTTAATTAATAGCATCAAAGACGGTGTCTTTTAATAAACATAGAAAGTACTTACTCAGTTTACCTTTTCTGCCCACTTTTACCAGGAAGTGTCACATAGAGCTGGAGCTGACTGACGGCAGACAGACAGGAAGCCTGGCGTAGGCAGCGTTGACGATATAGGATGTGGCTACTACTCTACTTGCCCAGTGCCACAGTGATCTTTTTAATTATGGCTCTGAAGTGTTGTAGGCCGAAAGGGCTGATTGGTTGACTGGCATTCTGGCTAGGTTAGGTGGCCAAACCATTTGAACCACTATTGTTTGATGTGCCGGCTGGTTGACTGGCGTTCTGGCCAGGTTAGGTGGCCAAACCATTTGATGTGCTATTGTTTGATGTGCTGGCTGGTTGACTAGCATTCTGGCCAGGTTAGGTGGCCAAACCATTTGATCCGCTGTTATTTGACGTAATGGTTGACAGGTGTTGTTTCAATAATCTGTCGAATGTCATCGTTTCTAATCACGTCTCTCGTAGCCTTGCATGCTGCTCTTTTGAAACTTTTTATCTCGCAAGTTGTGATCTGTCTTTCAAGTTTTTTTGTGTAAATCCAGGTCTAAAACAGGTCTATGTTTCCATTGGAATGCTTGGGTGTTTTAGGAGATGAAAGTTGGTAGTTCACAGCACTGGCCTTTTGGTCTCTGGTCTCGATTTTACCAGTCCATTATTCTGTCTTCGGTAAATAGGACTTTTTGTGCCTCTTGAAAAAGGTTTCTTCTAAACGGAATTTCTATAAAAAAAAAATTAAAAAAAACAACAACTGCACAATTGAATATCAGATAACACATAATTCATTCAAGGTCATATATGATGCGAGCGTATTTTGAAAAGAGGGTTCTCTTCTAAAAGGAATCTCTATTTAAAATCCGCACAACGGAATATCAGATGACACATTATTCATGCGGTCACATATGATGCGAGCGCGCATGTATCATGCCAATAGACTTTTAAAAGAATGTTTACGTCACCAAATACATCAAAGGGGAGAACAGAATTTACATTCACTCGCATATAAAATACACATAGTTCTATGACAGACAGGTGCAGACAGATAGAGAGACAGGCAAACAGATACAGACACACAGATAGGCTGATATCCAGACTTACAAACTGACGGACGGACTCAGTAAATAAGCTGTCCAAGTATATTTTTCTGCGTTAAAGCCTCGTCATGTCCCAAACGATCAGTGTATCCATCTGAGGTTTGTTTATTTTAGTTCGAATGTGTGAGTACACGTTTTCTCGATCATCCTATGCAGACGAAATAATATTATTGCACACTCTGTATACTCCAACTCAAGTTGAGAGAAACGAGAAAGAATTTCTTGAAAATATGGATATGAATGGATCGGTAAAGCAGAAAAGATGAAAGAAAAAAAATGGAATAGAAAAGAACGAAAAAGGCAGAAACGAATCGAATAGCAAGAAGCAAGAAACTCTAGCCTTAATCTTCTTACACTTTAAGGGTGCAAGGCTGTGTCCAGGTCATGACTCCTGGATGCCCTTCTGCTGTGTCAGTTTGGTTTTCTTTCCTCCGCCGGGGTTCGAATCCATGCTTCCAAGGTGGTCGGGCATCTCAAACCATTTCCTTTGGCATTTGTTGATTTTAGCCTCCATCGATTCCACTATGCTAGTGCTGATGTAGAAAATCAGTACACATCATAGGAGCTTTAGAATCAGCATGAACTGCAGGCACCAGACTTTGCCAAGGAAGCCACACAGGTCTATTATTTGCAGTTTCATCTGCCATTTGTTTAGTTCCTTTACTCTTTTTAGTATTTGTCAGGGAGTTATTGTACCACCTTCCAAGGCCCTTGACTGGTTCTTCTTCACTGTTGAAATGGCTTCGTCGGCTACAGTATACGTAATAGTTTCGGCTACTTTTCCTTTTTGTAGTGAAAGCCTCCTTGATTTCTAAGGTTTGAAACTTTTCCTGGATGAGTGGACTAATTCGTCTAACGGCTTCAGTACTGTTTTTGTTTCCTCGTCCTTGCAAAGTCAGAACAAGATTGAGGCAACTGAAATGTGGTTGAGTCTAAGCCATAAACAGCAAAGAAAACAAACCAGACAGTCTTGAAAGCGGCAAACGCAAAAAGAACATTAATGAAAACGATTAAGAAAAGACAAGCAACAGCATAGGACATTTTATGAGGCGAGAGAAATTTGAGCACATAGTCACAACATGAAGGCTGGAAGGGAAAAGAGCACCAGGTAGACCCAGGGAAAAATTATCAAACGGATTTACAGGATGAATGAGGACAGAAAGTGTGGAAGATAAACTTGCAGAAACAAAAGATAGATTCGTATGGAGTGCCATGATCGCCAATGCCATGCGGCAAGGCACATGATGATAATGATAATGACGTCCTTTTGGAAAGGACTGTTGTCATTCATAACAGTTTTTAGAGAAAGCATTTGCCAGGTCTGCTGGACTTGAGCTGCTCAGTGCTGTCTTTAACCCTTTAACTCCCGCAACCTATCCACCAACTGCAAAAACTTTACCCTTTGACTCCCTCACCCTATCCACCAGCTTCCTGCAGGAAACTGATGAATAGGGTGAGAGGAAGGTGATGAATAGGGTGAGGAAGTCAAAGGGTGAAGTTTTTGCTTTGCTATCATGGTTGGCAATGCAGGATGCTGATGGACAGGGTGCGGGAGTCAAAGGGTTAAGATGACTTCTATTGCCAACACGAACAGTATAGTGTTGGAGAAAATGGCACAGCCCATTGCTGTCAACATCCAGTGTAACAGGAAAGGGGGAATTTCTAGACAGACTTTACAGAAAGTGAGAATAGTAGTTATACTGAAAGAACCCATGCATCCTCACGGGGGACCCAAATATCCAAATTCTGAAGTTTGGTGAAGTTGTTGCCCTTTGATTTTGGTGTCCAGTTACTCAGGTGTTCATCCCGCTAATAAAACCTTCGTCTGGCTGATGTTGATTTTCATGCTGAAGTTTTCGTAGCTGCTGGGGTTTTTGTTTGTTTGTTTGTTTGTTTTTCTTTTTCTTTTCTTTTTGTTTTTGTTTTTTTGGTTTGTTTTTTGGTTATCGAAATGGTAGCCTCGCAAAAGTTGTGTTTGTGTGTTTGTGTGTGTGTGTGTGTGTGTGTGTGTGTGTGTGTGTGTGTGTGTGTGTGTGTGTGTGTGTGTGTGTGTGTGTGTGTGTGTGGAGAGAGAGAGAGAGAGAGAGTGTGTGTTTGTGTGTGTGTGTGTGTGTGTGTGTGTGTGTGTGTGTGTGTGTGTGTGTGTGTGTTGTGTGTGTGCGCTTGCTCGCTTGCTTGCTTGCTTACGCGTGTGCGACCTGTTATAAATCCGTAAATTTTATTCCTGAACTTACGTTGATCACGTAAATTTTAATGGTAGGTACTGAAATTGTTTATTAATTGCCTTGCCTTGCCTTGCTTGCCTTGCCTTCCTTGCCTTGCCCTGCCCTCATAGCTCCAGTGTGAGTCGTCATGGCGCAGCATAAGCGAGTTGAATGCGTGCCTGTTTTAACCGTTGGCAGATCTGTCAGACTTGATGGTGGTGGTAGTGGAGGTGGGGGGTGGGGTGAGGTAACGGCCTGGATATCATACCGTGGCATTTGTGTCAATTATTTCATGTTGTCCATCCATTTTCCCCCCCGCTGCTTTCATGCTTCCGCTCCTCTCACACACTGCTTGTCTTGACAAAACCATTAGACGTGACATGTGATGTGGGCATACCATCTGCATTTCTTTTTTCTTTCTTTTTTTTTTCTACCGTTGCCGCAAGGTATGGACCTTTGTGTTGCTGAATGGTCTAACAGATTTCTTCATTGTTGACGTGATCAGTGTAGCGGTGATCATGTCCCGCACCCCCCCCCCCCTCAAAATATCATACATGTACAATATATGATATGAAACGACACCTCATGTTCAATTTCATGTGTCGGACCATGTCTATGTATGTCACACTGGCTATAAGTTCAGTTTGGTGTGTTGGACCATGTCTATGTATGTTACAGTGGCTGTAAGTTCAGTTTGGTGTGTTGGACCATGTCTATGTATGTCACAGTGGCTATAAGTTCAGTTTGGTGTGTTGGACCATGTCTACGTATGTCACACTGGCTATAAGTTCAGTTTGGTGTGTTGGACCATGTCTATGTATGTTACAGTGGCTGTAAGTTCAGTTTGGTGTGTTGGACCATGTCTATGTATGTTACAGTGGCTGTAAGTTCAGTTTGGTGTGTTGGACCATGTCTATGTATGTCACACTGGCTATAAGTTTAGTTTGGTGTGTTGCACCATGTCTATGTATGTTACAGTGGCTGTAAGTTCAGTTTGGTGTGTTGGACCATGTCTATGTATGTCACACTGGCTATAAGTTCAGTTTGGTGTGTTGGACCATGTCTATGTATGTCACACTGGCTATAAGTTCAGTTTGGTGTGTTGGACCATGTCTATGTATGTTACAGTGGCTGTAAGTTCAGTTTGGTGTGTTGGACCATGTCTATGTATGTTACAGTGGCTGTAAGTTCAGTTTGGTGTGTTGGACCATGTCTATGTATGTTACAGTGGCTATAAGTTCAGTTTGGTGTGTTGGACCATGTCTATGTATGTTACAGTGGCTGTAAGTTCAGTTTGGTATGCCGGACCATGTCTATGTATGTCACACTGATTGTAAGTTCACTTTCGTGTGTTGGACCATGTCTATGTATGTTACAGTGGCTGTAAGTTCAGTTTGGTGTGTTGGACCATGTCTATGTATGTCACAGTGGCTATAAGTTCAATTTGGTGTGTTGGACCATGTCTATGTATGTCACACTGATTGTAAGTTCAATTTGGTGTGTTGGACCATGTCTATGTATGTCACAGTGGCCATAAGTTCAGTTTGGTGTGTTGGACCATGTCTATGTATGTCACAGTGGCTATAAGTTCAGTTTGGTGTGTTGGACCATGTCTATGTATGTTACAGTGGCTGTAAGTTCAGTTTGGTGTGTGGGACTATGTTTATGTATGTCACAGTGGCCATAAGTTCAGTTTGGTGTGTTGGACCATGTCTATGTATGTCACAGTGGCCATAAGTTCAGCTGGAACGATATGTGGCACATGGCTCCTCTAAGGATAAGCTTCCTCCTCAGATCTGTATATGACCTGCTCCCCTCGAATGCAAACTTAGTGAAATGGGGGAAAGCAGACGACCCAGCATGTCCGCTCTGTCAGAAGAAACAAACAGCGGAACATGTCCTAAGGTCTTGCAAAGTAGCGCTAGCCCAAGGAAGGTATACATGGAGGCACAACCAAGTTCTGAAAGTGATCACAGATGTGGTTAGCGAAAAAACCATGACCCCAAACGCACCAATTGCTATGACAACGTTCTACAAAGCAGGAGGGAAACAGGTCTGGCCCGAAAGGGCTATGACAACCAGCACATTGCCAAAGGGTCTTCTGGATGGAGCAGTCGACTGGGAGTGTACAGCAGACCTCCCAGAGTGGAGAAATTACCCAGATGTCATCAGCAAGACAGGCATGAGACCAGACATCGCTCTCCACTCTGACTCCTCGAAACAAGTGATTCTGATAGAACTCACTGTGCCATACGAAAGCAGAATGGAAGAAGCACATATCTACAAGACCGAAAAATACGCCGGTCTTGCCAGCACCCTGAAGAAAGCAGGTCTGCGGGTCAAAATCTTCGCCATAGAGGTCGGGGCAAGAGGGTTTGTGGGCACCTCCGCTTATGATCTCATGAAACAACTCGCCATTTCTGGGAAGAAGAGGACTAGAGCCCTTAAAGCGATGGCAGAGGCAGCAGAAAGGAGCTCAAGCTGGATCTGGGCAAGGAGGAACCAAAAAAGTGAACTTCATAAGGATTAAATTCCCTACAGATGATGTGTGCCCCGTTAGCACATTGGTAAAACCGCGTACCGCAGTTCTGAAGCGCAGAATCGCCCAGGTTCGATCCCCGGCGTGGGGAAAAAAAAAAAAAAAAAAAAAAAATAGACAACAGCAGAAGGGCATCCAGGAGTCATGACCTGGATGTGGCCCGGCCCCCCGAGAGTGTAAGGAATTCAGGGCCGAAACACTTGTCTAAAGGGGGTTACTTCTCTGAAGACCTTCTGTTGTCTAGCTCTCCCTAGAGTTTCTTTCTACCTGTATGTCACAGTGGCCATAAGTTCAGTTTGGTGTGTTGGACCATGTCTATGTATGTCACAGTGGCCATAAGTTCAGTTTGGTGTGTTGGACTATGTCTATGTATGTCACAGTGGCTATAAGATCAGTTTGGTGTGTTGGACCATGTCTACGTATGTCACAGTGGCCATAAGTTCAATTTGGTGTGTTGGACCATGTCTACGTATGTCACAGTGGCCATAAGTTCAATTTGGTGTGTTGGACCATGTCTACGTATGTCACAGTGGCTGTAAGTTCAGTTTGGTGTGTTGGACCATGTCTCTGTATGTCACAGTGGCTATATGTTCAGTTTGGTGTGTTGGACCATGTCTACGTATGTCACAGTGGCCATAAGTTCAGTTTGGTGTGTTGGACCATGTCTCTGTATGTCACAGTGGCTATATGTTCAGTTTGGTGTGTTGGACCATGTCTATGTATGTCACAGTGGCCATAAGTTCAGTTTGGTGTGTTGGACCATGTCTCTGTATGTCACAGTGGCTATATGTTCAGTTTGGTGTGTTGGACCATGTTTATGTATGTCACAGTGGTTATAAGTTCAGTTTGGTGTGTTGGACCATGTCTATGTATGTCACAGTGGCTATAAATTCAGTTTGGTGTGTTGGACCATGTCTATGTATGTCACAGTGGCTATATATTCAGTTTGGTGTGTTGGACCATGTCTACGTGGCACATTGTCTATTAACGTCTCTGTGTATATACTACCGTGCCTCTACCATGTCCTTCAGTTCAGAGACACAATCAAACAAAAACCACATACACACACACAAACACACACACGCACACACACACACGCACAGAGAGAGAGAGGAGAGAGAGAGAGAAAGAGAGAGAGAGAGAGAGAGAGAGAGAGGAGAGAGAGAGAGAGAGAGAGAGAGAGAGAGAGAGATGAAATAAACATAACAGTTTTATATTAAGTTACCATGAACGTCAACCGTTTGCAAACGGGTGCGCCGGTTGAGTGGGTGATACCTTGAACTTCCACTACGCGCGCGCGCGCGCGTGTGTGTGTGTGTGTGTGTGTGTCGTGTATGTATGTATGTTGTGTGTGTGTGTGTGTGTGTGTGTGTGTGTGTGTGTGTGTGTGTGTGTGTGTGTGTGTGTGCGTGCATGTGTGTGTGTTCGTGTCTTTTTTCTCTCTCTCTGTTTCTCGGTTTCTGCACCCTCCTTCCATCCCCCAGAAAATCACACAAGTACAAATAAAGTTTCGTTCTTTCTCTTTCTCTCTTCTACTCACTTACTCACTCACACACACACACACACACACACACACACACACACACACACACACACACGCACACACACACATACACACACACATTACACACACATACACATGTACACACACATACACACATGCGCACGCATATACACTCACTCAGAGAGAGGGGGGGGAGGGAGAAAAAGACAGACAGAGAGAGAGAGAGAGAAAGGGAGAGGGGAGAGAGAGGAGAGAGAGGGAGAAAGAGAGAGAGAGAGAGGACAAAGAGAGCCTTTATCAGCCTCATTGTCACTGCACTGCAGACGATTTCTGCTGCTGTTGAGTCCCATGTTTTTAAAAGCTGTCAGTTTCCCCTGAACAATAATCCACGTCAACTGAACTTTAAAGTTAGGCAGCTCTGTCTCCACTCCATGTCAAAGCGTTCTGAATGTTATGACTCATTTTATTGCTCGGCATTTTTATCGTTAGTGGCACAGCATTCTGACAAAAAGAGATATTCGTTTTTAACCAAGTTATTTGTTCATTGATATTCTACAACTTCGTTTTCAAAACAAAAATAGTCGATGTCTTTTTTGTTTGTTCGTTTGTTTGTTTTTTAAGCCAGAGGTGGTTGAGGGTTAGTGCCAGCTATTTTTACCCTCACCTTCTTCATTCCAGAAAGCAAGACACAAATGAAGAGTAAATATTACACCAAACACATTTGCCAGATGTAGGGATAAAATTTACGACCGAACAGTCAATTCACAACAACAGAGCATTTACTGTTACTGCTATTTTTGTTTGAAGCCCAGCCGACTGCGTAGAGCCATATCAGGGTAAAAGCCGTTTCAAAACATACACAATATATGGACAAGAAAAAAAAAAGCAAGCAAATTAAGTACATATATCAATGCTTTCGTGCACATAATCCAAGAAGATGCCCCCGGCGTTGACCACTCCGTCCAATTTATAACACGGGATTTAAAAAACATACCTGAATACCAATTAAACATAAGTAAGGACACTAAAACATAAAAAAACAGGCCTAAATTACCTAAAATTGGTTCCGCATATCTCACCTCCCTAGAGCCCAAAATGCACTTAATACATGTACCCAATTATCAATCCTAAGAGAAAATACGTAAGACTTTATCGAACACAGACAGGCGAATGGACCAGCAGGGCAGAAAATGATGGGAAGAGATGACATGCAGCAAAGGAAAAAGTCAGAAACAAAGAGTTACAGAACAGAGGAAATTTCTGGCACAGAATTTCCAGAAGGTGAAGATACTATTTATACTGAAAGAGCCCCCAGCATCCCCACGGGGGGAACGGATCATTTAAAATTCATATCAGTCAAACTGAAAAATATAGAAGATATTTTTTTTCATAAAAACGATACACTTTATAATATGATGATGGATAACTCAACAGAATATATGCAGTCAACAAGTTCTTTACTTTAGATCCAGATGCTAGCAGATCTACAACTGTCAGTTAGATCCAAAGGAAGTGATCACATAAGTTTGCGCATGCCTATACACATAGTTACCATGCATTAGCCTATGTGTACCGTTGCTAATGATTTACGATATCATTACAACTTGTACCATCTGGAAGAGGAAGCAACCACAGAACCATTAGATGACTGCGTACAGATCGGTATTCATCAGGCCTGCTAATACAACAAGCACAGTGCCCTTTTCTTGCTGCACTATACCAATCGTGGTTCCTGCCATGTTTACACACACCAATATCAATACCGTCACTGGAGGTGAGTCACTGAGTGGGATGAACTCCCAGCACATATTGTAGAGGCAGACTCCCCCGACAGTTTTAAAAACAGAGTCACCTCCCACCTCAGTGCTGACACTCTTGAGCTGCGAAACTTCAGGAGTAAGCCCAAACAAACACAAACACAAACTGTCCTGTATGAATGTGAGAGTGCTTGGTCAGGTAGATAGTGGGTAGGGGGTATGCTGGTAGGAGGGCCGCTGCGGCGGGGGACGCCGGGGGCTATCATTAGGATGCCTACCCGTCACTTCTCGTCCCCTCTGATCCAGTTAGTGGGCAGGGAGTGTGTGAATGTGAGGTGCAAAATTAAAATTAAATTTTTTTTTTTTTTTATAAAAGTCAGGCAGCCAGTTCGTGAACCCCCTATTCTATTCTGCGGCAAAATAATCAGTGTTGATTGTGGCCATACAACAGAAGAAGAAGAAGAAGAAGAAGAAGAAGCTTTTCTTTCCCTTTTGTCCGCATCCCTTGTCTTTCTTGGTTCTGGGCGTTTGTTTTTTCATTGAAACGATAAACTGAAGTCTGGCATGCAGTCTGCTATTTACAGTATTAACACAGCATATGAAATTGAGTCCATGGTAAGCACTGAATTATCTTGTTTTATGTTGTAGAAAATTCCACCTGAATGTGGATACTCAGTGACACAAAGAGATTGAAATAGACAGAGACGGGGAAAGATAATAATAGATGGCTCTCTATTATGGTGAAACTATGTTAAGGGACAGATAGAAATAGAGATGGGAAAAGATAATAGATGGCTCTCTATTATGGTGACAACTATGTTAAGGGACAGATAGAAATAGAGATGGGAAAAGATAATAGATGGCTCTCTATTGTGGTGATTAACTCTATCAAGGAACAGATAGAATAGAAAGAGATAGGGAACAGATAATAGATGGCCCTCTGTTGTGGTGATTAACTCTATCAAGGAACAGATAGAATAGAAAGAGATAGGGAACAGATAATAGATGGCCCTCTATTGTGGTGATTAACTCTATCAAGGAACAGATAGAATAGAAAGAGATAGGGAACAGATAATAGATGGCTCTCTATTGTGGTGATTAACTCTATCAAGGAACAGATAGAATAGAAAGAGATAGGGAACAGATAATAGATGGCTCTCTATTGTGGTGATTAACTCTATCAAGGAACAGATAGAATAGAAAGAGATAGGGAACAGATAATAGATGGCTCTCTATTGTGGTGATTAACTCTATCAAGGAACAGATAGAATAGAAAGAGATAGGGAACAGATAATAGATGGCCCTCTGTTGTGGTGATTATCAAGGGAGAGTAGTGCACATTTCCCGAGACAAAATCTTCTGTCACATGGTTCAGGCTATGCACTATTTTATGAATGTTTGCTATAGAATTGCTGTGACGTATGGCGTGGAGAGAACATGAAGAAAAATGGTTGTTTTGATTTTTTTAAAAAAGAATTAAAGAAAAACACCCACAGCTGACAATGAAACAAATAAAAAAAAACTAATCTCTTTTTTTCAAAATCGGTTTCATCATTATAACAAAAAAAGAAATCCTCAGCAGTAGGTATATTATTGGTTGAAACACAGTTGCCTCTGGTTAATTCTGATTGTTATTTTGCGTTAATGAATGGACCAGGCAACAACACCCACATCCATCTATCCCCCTCCCCCCCCCCCACTCCCGTTTATATGTTTTTAATTATGTAAAATACAACCGGCATGCCTTGACATACTCTGCTAACGCTAAACAGATGAGCTGGTTGACTCTGGACCAGGCAAGAACACCCACCTCCACCTCCGTTTATTATGTTTTTAATTATATAAAATTCAATAAACGTGCTTCGACATGGACTGTTTGCGCTAAACAAATGAAATTATTATCATTACGTTCTTTCTCTTCTTTTCTCTTCCTTTGGCCTCTTTTCTTTCCCTTTGCCCTTCATTACAAAATGTATCTATTATCTGAGCGTGCACACACATACACACACTTTTTTTCTTATTATTTTTTCTCTTTTCTTTTTCCTGTGTACATTTGTGTGACAGCAAAACAAGACATGCATGAAAATAACATAAACCAACAACAATGTGCCGAGGATCACCATCTCATTTATTTTGTTTTTATTTCTCAATCTAGCATGTGGAAGTATATTTAAAAGGGTATACTAAACTAGCAAAGTGAACAAAAACCATAAGAGAAAAAAAAATTGACAAAGTGGAAAAAAAAAAAAGGGGGGGGGGGGGAAGGAGGGGTGCAGTTTAAAGAAAAGACGTGAAAGGAAGAATGAAAGATAAACACACACACACACACACACACACACACACACACACACACACACACACACACACACACACACACACACTACCGACAGTAATAATAATAATAAATAATTACAATATTTATATAGCGCAAAATCTTGATAAAATCAAATCTAAGCGCTGAAGCAGACACACACGCAAGCACGCACGCACGCACGCACGCACACGCACGCACACACACACACACACACACACACACACACACACACACACACACACACACACACACACACACACACACACACACACACACGCATGGCTATAAATGGGGAGAAAGAATAAAAGCAATAAAAGCAAGAATAAAACCAATGGAAAATTATAGAGAGCATAGCATATACAATTATATATTATAACCATGTGATTCCCTCCGAGCGGAGACAGGCTGCAGAGGGGGGGGGGGGGGGGGGTTGAGTGAGGTTAGGATTTTATGCGGAGGAGAAAAGGTGAGTTTTGAGAGCGGACTTGAAGGAGACAAAAGTAGGTTGCTGACGGACTGAGAGAGGAAGTTTGTTCCAGGAGAGTGGACCAGAAACAGAGAAGGCTCGTGGACCATAGGTATTGAGCTTAGTGCGTGGAAAGCGAAAAGTCAGAGGATCGGAGGCAGAGCGGAGGGTACGTGAGGGAAGATAGATCTCAAGTAGGCTTGACAGGTAATCGGGGGCTGCGTTATTGAGGCTTTTGTAGCACATGGTGTCTAGTTTGTACTGTATGCGCTTTGATACAGGGAGCCAGTGAAGTTGTGCCAGGAGAGGAGATATGTGGTCAGCTTTTTTCTTTTTGTGTACAAGGCGTGCAGCATTGTTTTGAATGCGCTGTAGGATGTGAATGGTGGAGGCAGGAAGACCAGACAGGAGTGAATTGCAATAGTCAATGCGAGACATTATGAAGGAGAGAACGAGTTTTGCAGTTGTTTCGACAGAGAGATACTTCCTGATCAGCCTTATACGATGGAGATGATAGTAGCAGGATCTGGCAGTTTGAGAAACAAAGTTGTTCATGGAGAGGGTAGAGTCAATGCAGACACCAAGGTTTTTAGCTGAATCAGAAATTGGGACATAATAAACGGAGGTGGAGGTGGGTGTTCTTGCCTGGTCCAGAGTCAACCAGCTCATCTGTTTAGCGTTAGCAGAGTATGTCAAGGCATGCCGGTTGTATTTTACATAATTAAAAACATAACACATAAACAAACACACAGAAGAAAAATAAAGGAACCGAAAGCGTTATTATCACAGCAAAGACCATCCCTCAGATAGAAATGATAAAGAAACGAAATAAAAAAGGCGGGGGAGGGGGGAGGGGGGATAAAAAATAAAATTAATGAAAGGAAGAACGAAAGACGGGGGAGGTGACATGAGGAAGAAGAAGAAGAAAGAGAGAGAGAGAGAGAGAGAGAGAGAGAGAGACAGACAGACAGACAGACAGACAGAACAACATTGATCATTAAATCAGCAAATGTATCCCACAGAAACTGCCAGACATATTTTCTTCTTTCATATCTCTTCTTCAGCTACTGGCATACTTTAAATTACACGCTGTGTAAAGTAGGTCCACGTGAGAGTTCACTCATTTGCTCTTCTAAATAATGAAACAAGTGAGCAACACACCTTTTCCCTTTCTTTCGTTCGTTTTTCTTCAGTCTTTAACAGTCAGTAACCTGACACCTTCAACAAAATACATATTTTTTTTCTTTATCAAGTGCCTGTAGAGGAAAGGTTGGGGCCGGGGGGCTTCTTTTGACAGACACACAGGAGGGAGGGTCACACACAGGCTGAGGCCAAGCGAGTGGGCACTAAACGCTGCTGAACATTACACTGTAAAAACTTTTGGGGACTTGCAGAGAAGATAGGGGAAAATAGGTCACAGTACCCAAACCGCCATAAAGTCCCATCAGAGACAAGTCTCGCACGGGTAGCCGCTTCCTTTGTTCTTCCTGGGTACGTTTTGGTCGTCTGTTTGACACCTGCTCTGGGAAGGCTGAAGCGAGGAGGAGGTTTGACAGGCAACTCTTGAGCTGTCTACTTGCCCTGAGCAAAAATGACTGCCGTCTACCTTTGCAGATGTTTGCTTTTCACGGCCTTGGCAGGTAAGGGTGAGCCGTTTCTCGTTACATGTAATACGGATCACAAGTTGTAGTGATCTGTTCACAAAGCTGTCAATGTGAAAATGATATATTACGTAAAGCTGTTGTGGGCGTTGCAATCCCTTATTTACTTATTGTTCCTTGATATCCAAGCTGATAGATAATATCCTTTTGGCCTTTAATCCGATGTTGTTGTTTTTTTGTTAGATGAAGCCTACTCTTGTCAAACTCTTGATAACTTGATCAAGAATTGTGTTACTGTTTATGCCGGGTGACTACAGCTGCAGGAAGAGGAATGTGCGTTGTGATAACAGCATACAGACAGCCATGTATGCAATGTGTTGTTAAATGTTTGTACATTATCTTTTTTCCCACCAGAACCAAACGCATACACATATGAGTGCTCTTGTGCACGCATGCATGCACACAATACTATGTACGCTTGTGCTTAAAGTTAAAGTGATCAGTTTCTCTCTCTCTCTCTTATCTTTATTTATTTTTTTTTTTTTTTGTCTTTAGTTTTATGTGACTCTAGCTGGCTGTAAACTGAAGAGGAAACTGGCTAATATCAACAATTATTCAAGTGCTGCCCTGCAGGTCACGTAACTTGATCTGGTTGTCAACCTGTCTCAAGATCTTGCACATGCCTGTGGCTTTACGTACATTCATAGAGCTTGGTAGTGATGGCAGGTTTCTGCTGAGTGTATATCAAAATATGCAAGAACATTTTGATATGCAAGAACAAACAGTCTTTATTGTGCAAAATTCACGACAAATTCCAGTTTTCTGCACAGATGAAATTATTTATCTGTCAATAAAAATGTAAGGGAGAGAAACCAACAGTGAGATGCTGTAAATGAGAACTAATCCCAAAAGTAAACATCAAAGTTTAGACACAATCTTCAAACTAATTCCCAAACTAAATGGCAAAATTTCCCGTTTTCTGCACAGATGAAATTATTTATCTGTCAATGAAAATATAAGGGAGAGAAACCAACAGTGAGACTGTTGTAAATGAGAACTAACTCCTAAAGTGAAAAGGAAAGTTTGGAAACAATCTTCAAACTAATTCCTAAACTAAATGGCAAAGTTTGTAAACAATCTTCTTTTCTTTAAAATAAGTGTTATTAGAAAAAGAGAAGAAGAAGAAAAAAAAAAAAGAAAAAAAAAAAAAGAGAGAAAAAAAAAAAAAAAAAAGGAAAAATGACAAGTGCTTTATAATCAAGCAACTGACAGACCAGTTTCATTAACAGTTATAACACAGACTGATTAACAATGAAAAATGTAGTGTGTGTATAGGTACATTCACACAAGGAAGACAAAGAATAGCTTTAAAAGTAGAGATAAAAAATATGGAAACAGACATTATCTAATAAGCTGCAAGTATCTAAAAATTTCTTGATTTAAATAAATGAAATATGATGAAGACATTTTGTTATATTGTACTGTATATATTGTCACAT
Organism: Monoplex corrugatus; assembly: GCA_030674185.1. Classification (NCBI taxonomy): domain Eukaryota; kingdom Metazoa; phylum Mollusca; class Gastropoda; order Littorinimorpha; family Ranellidae; genus Monoplex; species Monoplex corrugatus. The sequence goes on along the minus strand of CM060310.1, from coordinate 76,227,822 downwards.
CAAGCTTGTCATCTGTTTAATCATTGTCATTTCTAATAAAGCACTAGTTTGTTTGTCTTTATTATGGTGGAAAACAAGATGAGAAGAACAATGTGTGACTTATGAATAATTCAGAAAACATAGCTGACAAAAAGAGATCAAAGACTAATTAAACCAACAACAGGTCCTTGAAAATACATAAGGAAACATACAAACATCACTGATAAAGATAATACCACCAAAAAAGAAATACATTCAACAAGAGTGATACTCAGTTCTAGTAAGGGAACAGTAAAAAAAAATATCAGAAAAGACAAACGAAAAAAAAAGAATGTGTTTTAGGTGAGATTGTCTTTTGTGTTAATGTTTTAGTACAAATACTATAGTACAATACAAGACAATATCACTTTATTAATCCATATATAAATTCATTTGTGCAATCACAGGCTTAAAATAGACACAAACACAAACTTATCAGATACATCAATAAGGGACTAAAAGTATTCAAATAAAAATTCACCCATAATATTCATGGACCCACACAACTCATGAAATATTGCTGTTTCTCGTACACACTCCTGTAGCCAAGACAACACAAAAAAGTAACAATAACAACCATTAAGTCACATATACCCGTAAACCACTAAGAGCATAAATCTGAAATGCACCAAATATTACAACATCAGTCTGCAATAGATATTCACACTAGAAATACATATTACAGCTGTGACACACACATATTTCATGGAAAGGAATATTAAAAGTTTTCAAGATTCAAGATTTCTTCCTTTGTCTTTTCCAAAACAGCAAGGAAATTTGGTCTGAAGGCTTGTCAGTATCATATCAAATTACACACACACACACACACACACACACACACACACACACACAAGCACACCACACACACACACACAAGCACACACACACACACACACACACACACACACACACACAAGCACACACACACACACACACACACACACACTCACACACATGCACGCATGCATGCACACATGCTCACATATATATTCACTTACACACACACCATGTGCATAAACATATTCCTATGCAAATAGATGAACACAACACACACACATATGCGCGCGAGCGCAAATGCACACACACGCAGCAATCATGTATGTGTGAAGACAATATAAAGATTTCCCATTGCAGTTATTAATTAGAAACTTTCAACCCCTCACCCCATTCTACGCACACACGCACCTATGCAGGCATGCATAATCACCCTCTCGTACACATACATACCCCTCCGCCCCTCTCCCAGACACATTTAGCTGATCGGCACAAGGCTTACTTACAGAAATTTCAAACCATCACAAGATTCAAATGCCCCCCCCCCCCCCCCCCCACCAACCTCCCAATCCCTCAGCAAGACAATGACCACAGACAAGACTAACTATGGATGTGGACACTAAACGTTAGCTAGTAGCGTATATGGCGACAAGGGACTGAACCTCCCAGGCAATAGCGTGTACACCAATCTCAGTTTCTATTTTTTTCGCAATAAAGGTCAACTTCCCTTTTTTTTTCGCAATAAAGGTCAACAGGAAGTGCAGTCTGGGATATTGTGCTGGTGGTTATCATAATCTTTTTTTTTCGAATTTTTTTAGTTCAACAAATTTGGAAGTTAACAAAATCATGTTAAAGGTGTGATTGTCAGTGAGAACATACCAGACTACATCTATAAACAGCAATTTACAGGCTGCACAAGCTGAACTAAGCTTGCAGGAGGTGTGTTGATAAAAAACACATGTGAAATCAGACAATGAAATGATAGTAATTATAAACAATGTTTCAAGTGGGAAATGCTTTAGGGAGGAAAATGAAAACATATTATCTGACCAGCACTTCACATGCTACCTGGTGGACTATGTTCACAGATGTGTTCAATCCGGTACCCTCAGATGTTTCTTGTTAACTTTATTATTGGAGTGTACCAAGTCTTCATACTGAGTACCCTTTATTACAGCAGCAGCAAAAGCTGGACAAACTATATGTCAAGAACACAGCCTCAGTAGCTTCCTCCTGTGGTGCTTGTGCCAGATCCAGGGCATTTTCTGGAAGGTCTGTGTGCCAAACAAGGATGTCCATGACCCGGCCAGCATGCCGAGCATGTATGTCATCTTCACATGACAACTAAGCTGGCTTGGCCTCATCCACTGCATGCAAGACAACAGCATCTCAAAAGATGTCCTGTAAGGAGAGCTTGCTGCAGGATTCCAGCTTACATGGTTCTTATTACTGTAATACAGGAATGTTTGTAAATGTTAGCTAAGTCTACTGATATTAGTATGGTCATTTGGGAAGAGACAGTTATAAATCACTGTGCCTATATGGCTCTCACTACTGCAATATGGGGATGTTTGCAAACATGAGTTTAAATCTGCTGATATCAGCATGATCACCTGGGAAGAGACAGCTACAAATTGCTGTGCCTGGCAACAAACTGTATGTGCAGGCATTGCCAATGCAGAGGGAAAATGAACACTACTGTGGATAGATAAAAGAGGCAGAAGGAAAGCTGCAGCAGTGACCACCCAGCCAAGCAAACAGCCTTCATGTTCATCAGCTGTGCCAAGGTCTTCCACTCAAGAATCAGCTTGTTCAGCCACAGTGGGTGCTGTTCCACATCTGAGTCCTCAACTAGGTGCATTTATTGAAAAATCAGACAGCAGAGCCATCATCAATAACGATAAAAAAGTATCAAGTGTGATTGTTGGGGAGACACTATGTGCGTATCTCTGACCAGCACTTTCCAGGCTGCAAGCTGACTTACACTCACAGATGTGTCAATGAACAAATCAATTTGAATTATAATAGTAACCAAAAAAACAAAACAAAAAAAGGAAAAAAAAATATTGTTCATTTGTAATTTTACATCTATACTTGACAAAGGCCAGTTGGCTGAAAATTTGCACCTGTCTTGTCTGGTTGTATTGAATACGCGTTCTTATTCTTTTTTTATGTTTTTTTCTGGTTCCTGTTTGCTTGAATGCAGGCGGTCACACTTGTTTTGGGTTTATAATAGAAATGTAATGATAATAACAAAATCATTCCAGGTCTGATTGTGGGAGAGAACATTCAGCAGTACATTTGTAACCAGAACTTCACAGGCTACAAGCTGGATTATGCCAGGAGGAGGTGTGTCAGGAGGAAATCCACAGCGTGTGTTGACCCTTTCCCATACAAGACTAAACACGAATGCATGAGTGATTTCCAAGGTGAGCTATTGGGATGGTAAGCTTTGTTTTCTTTTGTTTGATGGTGTTTTTGGTTTGTCTGTTTTTTGGGGAGGCTGTTGGCAGTATGTGTGTCAACAAATTGTATGTTTGTGAATGTAAAACAACAACAACAATACAATACACACTTTTATATCAAATAAACTTTTTTGGCCAGGGATAATTGTTTATGTGTACTTGTTTGAATGTGTGTGTGTGTGTGTGTGTGTGTGTGTGTGTGTGTGTGTGTGTGTGTGTGTGTGTGTGTGTGTGTGTGTGTGTGAGAGAGAGAGACACCACACACACAATGAGAGATGTTCTTGAAAGAAGAAAGATAGACGCCCTAGTAAGTGGTCTGAATCAGTTTAGAGTCAATAAAAATTCAGTCAAGCTTTCTCTTCCTCAGCCTTCTTTTTTTCTTCCAGCTTTGTCTAACTGTCACTTCATAAAATGTCTTTCTTCTTTTTTGAAATTGTTTTATCTGTTAAAAAAAATACAGTTCTAGAAATGGACACAGTACAGGTTGTACAATTAATTCACATTTGACAAGATATGTCATTAACATTTTGCAATAAATCAATTTTGAACGATGCATCAATGTCAGGAACAATGCAGAACTTTTTTTGTGTGTGATGACAACTATTTTATTTCTAACAGATCTTACGTCTACTACATATGTGCAGGTAAAGGCAACTTATGTGATTCCTCACCCTGTCGTAATGGTGGTATGTGCCTGCCTGTCACCACAGTCAAAAAGGGCCGTACTTTCAAGTGTGACTGTTATGCTACTGGTTTCTATGGACGACGTTGTCACAGAAGTAGGTATTTTCTGTTGTTTCCAATTTTCAAATATTGGTTTGGATTTGCTTTAACCTTTAGAGCACCACACTAGCTGCTCCAGAATGGCAGATAATTCACGCTCTTGTCACTGCCATGATCCCTGTTCGGGAATATTGGTTGTGTACCTCGATCTCGTGAAAGTTTTATTTTGTTTGGGAATTATAAACTTGGTAGCTTTAGACCTGTAGCTTTAGATCTGTCTACATTCCTTTGAATCTAATAATAACTGGGAAACCCACTACATCAATCTGCAGTGTATTTTTCAAGCTATTTTACTGAATGACTGGAATGTGAACAACTCTACGAATCAAGGAAAACGGTGACATTTTACCTGAATGCCATGGCAGAACACAACATCCTTAACTCTGGAATTAAGATGCTGTTCTGCAAGAATTAGAGTGAATGCTTGATGAAAATGAACATAAACTGCAGTCTGACTATTCTTTGGAAGAGCTGAATTCAGTTTGACCTGTTACTAAATACTATGGATAAATTCTGAACTAATATAGGTAACAATGTTTCTTTGTGGAAGTGAAATGAATGTCTTTTTACAAATGATGAACATTTTTTTTACCCAAATTAGTTTCAAAATGTAACCCAGAGTATTTTCTACCAACAACACCTATTCTTTTGTTTGTTTTGTCTTTGTTTTGTTGTTTATTCCTACAAAAATTTGTCAAATTCCATGGCAGACTAAAGGTTAAAGAAGCAAGACTAAGTTAAAAACCATTATGCTGAAGCCATGATACCATACCATTTCTTGTAACGTTTCATGCAATATTTACTAAAATTCAATCTTGACTTTTAATAATGGATTTCCTGATAGCATTGATGCACTATTCTGATTTTATTCAAATTAGTTCCTAAACAACTCGCCCCCCACCCCCTCACACACACACAAAAGTTTAGACATGACTGTTGTAATATGTGCATTTCATTAAAGAATGCAAAAGAATTTCTAAGTTATTCATGGAGAGCTTTTTATATTTCAAAGAGTTTTGAATACCTGTCTGAAAATGTTAGTCCTCTTAGGTGAGAGAAAGCAATGGCCAACCAATCGTGGTTAAAAGCAAGAAACAAAAATAACTTGTTACAGTTGTTTCAGAGAAAATAATACAAAGTAACGCAAGTTAATAAGTTATAGGACTTTTGATACAAGAAGCAAAGGAAATTACAGTCATTTCTAAAAACATGTTAATAAGCAATAGGAGTTTGACATTTACTGTCAATATTCTTACCAACAATCCTTTTTATGTTTCAGAGTGCCCCAGAGTACTGAACCGAAGATCGAAACAGACAGCATGCATTCTGATTGGGTGAACATGCAACATGGCTGCATCTTGTGATATTTTGCTAAATATTCCAATCCAAATGTATTATATACATGTACATTTTTAATTTAGGGTTCCAATATGCTCCTTTAGCTACTAGTTTCTTTTTGTGCTAGGGAAATATAGTTATTCATATTGTTCACAATTATTCTGTTTTCAACAGAGAGATAGAAGCAGACATGTACTTGCTGTAGGCACATCTGTATTTGTCTCCCATGCTTTTATGGAGCGCTTAACTCTTTTTGAGATGAGGTGCTGTACTAGCAGGCATCACTGTTATTATTGAATTTCTGTCACTTTATATTTCTTTTGTTCTGCTCTCTGCTTGCTGTCATGGAGTATTGTTTACACATGATTTTTTATACTTCAAGTGGAAGTATTCAAATGATTTTATTGAGAAAAAAGATATTCCATTTTGATGACATTGTTTTTTTGTTTTTCTAAAAAGTCAAATCTTATCTTTAACATGACATAAAGATTAAAAGAAAAAGAAAAAACTGTAAATACTTTTCACGTGGTTATTTGTCTTGTCTCATATTTATTATAGATTTTTTTTATTATCGACAAAAAGAATAAGGCACTAGGTAGGCTACAATCCAACATACAATCGTTTAGTAATTAAACATTTATTTCAGCCGCATTATTCCTGATTCAAAACATTTAGTAACAGTTGTTTATTTTCTCCTTTCTTTTTGATACACACATCACTTTTCCAGGAACTTGCTGTCCATCAGTTTGGTCATTCTCGTTTTAAAATATATTCAGCAGTTATCGTTATAGTTCACACACATAGAAGCTTTCCATGTTTCATCTATTTCCACAGATATACAAATTATACATACAAATTATCATTACCTTAACTGTACAGGGTACTTTACATGGAGAAAATGAATATTGCAGATGATGAAAATTTGTCTTTCCATTGCACCAGTTTTTCTTTCAATACAATATTACACACGCTATTTATATTTCCTTTGTTCGTCTTGCTTACATTTCCTTTGTTTATTGATTTTCTTTTGTTTCTTTATCGTTTTTGTTTTTTGCTGGAGTGTTCAAATTACTTTAGTGCTACTGTCACTCATGTCTGATATTACATTTAAAAAAAGCCTCCATGCAGTGGTCCGATGTTTAAAACAGATCAACATGTGCCAGTTTTTTTACATTCCTACATTTTCACTGCTAAAGATCAATATGACACTGATGAGAGTTGAGCATGCAGTGTTATAGCTTGAAGTACAATGTAAATCCATTCTTAAACACAAAGTATCAATTTCTGGATATACTGAAAATCAGAAGGAAGGAGGATGGGTGGTGGGGAGTGGGGGAAGAGGATGTGTGTCTATGGTCAAACTTTAAAATATTTTTGACTTCAAATTCACCTCAGGTAACAGTAATGACAATGCTTGTGCGTTTTTTGACTTCAAATTCACCTCTGAAAAGTATACATGACAGTAAATTGGACAATGGCTTTGATGCATTTATTGACTTCAAATTCACCTCTGAACATAGTAACAAAGTAAATGGCAATGCTTGTGCGTTTTTTGACCTCAAATTCACTCTGATTAATGATCACAGTATAATGGCAATGCTTGTGTGTTTTTTTGACTTCAAATTCATCTCTGACAGTGACAGTAATGGCAATGCTTGTGTGTTTACTATAGAATTTCATACTCGTGATCTGTGTGCTTAATTGGTTAGAGCGCCATGCTGATAATGCAGAGGTTGTGGATTCAATCCTCAGGTGGGATAGGCGTGCTTTTTCTTTTTAAAACATGGATTAGTTGGAACCAGAAAAAATGGAGAAAAACAAAAACAAAAAAAAAAAAAACAAAACCAAAATGTGTATTTAATACAACCGGACAAGACAGGTGCAAAAATTTGGCCAACTTACATCTATGCTTGACAAAGGCCAGTTGGCCGAAAATTTGCGTGTCTGGTCTGGTTAATACGCATTCCGATTTTTTCTCGTTTTTTTCTGGTTCCTGTTTGCTTGAACGCGGGCAATCACACTTGTTTTAGATGGATTAGTTGGTTCTTTCAATAGAGCCCTGGACTCAAGATCTAATGTCTAAAGTTCAATCCCAGCCAGCGACATAAAAACTGGCCTGTTTGTTACCAAACTTATGCTTCAATGTTGCCTTCCATAATGCTTTAACCGTTTTTGGTGGTGTACTTAATGTTTCATAGATTTCTCTACCCCCCCTCCCCCTTTCTCTCTCTCTTTAAGACCTTATCATCATATAGGTTTTGCACAGGCTCAAGAAGTCTGCCAGGTAACTGCTTACAGGTTTGGGTGGAAGGCATATGGAATTGTCAGTGTGATGAATTCGCTTTGTACAAGTTCTGAACTCAGTGATGCAGTTGTTGCTCAGTTTGTTTGCTCAAAAAATGCTCACAGCTCAGACAACACAATATGCACTATACATTTGTCAAGTGATAGGAAACACAAACATGGCAGATATCGTAATTCATTTGTCAAGTTGTCAGGCTTGCCAAAATCAATGACCTTTCACAGCTGTTCAGCGTTTCACTGAAAATACTTTATAATGTTTATGACAATTTGTTGCATAGCATTTGTTGCATGGTTTTTGTGTACATTATTAAAAACAAACTTTTTATCAACTTTAACTCAGTCACCAGCGCATTTCATGACAACTTTTCATGTATATATTTTTTCATGTTTGAAAATAAAAATATAGAAGACATAACACAATGTGTGGGTGTATGTGTATGTGTGTAGGCAATAACTGTTGCAAATGTGATCAAGGGCAATTCTCCCCTGTGGTGATGCGGGGGGCTCTTTCAGTATAAAAGCATCTACCTTCTGGAAATTCTGTGCTAGAAATTTCCACTATTTGGTCACTCTCTTTGTTTCTGCATTGCTGGTCCATTCACCTGTATGTGTTCCATAAAGTCTTGCATACTTTCTCTTAAGATTGATAATTCGGTACATGTATTAAGTGCATTTTGGCTCTAGGGAAATGAGATACGTGAAAGCAATTTTAGGTAATTTAGGCCCTTTTTATATATGTTTTAGTGTCCTTAGTTATGTTTAAATTTGTATTCAGTATGTTTTTTAAATCCCCTGAGTGATAAATTGGACAGAGAGGTCAATGCCAGGGGCACCTCTTTTTGATTAAGGGCGCAAATGCATTGATATGTGTACTTCATTTTCATTTCCTATTTTCCTGTTGAAGTATTGTGTATGTTTTGAAACAGTTATAGTCCCGATATGGCTCTACGCAGCTGGCTGGGTTTTATACAAAAACAACAACATTAACAGTGATAGGGCCATTTTCTTGCACTGTATTTCATTTTCTGCCTCATCTTTTGCATCACTTCCATGATTCTGATCCATGCCACTGTTTTACTCTCCAACACACCCACAAACCCACCCAAACTGAAGTCACATGAGAGCAGAGAATAAAGTGCCACTGGTAGAATGGGAGAGCAGAGAATAAAGTGCCACTGGTAGAATGGGAGAGCAGAGAATAAAGTGCCACTGGTAGAATGGGAGAGCAGGGAATAAAGTACCACTGGTAGAATGGGAGAGCAGAGAATAAAGTACCACTGGTAGAATGGGAGAGCAGAGAATAAAGTACCACTGGTAGAATGGGAGAGCAGGGAATAAAGTACCACTGGTAGAATGGGAGAGCAGAGAATAAAGTACCACTGGTAGAATGGGAGAGCAGGGAATAAAGTGCCACTGGTAGAATGGGAGAGCAGAGAATAAAGTACCACTGGTAGAATGGGAGAGCAGAGAATAAAGTACCACTGGTAGAATGGGAGAGCAGAGAATAAAGTACCACTGGTAGAATGGGAGAGCAGGGAATAAAGTGCCACTGGTAGAATGGGAGAGCAGAGAATAAAGTTACCACTGGTAGAATGGGAGAGCAGAGAATAAAGTGCCACTGGTAGAATGGGAGAGCAGGGAATAAAGTGCCACTGGTAGAATGGGAGAGCAGAGAATAAAGTACCACTGGTAGAATGGGAGAGCAGAGAATAAAGTACCACTGGTAGAATGGGAGAGCAGGAATAAAGTGCCACTGGTAGAATGGGAGAGCAGGGAATAAAGTACCACTGGTAGAATGGGAGAGCAGAGAATAAAGTGCCACTGGTAGAATGGGAATATTAGTTTTTCACAATGCCCCCTACTTTCATGATGACCTGTTTCCATGGTCTTTGTTTGGGAGATATGTTGGAGAGCTGAAACAAGCTCCATGGAGGAAGTGTCACAGGAATGGTACAAAGATGGGACAGCAATACCAACCACCACCATTTTTTTTAACCCTTTGACTCCCGCACCCCATCCACTACCAGCAAAAATTTAACCCTTTGAGGGTGAGGGAATCAAAAGGTTAAATTTTTGGTTTCCTGTCATGGTTGACAAAGCAGAATACTGGTGGACGGGCTGAGGGAGTGAAAGGGTTAACTCTCTGGAGATGCGCCCTAAAATGGCATCTGAAACTCTTGAGATGCACAGTTTTTGGTACTTTAAAAAACATTATGGAGAATATCCGATGAAAATAAACCTATCATGTTATATATGTTTTAAAAGGTCATTATGTCTACTTTGTAGCTGTGCAGACCACTTGTTTATGCATGCTTTCATTTTTTTCCTGGTTTACCATTGAAAAAGGCATGCAAATAGCAAAAAAAAGGAAAAAGTTCTGGATGTACACACACGACTTATCAAACTGCTGCTTATAATCCAGTAAATATCCATGTCACAAAACTGCACTTAACATGTCACAGGATATACATTCTTCACTGGAAGTCACTATGAGTTCTGCTTTTATGAATATTTTGCCCCCAAAATGATTAAATACAGGCATAGTCTTTTAACTCTTCAAAATTCCTTTGTTTCAGGTACTGCAAAAACAAGCCAAAAACAGAGTTCCAACAGTCTCCTATGGTCAAAGGGAAAGAAATCTACTTAGAAAAATGGTTAAACTCTATTGTCAGTATAATCTCCCTTATTATAATATGCAAATAATCTCTGTAAAGAAAAACAAAACATCTCTGCAGCTATAGCTGCAGAGCGTCACAGTCAAGACACAGAGCTCCAAAGCTATAGCTGCGGAGCGTCACCATCAAGTTAATCACTGTGCTACTACGGTGATGACTTTGGGGAAGATAGCGATGATGCTACAGAACTCTGAATTCAGACTGTTGTGTCAGGGCTTTGTTCTACCACATATTTTTCATGACATGTCCTAGCACCAACCACACCTGAGAGATACAGGCACCTGTGATGATGGTCATGAAATTGAAGCAACCCTCTCAGAAGCACATTCATGTAGTGTATGAGACTGAACTATGTGATCTCTATCTTCTTGACAAGACCACAGCATGCACAACTCTGGAGAGGAACCGCTAAGGGCTGAAAAATCCACAATTTTTTTCTTTTTTCTTTTGGTCCCATTTTCTACGCCACCATAACGGCCACAGAAGCTGGCACAATATTTACAATGAGATAATGATGATGTCAATGAGAATGATAATCGTAATGGTATGGAGTTCCATCTAGGATTGAGACTGCATGACAAGACTGTACTACACATACTATCATAATATATCCTGGCGTCAAACAGGTCCGAGAGATACACACACCTGTAGTGCTGGTCGGAAGATTTGAGCAACATCCTCAATGATGCATCCTTGAAGTGGACGAGACTCGACTGTGTGGTCGCAGTCTTCCCAAAGAGCCCGTAGCATGCACAACTCTGGGTAGGGCCGGTTAAGAGCCGAAAAATCCCACAATGATTTTTGAAGGTACTGATGGGGATTCGAACCCACAACCTTCCAATTGTTAGTCTGTTGTGCTAACCACTACACCACGGCAACTGGTTCCACAATTTTTTGTTGTTGTTGATTGATGTGAATCTGCAACCATGACTTCCTGGTCAGTGGTCCGTTGTGCGAACCACTTTAGCACACTGGCATTTTTTCTTCTTTTCTGTTTTTTGTTCACATTTTCCATCTCTATGTTTATTATGATCTGAAAGAAAATAGAACTTGAGATAAGAGCAAACAAATGCGTAATCTGTCATGAAAAAAACTGTCCTATGTTCATTCTAGAATTTCAGAAATTCTTTGCTGGTATATTTCATTTTGTTTTCCTTGTCACTGATAATGAGTAGAACCATGGCCACGGCTGCATTTTCCAGTTGCCTGCGTGTGCTATTTTTAGCCAGGCAGGGTCGACCAAAGTCCATCAGTGTAGCGCGTCTTTGTGCTCCCGCACTAGTGATAAAGTGACGGGTGAAAAGGGTGTGGGGAGTGGAAAGGAAGGGGCGCGCTATTGATAGCCGGCAGAAAGTGGCCAACTAAAGTATCTCGGACTTGTGCGCCGTGTGGTGGACTATGGTGTCGTAATGGCGAATAGTTTCAATTTACTTATTTGACCAGCAAGAGAGTGACTGATCTTTTCTAATCATATTCTTTGCTATCATAGTTTTTGCAACCTGCTAAAAATCGATTTGCAGCATGCAATCAGCAGACAAAATAAGCAAAACTTAGGTATGTATGGATAAATTTTATTTCATTTAGTCATTAACAGTTGATGGGAAGCACACTACATACATGTGCACTGATAACAATCGAGTGAAAGGGCTCTTTGCAATACTCAGGAAACATTACAATGCAAACTGTTACTTATATTCCATCAAAGTATCCCAATATGACCAATTACTTAAAAAAAATACATGACCAAGTATTTTAAAAAATAGATAAAAGCCCAATATGATAAAAACTAGAGTTACTTGAACACAATATCAGAACAATCTGAAACCAATTCAATGAACAAAAATATTACATGTATATATATATTCACTCCAAACGGGTAAATTAAATTTCATCAGTACACAGTATCATGAGAATAAATCAAAACGGCACACAATATCTATGGGAACCAATCTCACAAAATCTGGTTATCATGTAGCCAGCAGGGTAGGATAATAATAATATCGCTGAAGGACAACTCAGCTGTTATGTAAAAAGCACACATCACACCAAAAGGCGTACATATAGAGACATGCAAACTGGAATATCAAATAGCTGCTTAATCATACACATTAATAAAAGTCATCTAAGTAATTACTGGAAACCAGATGATGACAGCTATGAGCAAGTGAACAAATACAAATAGGCAACATGGTTTAAATGTCTCTATGACAGAGAGATGATAATGACAAAATGTGATGATTGTTCAGGAACCAATCCAAATGCTTTCAGTCCCTTACTGCCACATACTGTCTGATGCCAGTAAAGATCTCTTAGCAAGCTGTTATCAGTCATGACAATACAAACTTCAAATTGTTCTACAATGATATACTTCATAGTAACAAGAACTTGCTGGTTCAAAAAGTTTTTGATAATAACGTTAACAGAATTTGCAAGGCCAGAAATATTCTTTAAATTATCAAAGCATGTCCCTTGTGAGTCACAGTCTGCAAATTTCAACATGAAATCTGAAACTTTCCCATTGACAGCATCATGTACAATATATGAAAACATAGTTTTCCTAGCATGCTAATTACAGAAAAACAACAACTTACAAACCACCTTGTGTGGCATGAGTGAACATGTCTGCACTGAAAAATGTCCTGTAAATACATGTATACTTGCAGAATGTGGAAGTAGGGGGGTGATTTTCATTATCTGAATCACACATCCTATCCACCAATTACAAAAACTTAATCCTTTGACTCCCTCACCCTATCTACCAGCTTCCTGTAGGAAGCTACACTGACCAGCTAAAACATCAAAAGATTAAAATTCCCACTTTTGGGGGAGGCAGGCGCCGGATAAACTGACCTGCAATATACAGATCGCAAAACAACAACCCATTACATTACACCAATGTTCTTTGATTCGACGACATTTTCTAAAATGACTAAAAGCAGGCCTGAACTTCATGGCTAAAAGAGACATGTCTCTTCACTTCCTTTATGATAGTAGCTACCTCACGAGGTACATTAAAGGTCACATGTAAAGACATACACATCAAGTCGAAAGAATTTGCCTCATAATATAGCCTGGATAGCCACAGAGGGATTCAAACAATACCAACAGTGCTGTGTTAGTCTACAAGACTTGAGGGTGACCTTGTACCTTCCACCTCCCTATGTTCAAAAGACCAGGTGATATTCATCAGGTTTTGGCTTTTCTTTTTCGTTTCTTTCCCCTTGTTCTGAGCAATGTTTTTTCAGATGCATGTAGACACACTGTCTGGCCCACACTAAGCAGACATTATGTTGTTGCAGTCTGCATACTCCACCTTCAGTGGTTGCGCATGCTGGTTAATTTTGTTTTTCCAGATAGGTTTATTGAATCTTCAATAAGCGTATAATGATGTTCTTGTTCATGTACACACGGACAGGGTTCAGGCACTCACACGTCTGCACAAATTTGATCTGAGTGATCGGGAAAATCCCACCAGGCGCTGCCTGGACAAAGTCAAACTCAGACTTTCCAATAGGAAATCTGATGTCCAAACCATTTGGCTATTGTGCCTGTCTCAATGTGTCTTACTGTCTGTCCAAGAAAAAGGACTAAAGAAGTACACATCCTACTTTTCCATTCTCACCAGGAGACTGCATTTGGGCGAAGTATTTACTTTAGCAGAGCAACTTCTTTTTTCAAATAATTCTGTTCCTAAAGAGCTATTCTGATATGCATTGTGACAACATGGCAAACATGCTTCATGTAGTTTTAGGGGCCAAAGTTTTACTTGCCCACTATGGTACTATACTATCTAATGTTCAGATTCATTTGGAAATACAAGGAATCTGAAACTGGTGCTGGAGTGTTCATCAGCAATCCACGTGTAAAATAAACTGTTATAAAACTCTAGATGAGCCAACCAAAAAAAGCAGCTGTAACAACTGTACATTTTAGGCAGAAAAGAAAGTCACTTTACCACTGACGATTTACTTTTTTTAAGTGCATGTGCATGTACAGGTACTTTCCATTAAAAATTACACACAAATGTACTTCAATACAAGTGTAAGCAGAAACACCCCCATAACTCTCCATCCCCTTCTCTCACACATACAGTTTCAATCATGAAGCAATCATCTTTCTTGCATGTGAAACAAATTTTTTTCTCCCCCCCCCCCCCATCCCCCGCCCCTTTTCAGCTTTCCAGCACACCTTCAAACCCTCCAAAATTGAGGTTACCATGAAGGGCCACAAAATCCAGGAAAAATTGTCACAATGCCATAATGATGAGAATAAGGACAACAGTGATACTGCTGTGATTTCCATTTCTGATTGAGAATGCATGACAGGGCTGTCACCATCATCATGTGCCCAGCCGCATAGCGTTGGCTGTACTCTATATTTACTTTCACAATATACCCTGGAGTCAACCAGGCCCGAGAGATACAGACAGATACCTGCCGTTTTAATCATTTTATTAACATCCACAGTGATGTATATGTAAAGTGGATGAGACTCAGTTTTGTGGTTCCAGCTTTCCATAGTGCCCATAGCAAGCTCAATTATGGGTAGGAACCGGTCAGAACCAAAAAATTCCAGAATTTTTTTGACAAACGGGGTCACCACCTCCAGGCCAAGTCAGCAGTCCACTGCATTAACTACTGTGTCACACTGAAGGGTACATTTGAGCAGAACTATGAAATACTGAAAAAAAAAATCTATGTAATTGGCTAATGTATCATTTAAATGTATAACAATAGATTACAAAACACCTTTGAGGGGGAAAAAATCATACAAAACACAAACAAGACTGAGACAATCTCTGTAAAAAAATATAATAAAGTTTAAAAAATAGTAAAGACATACCTACTTTGTTTCCTACTATTTTGAAGCAGTACAAAATCTTCTGTCATCATTTGTGTTCTGAACAATCTTGTCCTGGAAGTGTGTATGCACGTTACTCTGGTTGTTTGGCTTACTTTACAGGTAATACCAAAGGAAATAAGAGGGAAGCAGGGAGAATTTTTTTTAAATATCAAGTAACATAACTCTTGAGAGTCACGGAGTTATCTCCCATGTAGAATTTCTCAAATCGAACACAGTTTGCGCTACCCATTCAGTTAGCATAGACGCAGCCATAAAGCATAAAGTGGTAAGCTCAGAACATTCCTGAACATTTACAGGTATCATGTTGCCTTGCAATCCACATTCTGTATCATCAGTGGGTAGGGAACTGAAACCACCTTCTGCCTTTTCATCAGTATTGTTACATAATTATGTGCTTCCCTCTTTTTAATTCATATTTGTACAGGTGCCCCCACCCAGTTTTTTTTTTCTTTTAAATTCAGAATTTCATTGACCAACAGATTCTTTTCTACAAAATTTTGCTAGGGCAACTTTCTTGCTGTGGATTCTCTTAATAACGTGCTAAGTGTATGTTGTACCCAAGACCTCGCTTCACTGATTATCAAAAAAAAAAAAAAAAAAAAAATGTATACAGACTACCAAGCAAAGTCTGGTGAAAGGGGAGGGGAGGGAGGGAAGAAGATTCCTTCGCTGACCAGGGATTGAACCTAGGACCTCTCATTTCATACCTGGGTGCTTTGATCACTGGACCAAACGCATTTCTAAATATTGACATTTCACGTTTCTTGTGAGGCAAAACGGTTTATCAAAGCAAACTTACGGTTCATCCATAAAGGCAAGACATGCCAGCTAAAACAATTGATAAAAGATAAACATACTACTGGTAGCAAAAAGAATTTCATACCACTGTTCAGTGAAGTGACTACCTCAAAAGCATTGGTCCAAAGAAATGCAGTTCTATCTTTAAACTGGACTTCTCCCCACTAAAAAAGCTGACATTCTTTGTTCACAAACACACATGAACAGCATCTCAATCAGATCACCTAAACAATTTTTTAAGGGACACTATTGTATGATGACAATGCCCAGTACAGAAAGAAATCACATTTCATCTTCCTTTAAAAACAATTTGACATTTAATATTTTTGCATGTCATTAACACAAAGATCCTTGAAGTAAACATTGGCGCCGATGAGCAAAAAGTGTTCACTCAAGGACTGTACCAATAATATCAAAGTTTAGGAGAAACGTCCCTTTCATAAATGACTTTTTAAAACTGTTCAATACTTTTCTTCAATATCATTCAAATGAAGTTAGTAGTTTGCCCCCTCCCCACCACTCCCAAAAAGGTCTACTGAATATCAACAAACATGGAGAATGTGCAATTGCTCATGCTTTTAACACTTTTTTTGTCGACTTGAAATATCTTGCATTTTCTGTTAAAGTGTGTAGGCCTACCCCATTTTGAACATCTCCACCCTTTCCACTGTAGGCCATACCTGGGTAGTTTGAATACAAGATTTAAAAAAGGAAGGCAGTCTTTTTATCGATAAAAACCAGTTATGATTAACTGTTCTGTAGCAACGGCACACAGGACAAAATATCTAAAGGGTAATGAGATGATTCCTTTAATTAATGAAATTTTGAGACAAACAAGACCGAGATATTACAGAAGGCTTGACCTGGTAATTCATAAACCATGTGATAAAAAAAAATCAGAAATTGTGATACAATCAAAATCATAATCTGAATGGGAGTAAACTGTTTACACTGTCCACAACCAAGCAATTTCCAAAATACATGATAATCAAGGTAAAAAATACCACACCTTTTTTCCAATAATGAATACAGAGTACAGCTTTATCTGAAACTAAAAACAGCACCTTATGTCACAAGAGCTGAGCAAGTACTTCCAACAGCCAAAAAAGCTGTGAAAACTACACATTTTACCCGATATATACTTCACAGCCTGCATCACAGCTTGTGCTTTCATCTGAAGAACACATTCAATGCCGGTATCTGATCTTCATAGATTTTTGTTTTTAATTACTGAGCTTAATTTAAAATGTAAGGTAAAAACCAAATCTATCCCAATACTGGATAGTTCTCCAGTTTAAAAAAAAAAGTGTTTGGGAAAAAAAGAAGAAAAAAAAACAGTCTGATATGCCAACCTGACAATAAATGAAACTTAAAAAGCAGTACAGATGTGATCATGTGTAAAATGTCTAACAGAAAAGCCTAGATAAAAAAAAAACCCACAAGTAGAAGCATAGTATTTTGTGGATAAGGACGGGTTGTACAACTGGTACATTAAGAAATAAAACCAAACAAAACCAACTTATGAGGGCCAAATGTTGACAGTTTGATGTGTAACTGAAAGAAAATTAAAACAATGACTGTAAAACTAATACATTTCTTTATAAATGAAATTCATGAGGGCCAAACACTGATAAGATTTGATGTGAATATGGGGGGAAAAAAATCAAAACACAACAGGCTGCAAAAAAATAAAGGAATGTTGTCAGAAAAAGCATCGAATACATTAATTCTGGGAATTCTGTCAGGTATACCTGAGAAGTCAAAACAGGCAGTTTCATTATTTTTCTGAAAGAATTGCGTACATCATAGTACAGTGTATGATTACTGGGAACTAAGTCCACAAGATGCATAAAAACGATTAAAAACAATTAATTACAGATCTCTCTCTCAGTACACTCACAAATCAATCCAAACCAAAATGTCGGTTTTATAATCATCCCATCAACAACCTACACATCTAATCATTTTCTAAAGATCTAGATGAAACTGAACCTCATGACCTACTAAAGAAACTGTCCTTATTTTTTCAAATTCCCACTTCAGTCAGAATCTATCAAAACAAGATGGGTATAAACAAACGGCTGAAATAATGGAGTGGCATGGGGTGGAAAACAAATCCACAAAATGCACTCATTTTTGTTCAAATCAAAATCCTTCAGAAATGAGGTATTAGATGTTGGAAAAATGAAGACAGTGTGGGGTATGGGGTAGTGGGGTGAAATCAGTGAGAATGAATCAGGGAAAAAAGAAGAAGAAGAAAAAAAACACAACGATCTGAGCTGGTACCATTACCAGTACTACATAGGTACATGGCTGAAAAGGTAGGACACCGACTCCCCGTTGTGAGTACGACGAATGGACTCGGCCAGAATCATGGAGATATCCACACACTGAAACACACGAAACAGCATGAAATTTGTCCATATGACCAGACATCTCAGCATAAAACAATATGTGACTGTTTCTGAAAAACTACTGAGATTGGTCAATTTTTTCAAAATATGAAAATGGTCAATTTTTCAAAATATGAAAACAACTTCAAGTCCACTATTCCTCTCACCAGTGCTCATTCACTCCACCTCAGATATAGTTCTTAAGACAGATGTGGACAACTGTTCTGTATTCTACACTTTTTAGTTGCCCTGAACTAGTCACAACTTCTGAAAACAGAACTCTGTTTAAGATGAAATTCTGTGCATCTATACCAAACCATAAAAGAATTTCATGTGGTGTACAATTTTTATACAAAGTAGCCTACTAAGCAAACATTTTTCATTATCAGCCACTTTCTTAAAAATGGGAAAGCTTTTTGACCAGTTTCTGTTTTTCACAGTCACATATTCATGCATACTTACAAAAAGGACTACTTACCTCCAAACAGCCAAGTTTAATGCAAGTCAAGATTTGATCAGTTGTTCCACAGTTTATAAAATGTGAGAAAACGTATTTGACCAAGAGAAATAACTTCTTTGCTTTTATGTCAAATGGTGAAGAATCAAGGACTGGTGAAGACAGGACCGAAGGAAGGGAGGGTGAAGAAGGAGGAAAGAGACTGGATTTTCATCAAGTCATCCAAAGGCTCGTGTTCAACTCTTCAACTGTATTCAACATTTTGGGAGTTCTGCAATGCCACCTTAAAATTTCATGTCAGTTTTTTTATTCTCTTCTTTTTTCTTCTTCTTATTTGTTTTGTTTTGTTTGTTGTTTTCTTTTTCTTTTGGAAGCATTCTGACTTTTCTTGGATGTGTGGCACTGCCCCAGACATAGACAACATGATACTGGCCCACACCATGGAACAATCAAAGAGCCCCATCCCTTCATTCCACTATGATGTGGCCTGTTAAGACATCTGGTCTGATATTAAACCAAATCCTCTACGATCATCATCTCTAGGAAAATTTATCAAATGTATAAGAAACAGGATTAACACCCAAACAGTTGAGTATTTGGGCACTCGGTAAATGTATGAAACCCTCAAATGAGTCACCATCTGTCAGTTTATAAAATGAAAGAAACATATTAACATCCAGAAGTTGAGTATTTTGGAACTCCGTTAACACATGAAACGTTCAAACAAGTCACCTTTTCTTGGACAACTTATCAAATGTGAAACAGGATTAACACCCAGAGGGTTGAGTATAATGGTACTCTGTAAGTACATGAAATGTTGAAATAGAGTACAGTCATTAAAGCACAAAGACTGGTTCCTGACCTTGCCATAAAAAAAAATCACCCTCACTACTTGTAAGATCAACTGGGAGGTCACTTGATGCCACCAAAAATTTTCTCTCTCCTCAACAAGATTCACCTCAAGACAGAGTAGTCTTCTTTTGCAGCTGGACATGGCGTCCATATATAATTCTTCTTGTGAAACAAATATTACTTGATACTACTATCTGTTCACAACAAGGGTCACGTCAGGTGGAAAGAGCAGTCTTCTTTTGCAGCTAGAAATGGCGTCTGTATATACTACTTCTCGTGATTCAAGTATTGCGTGATACAACTATCTGTTCAAAGACTGACTTCAACTGCATATCTCCAAGGCTTTCCCCCTTTTTTTTTTCTTGACAGCCTTATCCCATCTGGCCAGAATGTTGTATCTTGCCAGAGATCTTGTGACTTGTGTCCCTGCAGTGTTTCCTCATTGCTGTCAAGCAGGATCAATGGGTGCTTAAGTGTTACTTTATTCTTTCACTATGTGAACCCTGGTATGGTTGTGTATTGGAGAGCCAGAATAGCATATCAAGAAAATGCCAGCATGAAGCAGATGGATAGTGAGGGAGCAAGTAAGATATGCTGCATAAATAAGAATGATCAGAAAAGAAAAAAAATTACGACTGTATGTGTCTTGTTTATGTCCTTCTAGCTATAGCAGACTGAATCAAAAATATGGAGAAAAGCATGCCCACAACAGTGTTGAAAACACAAAGCATACAGTTTTCCGGCAGTCAAAGTTTTGAGAGACCAAGAGATATGCAAATGAATAGAACCAATGATATCACAATAAAAAGAAACTTTGTTGAGGACATTGTTTGTTTTTGAAATTTTGAGATTATTTTGTTGTTTTTTCCAGTAATTACGATTTAATGAGATGCAAATGAATTGCACCAATGATGTAACAACTAATTTTGTTGTTGTACGTAATGTCTGTTGTCTGAATCTGCATCAAATGTTCCTGATTATTTTTCAACCCTTTCAGAGGAACTTCTTCAGACCAAATTGTTTGCTGTGCGGTTGGCTTCACTCCTGTAGGCCTTCAACTGGTGTTCACAAAGTATAAGCGAACTGCCTGTGGATGGCAGTGTGAAGCTGATACTTTTTAAAAAAAAAAAGCCTGAATACAAATTTAAACATAAATAAGGACACCAAAACATATATAAAAAACAGACCTAAATTACCTCAAATTGCTTCCACATATCTCATATCCCTTGAGCCAAAAATGCACTCAATACATGTAGGCTACCCAATTATCAATTTTTAAAGAAAGTATGTAAGACTTTATCGAACACACACAGGTGAATGGACCAGCAAGGCAGAAAATGATAGGAAGAAATGACAGAAAGCAAAGGAGAAAGAAAGAAACAAAGAGAGTGACAGAAAAGAGGAAATTTCAAGCACAGAATTTCCAGAAGATGGAGATACTAGTTATACTGACAGAGCCCCTGGCATCCCCACGGGGGGAATGGAGTATGACGGCTGACTGTGCAGCAACACAGTGCAGGCCAGTCAAACAATGTGCGTACATGTATCCAAGGAAAGACTGCTTGGAATGCGAGGGGAGTGGGTGTCTGGTATCTCTGCCACATGATTTATCTCTCACCAGGTCAAAGAAAGCCTATAAAAAAAAGTATCATTTAAAAAGCAAACAGTTTGGTCTCAGGAAGTTCTATTAAAGTGTTAAAAGTTACAGAGAGTACAAAAGACACTGATTCTTAGTATCTTCTAATCATCAATGATGGTGCAATCGGGTATCCAAGTTAATTTGCACACTGGAGCTGTCACTCTGAAAATTGTTCCTAAGTAACCACTCACTTTTTAAATTTTTTTTTTATAGGATTTCCATTATTCCCTATGGTTTTCTGCAACTTCCCCCCCCCCCCCCCCCCCCTGTATATAGGACTTTCACAATTTGAATAGCAACCCTCAAAATTCACACACTACGAAGGACTTTCAAGCATCTCCATCTGGTTAGCACTCGCAGTATCTGTTCTTAATGAAAACTTTGACAAACTGTTTGAATGTAATGCTATCTACATATCAAAATGTAGGGAAAATTGTCAAAACAGCAGTATGAATGCCATACTAACTGGCACCAAAATGTTTTAAGATTCTACAAACGAAATCCAAAAATGTTTTATGTCTATCAGAAAATGTCAAAAGGTAACAAAATGTTTTCATAGTTTTTACAAAAACAGGTGGGGAGGGGTTGAGAATAAAGTATGTCAACATGTATGTTTTAACATTTATTTTCTATTTTCAGTGCAAGTACACACATAAAACAAAAATGTAATACAAAGAAATGCAACTTAATTTCATTGAAAATACATACTTTCACCATGATTCTCTCTTTCTAAGCAGGCATGATAAACACAAGTTTATTTCTTTTAGATTTTTAATACATTCCATGAATAGTGAAGACAAAGCATGCAGTCATCTTTTATTTAACGATGAAATAAGACTGAACAAAGTGCAACCATATTTTCAAGCATTTCTACCTGTTCATTATCATAAATATGAGGATTTTTCCTAAATCTTTTTAAAATTTTTTTTAAAATCTAAGTATACTTACTGCATCAGACTAGGTGCTCTAGCTGGCAGACTCCCTCTGTCTAGCCAGATTTGTGGATTAAGACACCTCTAGGATCCATGCCCTTAATCAGCCTATCAGGTTCTAAACTGGCAAAATGCCGCTACCTGTCATGATCAGATCCCTCCGGAAGAGATCTAGGGTCATAGAGTACCATTTAAGGGCAGCTCTATGGGTCAATTAGGGCTAAGTATGGGCCAAAAAGAGACTGAGGCTGGGGGAAATAGCTCAAATATTTGTGGTCTTCAAATGGGAGCCTCCTGGTCTTGTTCCACTAGCCAGCATGGTGTTGTACAAGAGACTGGAAGCAGAATATACATCAGTCAGTGAGGCTACAATATTGTCAACAAAGGGCCGCACCTTGACAGTCCTTGAGGTGACTGCTGAGAGTCTAACAACTCTTCAAGATGAGAAGTCGACCCTGGGCCTGTCTGAGAAATGCTTGGGTGGCCATTCCCTGGGTGTTGCCATGGGGTTGACCCACCTCCCAGGCTGACTAGGAAAGCAGGTGAACCCATGACAGAGCAGGCCTGTGTTTGATCCCCTGTCCAGGCTGACCAAAAATATGGGTGGCCGTCTGAGGCTGGGCAGGGACATCATCCTCCTTCTCCCTGTGGGGAAAATGCCAGTGACAATCTCTCCCCTAGCAAGGGCAGGGACATCATCTCCCCTGTGGGGAAAATGCCAGTGACAATCTCTCCCCCTAGCAAGGGCAGGGACACTCATCCTCCCTCTCCCCTGTGGGGAAAATGCCCAGTGACAATCTCTCCCCTAGCAAGGGAGGGACACTCTCTCCTTCTCCCCTGTGGGGAAATGCCAGTGACAATCTCTCCCCCTAGCAAGGGCAGGGACACTCATCCTCCCTCTCCCCCTGTGGGGAAAATGCCCAGTGACGATCTCTCCCCCTAGCAAGGGAGTTGGGGAGTGGACGTCCCTCCCTCAGGGTAGTGATGATGTACTGTGGTCATCCCAACAACACAGGATCTAGGTCACAGTGTCCTACACTCAGGGCGCTACAAGCAGTCCCTGACAGGGAAAACACCAGCCATCGAACAGA
The DNA here is from genome assembly GCA_030674185.1 of Monoplex corrugatus. NCBI lineage: Eukaryota > Metazoa > Mollusca > Gastropoda > Littorinimorpha > Ranellidae > Monoplex > Monoplex corrugatus. The sequence continues at coordinate 76,204,440 of CM060310.1, read as the reverse complement.
AGAAAGGGGTGAGCAATCCCGTTCTCGACTCCCAACCAAAATCTGCCCAAATTCATAATTCAACATGGAGAATAAGCAGGTGGAGGTGGGATCCGGAAGGGGGAACACACAACAACAACAACAACAAACAAACAAAAACAAAAAAAAGGTGGGGGGGGGGATTGGGGGGGAGAACTTCGAGGGGCCTGCTCAAAATCCATTTCCCCCAAAATGGGTCACAGAGCCAAGATCAGTTGAAATTTTCACACTTGAAACAGGCCAGTACAGGCACACCTGAACAGGAATGACACATGCTTGAACTGCCACTAGGCCACAAAAATCTGGGTTACTCCTTTAGCTCAAGGCATTTGGGAGTAAACATCTGGTCGCTCCTTCACTTTGACCCATTGCTCCGTCACCTGAACCCAATGCAACTCATTCTAAAGGAATGTGAGCAGCATAAACCTGCATCTCCTTTGCATCTATAGCTCAGATGAAGGAGCAACATTAACATCCTAAGGGGAATACATGGTCGCTTCCTACACTGCAGGGATTGGTCAATAAAGGATAGAATAGGTCTACCCTGAGCCATCCTGACAATGATGGCCAGTCAACCAAGATAAGTGGATCTTTCTCCAAAACAAAAACATAAAAAAATAAAAATAAAAAAAGGCTAATATAGTGGCAAACAACAACAACAACAAAAAGAGAAAGAGATATGAGACCGACACTTAACCCTTAGAGTTAGACTGCCACACCCCCTCTCCACCAGTATCCAGCACTGTCAACCATGCTAGCAAAGCAAAAACTTAACCCTTTGACTCCCTCGCCCTATCCACCAGTTTCCTGCTGAATGCTGGTGGATAGAGTGAGGGAGTCAAAGGAATAAGGTTTTGCAGTTGGCGGATAGGGTGCAGGAGTCAAAACAGTTAACCTACCTCCATTCAGTTAAGACAGTGGTCATAAAATGAATGACATGGGTTAGGTCTAGGATACCTGAGCCCAAGGAGTGCTGATTAATGGTGTGGAGCCTACATGTGACTCATCACACAAATGGTAGCCAGAGAGAGCCTGTTAGCTATGATAACATTTGGTCTGATGTGGGTATGGTATATGATTCCGAACGTTCTTGTATACCTCTAGTTTCCGACTCATTTTGAATCACTGTGCATTTAACATTATCTGATTTTTTTTAGTGGAGCATGGAGAAATCAGGCTGTTAGGCAAGCTGACCACTGTGTTGTAGCATGGTCTGCATCTTTGATTGGGTTGCATGTTGGATGTTTCAATGTTTGCATAAGCCACTGAATACTGACATAACTTTCAGGCATATATGATATTCTGCATGCGTTATACAAATGAAAGATGTTTAGGCAGAGACAGATCTGCATAAAGTCATCTGGGAGATTGAAAAAATCTCCACCCTTTACCCACCAGGTGAATGTATCTAAGCAGAAAAAAAAACAAAAACAGAACTTTCCAATATGGAAGTCTGATATTTACCCACTTGACTCCGATCTCCAATGGAAACCATACATTTATGAAATACCTGCCCATTTGTGCATGCATGCTTCTCCTTAAGCCAAAGCCTAAAACTTATTATCAACATTAAAATGCAAACAATTTTATCCCCACAATCAAATTTACAGAATTCACCAAGAAGAAAAAAATCTACGGCTAACATTTCTTAAAAATCTAACCAGTGCATACGCAATTAAACAATTATTTGAAAAACCATAAACAAAAAGGTCCAACAAAGAGAATAAGCCATTGATTTCATATGCACAAAAGCAAGCTAATACATTGAAGACAAAGGTTTGAACACTTTTTTATACAGCACAAACCAAATGTATCAAAAAAAGTTATAAGCAGCTGGACACAGGTCAAACTTATGTGCATAAGAGCAGACATGTAATATTCTATCAGACTAAATAACTGTCTTGCATTCAGATTACACTGGTGAAAAGCCCAGGTACTCCAATGCATTCAAAACATATATGCTGAGACTCATTTAAATTTTCTTCTTTTTATTTTCTTTTCTTTCCCTTTGTCATCGATAATATACCCTTTTTTTAAAAGGAGAGAGAGAAGAAAAAAAAGAAAAAGAAAAAAACAGAAAAATCAGTACCCTCCTTAAAAAGTACAACAAAACCACACACCACACACACACACACACACACCACACACACACACATCATAAATAAAAGGAAAAAATCCCTCAGTTAAAATCATTAACAATCTCTATGTGAAACTGAGACTGTACATGAACAGCAAATACTTCCATACAGCCCTAATCCCTATTGTTTCCCCTTATGTTGCATCATTAGTGCTAGCAAGCATTCTATATTTCACAATTAGCACATGTAAAGGGATCGTTATTGTTACTGTTATTGTTATTGTTATTCTGTTTGAAGCCCAACAGACTGTATAGAGCCATATGAGGGCTATTAGTGTTTCAAGACATACACAATACTTCAACAGGAAAACCAGGAACAGAAAATTAAGCACACACATCAAATGCATTTGCGCACTACTGTGTGCAATTTATCACACAGGGGATTTAGTAGTCATAATTGAATGCAAGTTTAAACATAACTAAGGACACTAAAACGTATGTAAGAACGGGCCTAAATTACCTAAACAGGCTAAAGTAGCTTCCGCATATCACATTTCCTTAGAGAAAGAAATGCACTTAATTATACCCAATTATTAATGTTACAAGTAATACGTAAGATTTTATCGAACATACATAGGTAATGGACAAGCAAGGCGAAAATTGATAGGAAGAAATGACAGAAAGCAAAGAATAAGGCAGAAACAGAGGTGACAAAAAAGAGGAAATTTCTGGAACAGAATTTCCAGAAAGAGGGGATACTATTTATACTGAAAGAGCCCCTGGCATCCACTCTGGGGGATGTAAAGAGATAGTGGTGTTATGAAGGAGTACAAAGACAAAAGAAAAGGACCAGCTAGTAAGTTTTATAATCGTACATGTCAATGCCTTATGTTTTTTGGTTGTTTTTTATTTTATTTTAGGTACATGCCACCATTATGAACAAATGAATTGGAATTAGCACTTTTAACCTCTTCACCCTCCAGGTAATATTTTCCTAATAATGTAAGGTGTCTGGCACTGCTGGGACATTTATTTTTCAATTGACAAAAATTTAAGTTTTAATTGCACACACAACAAACATTTTAAATGTAGTCCTTCCCTCTTCACCAACATGTGAATGACTTAGGTATGGTGAACATTACATCTGATCTCAATTCTTTATGCAAAAGTAGTACAAAATGATTCTGAGAAAAAAAATGTCACCAAAGAGGGCAGTGCTCCATACTGGACACAAAAGCCAATGAGTCACCATACACTACATTTTACTGCAGAATTTTATTGAAATGTATTTCAGAATCTTTTCTGTACATGTGCACAGTCCAAACTGTTCTCCACAAGCTGAAAAACAATATAAAATTCCCTCTAAAACACACAGGAAGCCTGAAATTAAGAGACCTGCACAAGCACACCACTGCATAACACAGTTTCTACCTCTTTACTATCACTAGAATCAACGCTAGCATGTAACGCTAGTATGTGCCTCAAGCACTACATGTACAACAATATGTTCAGTTTGAGTTCCACTGTCACCAACACTCTCAGTGACGTCACCTGTCCTCCTCCACCACTTCCACTGTTGACTGGGACTACTAAATTGCCTTCACTGTCACTGTCAGAACGTATCATCAAAACCCTCCCTTAAAACTCAAACTCTTGCAGGAAGCTGGCGATATGGTGAGGAGTTAAAGGAATTTAGTGGTAGAAGGGAACGGGAATCAAAGGGCTTAGGTAGCAGAACAGAACTTTTTCAAACATTTTGTGAACTGTAAAAGTCACTTTTGTTTTGTATCAAGCTGAACGGGTTCATCAATCATGGCCATTGTTGGCGCTTGGCAATTGTCATTAAACGCCTGGTCAAAGAAACTGACCACACAACTATACAGGACAGGCAATGACTAACTGGAGGCAACCTGGCGGTTGGAGATAGCTTGAAGTTTCTTACAATATTATGGGTTACATCCCCTGTTCAAATTCACTGTTTACACATGATGAAATCATGTATATGGCGTGTGGCAGTGACAAGGTGTACGCAATGAGATCGCCTACAAAGTCTCAGAGTTAAAGAAGACATCGCACAAAATAAACAAAAAATACATGAATTAACTCTTCAACTCCCACACCCTATCTACCAACTGCAAAAACTTAACCTTTTGACTCCCTCACTCTATCCATCAGCTTCCTGCAGGAAGCTGGTGAATAGGGTGAGGGCACCAGAAGATTAAGTTGTTGCTTTGCTAGCCAGGTTTACAATGCAGGATGCTGATGGACAGGGTGTGGGAGTCAAAGGGTTAAAAAGAAAAGAAGATGAAAGAATGCTAGGTGTTGGGGAACAGCCCAAAACACCCTCCGAGTGTACTGTCAGTATGTTATGTCCTTCGATGGGAAGGTCCTATGCTCCTAAAGCAGCACTGCGTTTTGTTCTATGTAGAACTTGTCAGACCCGCTGCCTGGGATAGCAAGAGGACAGGGCGTCCAAACACATGCAGAGCGCATCACTGAAACCTGAGGTAGCAGAACTCCACAAGCGTAGAATTTTAGAAACAACACCTAAACTGCTAACAGAGCACCCAGTGATGTTAAAGAATTCTGAATAATGGAAAAAGAAAATAATTTAACCCTTTGACTCCCGCACCCTGTCCAACAGCATCCTGCATTGTCAACTATGCTATCAAAGCAAAAATTTTACTCTGATTTCCTCACCCTATCCATCAGCTGCAAGGAGGCGGTGGATGGGGTGAAGGAGTCAAAGAGTTAAGTTTTAGGAGTTGGTGGATAGGATGCGGGAGTCAAAGGGTTAATAAGGAACAGACAGAGAAGCCCTTAGTTTTACTTAACACAATAAACTGGTCTGAAACAGAAAACAAAACAGAACCTTAGAGGAAGACAATGCTGCTCTCTACCTCCAGTAGGATTTGTTTTTCAGCTTTTCTGATTTTTGTATCTTAGACCGACAAGTGTATTCTATCAACTAGAAGGTCTGATTAGTCTACTTGTTTTTGTCTTTCAGTCTGTTCATACCACTGGAAGAGAGACAACCTCATTAACCTTCTGTTGGGGTTGTAACAATATACTCACATGTACTTTACTTGACAATGCTGCCCTGGCAGTCATTCTCTCTTTACAATTGTTTCAAATCTGTTTTTTTAACCCTTTGACTCCTGCAGCCTATCCACTAACTGCAAAAACTTAACCCTTTGACTGCCTCACCCTATTCACCAGCTTCCTGCTGGAAAATGGTGGATAGGGTGAGGGAGTCAAAGGTTAAGTTTTTGTTTTGCTAGCATGGTTGGTAATGCAGGATGCTGGTGCACAGGGTGCGGGAGTCTAAGGGTTAAGCAGAATAAATCTGTCCATATACACGTCAGAAAAGATAAACGATGATCAAGCTTATGTTTGTCTAACAAATGTGTTGACAAGTGACTGTCACAGTGTACATCTATTCAAATGTATGAATGTACCTGGTGACAAATGACTGTGTGTATTCTTACTACTGGTAACGATGGTAGTGGTGGTGGTAGCCTTACTATACAACAGTAGTGGAATGGTAGAGTCTGGCGGTAGTACTAGTATTTAACACAATTTCTTTTTCATTCATTTATCTCAATATAAACAAATGCAATATAAAACTGGCATGCATCATATGAACATAACTTTATTTCCTCCTTTCTTTGCAGCACAAACAATTCAACATTTTCTTATTGTCAGCTGTCTAGATGCACATATACCAGTCACTGACAAAATCAATAAATCTCATCATTCAACCTATCCTGATCATAAAACGACAGATATAAACAAAAACTTGTGACTTTCTGTAAACAAGGAAAAAATTTTATCTTAAAACTTCCAAACTGGATTTTACATCAAAATGCATCCAAATCTTTTTGACATTATTGCATTATACATTCATCAATCCAAAAAAAAGGTGTACCATGGTATATTGTGCATGGATACTACAAAAAGCTTTGATTACATGGCACACGAAAGCAACAGCAGCTGATGCAACAGTGACGATAAAGTACAAACAGCATAAAATGTAAAAGCAAAATCGCATACATGCATTGCACTGAGGGGGGAAAAAAGGCGTGCCCATCACTTTTAACAATCTGATGGCATGATATGAAAACAACGAATTTCAAAATCTGGTTCAACAGACAGGACGTTATCAGAAAAATACTAACAACATACACTGGCTAACCACATCATACAACTGTAACATACCATGCAAAACACACATCAAAGTGCAAAATGTTCATTTTCATCTTAACATTAAAATTTGTAATCCACATGACAGAGTTTATCTTTACAGATTAAAATCTAAAGAAGTTCATAACAGGTGCATGTCTTTTTGTTTTTAAATATTTGTTCAAAAGACACTGGCTTTTATAGTTATTCAGTGAAAAGCCGATTTCAGTGAGAAGCTGGTGAATTTTTAGCTGGTTTTCAAGTTACAAGTAATCTCGTTATTCTGTCTGTCTATCTGTCTGTCTGTCTCTCTCTAACACACACACACACACATACACATACACACACAAGAAAACAAAACTCTGAAACAAGCAGTTATATGTTGTTACTGTTATTTTTGTTTAAAGCCCAGTTGATGACATACAGCTATATCAGGGCTATAACCCTTTCAAAACATATACAGTACTTCAACAGGGAAAAAGAAAAGTACACATACCAATGCATTTGCGCACACAATCTAAGGAGATGCCCCTGATGCTGACCACTCCATCCAATTTATCACACAGGGGATTTAAAAAAACGAACCTAAATACAAATTTAAACATAAATAAGGACACTAAAATATAAACAAAAACAGGCCAAAATGACGTAAGATTGCTTCTGCATATCTCATTTCCCTAGAGCCAAAAATGCTCTTAATTCATGTACCCAATTATCAATTTAAGAAGCATGTAAGACTTTATCGAACACATACAGGTGAATGGACCAGCAAGGCAGAAAATGACAAGAAAAAACGACAGAAAGCAAAGGAACAAGACAGACACAAAGAGAATGACAGAAAACAGGTAATCTCTAGATCAGAATTTGCAGAAGGTGGGGATAGTATTTACACTGAGAAACAAGTGGTAATTCTTATGATTGTTCACACGTTTAAAGAGAACGAGCTGGATTGTTTTTATTCGACTATGCTGTTGCATCATACCTACTTCACAAGTGAACATGTTACAGACTGCAATGAAACAAAAGTAGATTTGTGACCTACGGCAGGTAATGCACATCCAAATTTATTTCATATATATCTACATATATCTTTATCTATATTACATATATGTATCTATAAATACATACATATATATCTGTATGTGTATGTGTATACTTATCTGTATGTGTGTGTGTGTGTGTGTGTGTGTGTGTGTGTGTGTGTGTGTGTGTGTGTGTGTGTGTGTGTGTTTGTATGTTTGTATGTTTGTGTGTATGTGTGTGTGTAAAGCCACAGACAGACAGACAGAGAGAGAGAGAGAGAGACAGAGACAGACAGACAGACAGAGAGTTAGAGTTCAGAATACTTTATTATTCAAAGATAGCAGTATTAGGTCCCACTTGCTGCTCTATACATGGTGCTCTACACACAAAATGAGCACACACACAGAGATAGAGTCTAAAAGCTACATGTATAGTCTATAAACATGGAAATAAAACCATTCACTGCAGACACTTTATGACATAATTATGTTGCCTCTGCTCTGTTCAATATGAATTATTTTACATATATTTTCGTACAAGATTTAAAGACTCCTAACTGAAAATCTAACTTGTCTTCACCAACACATGTAAACAAATCTGATAATGGATGTAATTTACACATTCATGAAACAGATCATCACTCAACTCTTGAGATCTTAAATCACAATATTTTATGACATTTGACCAAATCTAGGGTCAGGATTTTCTGACAAAATGATGATGCAGTTCAAAAATAAAAAAAATAAGTGCATACAATAGCTGCAAGGAAAACTGTATCCCAACCTACTTTTATTTAAAAAAGAGGTCCTGCTGAATAAAGCTGAATTTATCCATTCGAAACATCACCAAAGCATGAAGTTTTAGCACTGAAATATGGGCAGCATATATCATTTGATAATTGTTCTCTAGCCATTAACCAGGTTCAAGTGATCATCAGATCTGCAAAAATGTTAAAAATAATGAGGAAATATGAACACACATACATAAACAGATACATACATGCACAATATTGTCAAAAATATTATCATGCTAACTGTCTACATAAGAAATAACTTTCTTGTTCATTTTTTTGGAACTTTTGACATAACTGTCATGGAAGTGATTATTATAATGCAATGTTCTTGGGATTTTTTTCCACCTTAATCCTTCAACTCCCTCACCATATCCATCAGCTGCAAAATTTTAAGCTTTTGCTTTGCTCTCATGATTGATAATGCAAGAAGCTGGTGGACTGGGTGAGGGGGACAAGGTTTAATTTGACCTTTTATGTTTATTACCCTGAGACAATCTGAGAAACTGAAGTGAATCCATGGAAAATAGAAAGTACATGTAATGAGTAAATCACAATTTGAAAGTGCACAAAAGTTTTAAATGAAAACTATAAATAAATTCTTGGACAATACTAATGATACATCCACAAAAAAACAACTGAAATGAACCAATTTTATGTGACTGATCAGTCCTAGAAGAATACTTCTAAAACTCTTGACAGCTGTGTCATTCATGGATGTTTCTGGAAAGACGAATGTTCAGCTGAACATGATGCCCTGTAGATTTTATCTCTTCTTAACCCACTTAGCATGATAACCACGATCGTGGCTTCATTTATATCTCCTGCCGAATTCTGTCTGATCTATAAAGCGAATACGAACTGACCAATCAGAAAGCTTCTTCCTTTCACATGGTCGTCATTTTGCTGTTCTTTGACCGATTGCTACAAGTTTTTGCACAAAAGTGAGTGAGATTGGGACTGACTGTGAGGTTGACAAGTTCGGACTCTTGTTGACAGTAACTCTGGCAGCAATTATGAGGTAAATATGGCTTGGTTTTGGTTCTAAATAAATATTGAGAGGTTCGAGCACATGATGAAGAGTATTTTTAGCACATCAGTCATTGATGGAATGCAGGTTGTCATTCAGTTTGGTTTGTTTAAATTGTACTTCTAACACTCTGTAATTTCACATTCTCTTGCAAACAGGCGTTCATTTTACTTTTATTGTGCAGTTCAGGATTTCTCCTTTCTAAATTATATGTATACTTTTCTAGGAAATGTTTACATGAGAGAACAATTAATACCCGTTGAGTTGACAAGCTGGCTCCTGTAATTTTCCGCCATTGTCTTACAGTACATTTTTAATTATGTATCATGCCAAGGGGGTTAAAAAAAAGTCTTGTTTCAGTGTTGTTATGTTATTTTGATTTGAATATTTCTAATACATTTATATGAAAGAAAAAGATTTATGAAGAGGAGACAACAAATCCGACAAGATTTTTTAACTAGTACTATAAATGACTGACTGACAGAATGATTTAATCAATAACTTAAAACCATCCAAAAATAAACGAATAACATATTCATCCTACGTCTGAATGATTTAGTTTGGTGTAATGTGATAAAATCAGGTGGAGATCTGGAAGTGGAATGCCATCTGTGCAGGACTGTTTCTGAAGCATTCATCTCATGATTTCTCTCTCTCCCATACCTTCCTGCCACCCACATCTGAATTAAAAGCGAACAAATTAAAAGCTCTTGTATATCACACCTACTACCCTTCTTTGCCACACATTGCTTCATCACTTGATCAGGAAACTATCAGCTCCATGGACCAAGTGTGTTTCCACAACCATGTTTCAAGGCTGAAGTATGAAAGGTGCATAATGTGTTTCAGATATTTGTAAAAGAAAACAACAAAACGACACAAAGAAAGGAGAAAACAAAGGAAAGTTTCAAACTCGAGTTCCTGGCTGAAAACAAGATATACATTAACCCCATTACTTCTGAAAGTGCACCCTTTATGCCTGGGAATATTTCCCTTATTAGAATTCATTTAACTATACCCCAGAAACTATTTTGTGTATACCCTTAATATTTTGCCCACTGACTTGGCATATACTTAGATTGCCTCTGAGCAGCCTCTTGGTATTTATCATCAAATTTCTGTCCAAAAATAATTAATAAACATCAGGTTATCACCCTGGAAACTTTTCCAGGTTACAGGCACACAGAGTGCATTTCCGGCCAGGATAATTTCCAAGCTGGAGCAGCACAGGGGTTAACAGGAGCTGTGCATGTAGAGGACTATCTTTCCAAAACGATCTTTCACTCTACTCCCCCCCACCTCCCCCTGCCTTTCATTAACTTGTTTCATTCTTTCAAAGAGGGCATACATTTATCTCAAAACAAGGAAAAATTATTTTCAAACGTAGCTGGCAGTAATATTTAACAAGTATTACCAGTCAGAGTATTTTAATTCCATAAATCTTCGCAAAAATCTAATTCCATAAATCTTCGCAAAAATCAATAATTCAAGAAATATTGCAACACAATGAGAATTTTATTCCTTATAAGTGAAATGTCTGGAAAGAAAGGGTGTGTCAACTGAGAAATGCAATGTTCAAATTGGTTGGCTCTACTTTAAATCTTGTTGGACAAAAACTGTTTTTAATTTTAATAAAAATGTTTCAGACGAGGAATTTTTAAAAAAAAGAGAAAAAAGCATGAAATAATTCACACCCACACAAGTATCAAACAATCAAAATACAAACCAGTCGAAAACGAATGCCACAAAAACATGCTCATCTTCACATTGTTACACACCTCACAACTCAAATAACTCAATTACGTGTGACACCGTTATAACAAAAATCATTTGCAATATGCAAAATGCTGAACTTGAAAAGAAGATTCATACAAAATGTCATAATACTGCAAACTGTAAAGAATGTCACATCAAAGATGTGCACAAATCTAGCAGTGGAAAGAGACAAAAAATACAAAGCAGACCACTGATTAAAATCCTTAAATTTTCTTTTTTTTTAATAATAAAAGAAAGAAAGAAAGAAAAATCAAACCAACAGAACACTCAAAAATGTTGCCAGCATGGATACAATCAAATAGGAACATTCCCAAAAAGGAAAGACACAGATTCTCCATTGTGTGTGCGCCTCACTGCCTCGGCTAAAATCATGGAGATGTCAATACACTGAAACACAAAAAGAAAGCAGGAACCCAACATAAGATAAAGGCACAACAGTCATTGAATACAGACAAAGCTTAATCAGTAACAGAAACCTTTCTCTACATCTAGCTCTTTGTATTAGGATTTCATTTATTGTTCTCCATACATGACTTATTACATTTAATACAAGACTGATATAGATCATAACTGTTCAAATAACTTCTATGCACAATCAACTGATTCAATATTACATTTTTTTGGTATGGAAAACCAAACACGCTTACGAACACTCAAAAAGACAATTCCATATATTTACATACATGTATACATAAAGTTTATGTTTCCTCAGTATTTGGGTACTACCAATTTCATACATATACATATACTATAACAACAAATCCTTAAAGACATATTTTTTCCCTAGATACATATGTGTTACATATTTTTTAATACATGTATTTTTTCACTATACACTTTCAGCATACAGTAGCATAAACTTTCAAGCCTTGATTAACTGCATACTGTCTACATGAATTAGCTGCAGATAAACAATATAACAGTGTAGATGGGACACACAGACCTAAACCTGAAAGAATAATACACCACTGTCATTCTGTTATGTAAGTGAAAGTCCACTGCCTTTTCACTAATATATATATATATATATATATACACCTGGTTGCCCCAGCAAAAGATCAATGAGCTATTTTATTAAGTAACTCAAATGTTATTGGTCTGTTTCTGATCTGGAGAAAAACGCAATGTAAATGTAGTCTGTTTATATATATATATATATATGCATGTATGTGTGCGCGTGAATGCATGTGTGTTCTGCGAGTGAGTGAGTGAGTGAGTGTGTGTGTGTGTGTGTGTGTGTGTGTGTGTGTGTGTGTGTGTGTGTGTGTGTGTGTGTGTGTGTGTGTGTGTGTGTGTGTGTGTGTGTGTGTGTATGTGTATGTGGTGCACATGAGTACTTGAGTGTGTGTCACTTTGTGTGTTATGTGCACATGAAAGTTTGCATCTTTCAATAAATGTTAAATGAATTGTTCTCTGGTTTTGTCATGATAGGAATCTTGAAGCATGCAATGTGCATCACCAGCTGAGTAACAGTGCGTGTATGTGATTATGTGCATGCGATGAAGGTGGGTAGGGTGTTGTAAAAACTTTTCATGTATAATTGGCTCTGAAATAGCAAAATGGGCCAAAGATTCTGGGAACACAACAAATCTCATAAATGTACATAATGTTACCACTGGCACATACAAGCTAATAAGTCACACTATGCCATGCAGTATTAAATGATGATGACTGCTTGCATGTCAATGCAGCTCTAGTCAGCAGCTGAATTTGGGGGACAGGGAATGTTGACAAAGTTGATCCTCCTCTCTCTCTGTCTGTCTGTCTCTCTGAGTCTCTCTATATATATACACACACACACACGACTGCCTATGTTTAAAACAAAATCTGCATGTATCTGAATGCTTATTTGCATCTTTGCATTTAATGATTTTAGAAGCAGGCAGGTCTATCAGAAATCTCCTTCTGCTTCTTGATCTACATGGCAAAAACAAATTTCGCAGAAGACTAGCAAAAATTACACTTTACAAATGAGACAGACCGTCAATGAACAACGTATGAAGGATGAAGTGTCATCTACATCTCTACTGGAAAAGTGCAGATTTTAAAATCCACATTGGTCTTCCCAAGTGAGAGCAGCAATCACTGCAAATGTTTTGATAATGTATCAGATATGAACATTGGGTGAAGAATAAAATAATGATTGCGTCCTTTACACTGCATGAGCAAAGTCCTCATAATGATTCATTGATTGCGTCCTTTACACTGCATGAGCAAAGTCCTCATTATTATACACTCTGCCTTCAGACTGAAGGAGTGTGCATGATAAATCACATGTCTAAAATAAGTGTGCATGATAAAATCATATGCCTAAATCAAAGTTAGGCACTCTTTGCTGATGAAATCTCAACAACTTTTCTATTTTTAACTCCAATCAACGGCAGAAACATCTAGATCAAATGCTTCCAAATGTATCCCCCTCACAAAGTTTTTACAAATTCCTGAAAGGTGGGCAGAGGCCTGGGAATACAATTTTGTAACCTTCTTGTATTAATGAAGTTGTGAAAGATCAACGACAAAACAGAAGCGTCAATTATCATCTTTATAATTTTATAAAACAACATCAGAGGGAAAAAGAAACTACCACCAAAGCTGAATCTAATTACTACAGTCAAGACAGATATGAAACAAATACATAATTTTACATATATATATAATGGTAAGGCATGAGAAATATGTCCCCTTTCCTTCTCATAATGGTGTAGAAAAAGTCACATATGACTCATCTTCAATTAAGTACAACTGTGAACAAGCCATCAACGTAAACAGATAATTATATGGGTTAAATAAACAGAAAAGATTAAAACTCTATCAAAACTCACAACTGCAAAACTGTTAGTGTATACACACACAGACATCATACACAATGAAAAATATAAGTGTAACAAACATCATACACAATGAATAATGTCAGTGTGTAGCACAGAGAGAGAGAGTAATTAAAATGCACACATACTGGAAGAAACACTAAATGTCTTAATGAATGGTTGTTATTTCATTTGTTTTCTTTTCTCATGAATACCTGGTCTATTTTTGCAAGAGCCTAAAGATTAATGCAATTTCGGGAAAGAAACACATATCCAATATCCAGCATGAATGACAAAACATCACAGCTAAGGTAAAACCATGCTAGGAGTTTCCTGCTCCAGCTTGCAGCCAAATGCAGAAAGTAGTCACATGCTGGACAAATAATCTGGACTAAGAAAGCCAGAAAACTTGGCAAATGGCAGAATCTTTTTTCTCAACCTTTTCTATACACACCTATCATGAAGACTTGGCCCCAGCCAAAACTACATGTTAAGCTCCCCTTACCTATCAGAGCGAACTTCCTTATTTAGGGTCTTCATTACAATCAACCCTTTGACTCCTGCACCCTATCCACCAACTGCAAAAACTTTACCCTTTGACTCCCTCACCCTATCCATCAGTTTCCTGCAAGAAGCTGTGAATAGGGTGAGGGAATCGAAGAGTTGTTTTTGCTTTGCTGGTGTGGTTGACAATGCATGATGCTGGTGAACAGCATGTGGGAATCAAAGGGTTAGGACCCAAGTTTCACCAACCAATGTTTTGACCACAATGACTCTGACACATTTATAGACAGACCTTTGTATCAAACTTCAATTGTTCTCCTACAATCACACAAAACTCTGGTTTAATTCTGACAAAATTTTGATTCCCAAGCACAGCCTGAAGACAGTAAGAGAAAGATCACCAAGTTTTCTAGCTTCCTCTTTTCTGAATGTGAAGCTGTCAGTTTGCATGACCAGCCTATTTTGTTTCTTTTCCAGCAGGCTTTCTCACTTCCACACATGTAAAATTAATGTCACCATGAGCGACTGTAAGCTTATATGTCTGGTGTAAGCTTATATGTCTGGTTTTGTACCTTGTACAAGTTTTTGAGCTTAACTCAACTAAGTCTTGGTGGAAACAAAATTCTGACGCCTGTTTTGCCTTTTGAGAGCGTGTCCAATGCAATAACAATGGAACTGAACTTGTATGGGAAAGTGTAGTGCGAGATATAGTGGACTAAATGGTGTCAAAATGGTTTTTTGTTTTGTTTTGTTTGTTTTGTGTTTTGTTTTTTTTTTTTTGTTTTTTGGGGGGGGGGGGGGGGGGCAGAGAAATACAAGATTTTTGTGTGTAAATTTTCTAAATGTATGCCAAATCATGCAATACGCAGGAAATTTGAAGCTCTGTAAAGCGTGATAAAGATGATATCCAAATGTGTCCAACTTTCAAGGCAGAAACATGGAAGAAAAAGCATTTGTCCGTTTACTCTTGTTCAAGTTTGCCATGACCTTATACTGGGTTGCTGTGACTAATACCTTGATCAGTGTCAATATGGAGACTCAGAAGTCTTACAATAATGCACTGTCTCAACTCTTTCAGATTAAAGTCTGTCCTGTATTTGGTATGATGAATCTGTCTTTGAGTGTGTGTGAGAGTGAGTGAGTGAGTGAGTGAGTGAGCGAGAGAGAGAGAGAGACAGAGAGAGAGAGACACACACACACAGACAGACAGACAGACAGACAGAGACAGAGAGACAGAGACAGAGTTGTGTGTGTGTGTTTGGGTCAGCCGCGTTATCCAATTTATATTGTGCAAAGGGAATTGGAACACCTGGTCACAACGAGAAAGCTGGAGGGAAGGAGAGCAGCGGGTAGACCCAGGGAGAAGATACTAGACGGACTTGCAGAGTGGCTGAAGACAGGGAGGGTGGAAGAGATGCTTGAGGCAACAAGAGATAGAGACAGATGGAAGTCCATAATCGCCAACGCCATGCGGCAAGGCACCTGATGATGATGATATTGTGCAAAATGAGTGACTTGTTGGTCATTTGAGGTAGGATGTCTTAGGTTTGTTTCTGTGAACACCCCTCTCCCCTAATACCACCAATGATGACTGAGTTCTCAATGTGAAACATTCACACTTCAACGTTTTCATATGATTTGTAATAGTAGATGTGTAAAGAAACTTTTTAGAAAGATACAAAACAAAAGGAAACAAAAAGACAGTCACTGAATTCAAACTAAAGACAAAGTAAGTTACCTTAAATGTGATACAAGTTTAAACCCCCACCCCCCGAAAAAAAAAAAAAAAAATTTTCCTGACCACAGTTTAAAAGATAGGAGGAAAGGAGGGGGAAACGGAGAAAAAAGGTTAATGAGGTTTATGTCTACCTTTCCAAAGGTAAATCTATGTGATGGTATTCATGAAAGCAAATGTACATGTTTGCTTTTATGCACGTGTGCATGGAGGTGAATGTTTGCACGTGTACATGCATATGTACTCCCAAATGTCCCACAACAATGGGCAAGTCTTGGCAATTTGAAAACATTCAAAGAAATATGAAATATCTGGTTCAGTGTGAGCTGTTATGGCGAACTGAACGGTTTATTATTATTATGGTAATAAATCACCCCAAACAAGGATAATTAGTTCCTATGGATATTAAAAGGAAATTACTAAATAACTGACAGTCAAGCACAGTAGAACCTGCTAAAGCAACCTGGCCTCAAGAGCCCTACATATGATCAGTCTCAACAGTGAAAACGTTTGTCAAGTAGTCTTTAAAAAAATCACAAACAGAAGGCAAGGGCCCCTATGACAAGTCACTTTCTGCAGGTTCCAGTGTACTGTCATCACAGCTAACACTACGGATGCACACTCTAAAGACTAACAACCACATACCTGAGTACAGGCCAAGCTGACAGTCAGCCAACTGGTCAAAGCGGAATCACTCTTCATGCACTGTCCGTTCATCACTCTACAAAAGCTACATGTTCCGCCTTTGAGAACAAACGGTTCAGAAGCAATCCAACATCGAGACTAATCCGTTATTAATCAACTGCGCAAACATTCACGGTACTGCTTCAAGTTCACCGCTATTCAGATGATTAAACACTTACATGCAAACAGTGAAAATTCACCGACATTAAAAAAAAGAGGCTATGTGGAAATGGCTAAAAATAATGTGCAAAACTGGATGAAACCAGAGGAAAGAAAAAAACAAAACAAACCCAAACAAAAAAAAAACCCAAGATGGTCAAGCCATTCTATAATCTCCCTTTTTGTACAAGAATTAATAAAAGTTTAAGAAAATGTATGTTTCTAACATAGGCATATCTCACGTCAAATCTCTGTGAAGGTTAGAAACTAAAACACATTTTGAACTACATAATTTTATTTGTTGTGGCTGCGTTAGACAAAGGCACAAAATAAAGCTTTGGATAGTGAATATATTCAAAGCCTTCAAGTCATAACAAAGTTTCAATCAAGTTTTAGTACAATCAAAAAGGTAAAACGAACTAGATCTGCATTTACCTAAACTCAAAAATTACACCTACATCTATCTCCTGCAAGACAGAACTGAACAGCTTCAATCTGTTGAAGTGAGATCATCTTTTGTCCCAACATGGAAAACGAAAAAGCATTGTTGTTTAAATGTAAAAAAAAAAGCGTTGTTGTTTCAATGTATACTATTCATAAAAAATTCAAGATCTTAAAACCATTTGAAACAGTGCACGAAATCCTCAAAACAACATCTCGCTTCAAAATGAAGATCTAGACTGCCACCATATTTTTGTACACATATTAATCATTCTTCATGTTATATAAAGCTGGGCTTCATCTTCAGGAACAGAGATCCAGAGCGAAGAAAATGAAGTTTTTCATGAGCATGGAATAAATTCATTACAAATTTGAGGAAGCACTTTTCCATAGATATTTAAGAACAACAGTTGTCAGGGACCTACTACTTAATTTTTCCTTCAATATGTACTTAACAATTTCATGAAGTTCAGCGTCTGTTGGTGGTGGAAGATGCTCAAAAGTATACTTTTGTTGTATTGTAGAGATATCCTCTGCATTGCTAAGGCCAAGCCTTTGTATATCAATAGACACATGCTGATAATGAAAATTAGATATAACTATGTACAGAAAACTTTTTTCTTAAGATTATATTGAGGGTTGACAACCAGAACCCACTATCTTACTTTTTTGTCAATTTTCACTTTTTTATACTGAACTGTTGCTTTTGATGTGATCTTTCACTTGGTGGACTTTGTTTTTGCCATGATATTGAGTTTTGATCGGTTATTGATAAAACCAAAAACCAGTATCTCAAAATGTAGATATAGCCTCTCCCCTAAAACCCAGTTAAAAATTGTCTCCAGTAAACTATCAGAAAATCAAGATATGTAGTTCTGGTTGTCAACCCTCGGATTAGCAAGTTGAATCCTTGAATTTTTGACAAGTTTTGGTTGAGACAGTGTAATCATGAAGATACAGATGGTCTAAAATATGTGTCTGTGACCTTGGAAAAGTTTCATACAAATAAAACTTGACTTGCATTGAGAGCAATTGTAGACTGTCCCAACTGCAAAAACAGACTTTAAATACTGCTAGAAATTCCTCAGAAAATGCTATCCACACCCACTCCTCAAAATTGCTGATTTAGGCACTTTTTGGGTCTAAGCAATCTTGACCTTGGTGCTTTACTTTCCAAACTTTCCCTTTCAGGGCTCCTCAGTGATCCACACTTTCGACCCAAATTTGGTAAAGATCCACCCATACAGACCTGAGAAACGTATGTCCACACATTTTGTCACAGACAACACACACCTTTCCGGTTTCCTTTTTAACATGAGATTTTTAAAATAAAAAATGGAAAAAAGAGAAAACCCTTGACTTGTGCCAAACAAAAATGTATGTTCAATTTCTTCTCAGGTCACAATAAGCAACCAAAGATATAAGGCAGGCCAAAACGAGAACAGAACCAGTTTCACCAGTCTTGTGCAAGTTGGACAATTTACTTTGCCTTATCTTCTTGACTCACTCACCATATCCACTAGCCTCCAGCATAATCAGCCAAGTAGATGATGAATAAGAGTGAGGGGGAGAACGGAAGGCTTTGCAGCTGGTGGATACAATGAGATAGTCAAAGAGTTACTGCTCAATCTGACAAAAGCCAGACACAAGCATTGTTGTTTTCAAACTAATAGGTAATTTCAGCTCAATCCGACTGCTGAAGTTGCATGCCATCCCACCTATGTTCTCTTTGGCACTGGTATGATGTGACAACTTGCCTATAAAAAGCTGGGAAATAACAAATGTTTTAGGCCCTTTATTACAAAAAAGCTGGCAAATATGTTGGCATCTTTTCTGTGCACAGCTGTTGTCAACAGGTTCCTCGATATCAGATTAGTATGGTTACTTCAGCGCTTAGATTTGATTTTATCAAGATTTTGCACTATATAAATATTGTAATTATTATTATTATTATTACTTTCCGTCCTTCCACTGTGATGTGCAGACAGGGTAAATATAATAAATCTACACGATAAGTGAATCATCACCAACCACCATGTATTTCATATCCAGGCCAATGTAATGTCATCTACAAAATGAATACAAGAAAATAACAAAAATAATAAATAAATTTTAAAAAGTGTGCCAAGCATTTGTGTTTCAGCGATCATGATACAATTTGAGTAACAATGATTTTGATAAATAATCCTTGTGACTGATACTACACCACAGTTTCACAGAAGGAGCATAATACACCCATGACACACATTCACAGGCAGGTTAGCCAATTGAACTGAGCTGAACAGCCAGCAAGATCTGATATCTTGAGCTCAAATTCCTCAAAACTCACAGTATAAACCTAGCCCTTTCACTGCTGATCTTAATGAGCAATAAGCCATAAATAAATTCATTCTTGTGGTCTTAGCTAATATGAAATACATGTTAAATTCCATTTCCCATGCATTTCAAAACCCTGCCCATGTGTACTGTTTAATTCAAAGAATCTAAACTATCATCACTGGCAGGTTTGAGTGATGTTCATAAATAGAACTACCGAAGCCAGTTGACTTCCTTTTTAACAGATTCCAAATTATAACCCTTTTGACTCCCACAACCTGTCCACTAGCATCCAGTATTGTCAACCATGCTATCAAAGCAAAACTTAACCCTTTGACTCACTCACCCTATCCACCAGCTTCCTGCAGGAAGCTGGTAAATAGGGTGAGAGAGTCAAAGGATAAAGTTTTTGTGGTTGGTGGATAGGGTGCGCAAGTCAAAGGGTTAAAACTGATAAATGTCAACATGGTCTACATGTTACAAACCCCAGATCACTTTCACTACCTGCTGACAATGCACTTCAAACATATCTGAAAAGATCTGTCCTAAAGATTAAATCAAATTTCGATTCAATCCAAATGAACAGTTACTCAGTAGGATATTTAGTTCCAATTAAAAAGAGCCATTTTCTCGATGATTACTGACAATGTAGTGAATGAGTAATACCAATAAACTAGTGAATAATACTTTTTTTTGCCATGACATAAGGCATCCTCCTGGCTGGTATAAAACTTTGTCAAGTGTTCCTTTATAACTAGAACTATATTGCGGTGCCAACA
The DNA here is from genome assembly GCA_030674185.1 of Monoplex corrugatus. Taxonomy (NCBI): domain Eukaryota; kingdom Metazoa; phylum Mollusca; class Gastropoda; order Littorinimorpha; family Ranellidae; genus Monoplex; species Monoplex corrugatus. Next base: position 76,184,119 of record CM060310.1, on the reverse strand, counting down.
AACACACCACTTAATTTTGTATAGAACCTAATTACTTTGAATTTCGCATAGAACCTACTATTCTGGTTGCTGCAAGTATGTTAATTTTGAAAAAAGGCTCATTTTTAATCCATCACAAACAGTGCCATATTTAAGTTTTTTAACTTGATTTATCTTAAATTCATATTAAAAATCTGAGCAACCACTACTATTAGTTTAGCTTAACATTAATTTTTTTAAGACTTTATCTCTGCAGGAAAAGATCACTGCAACAGTTTCGCATTTTTTTAATGCTCTGTTATTTATAAACAATACAAACTACTGCGATATGTCAAATGAACGCAAAGCAGGTCAAATGGTGAAAACGCTAGTGACAACAGGACTATTTCTGTAGATCTGTTAAAACAGTATAACTGTATACATTTTGTGCCATGCTGAATGACAATTCACTGATTTCTACCCAAACCAGTGACACCTTTCACAAAACAGCCCCAGACTCACATGAACAAAACAAACACAAGAGAAAAAAAGTCACAATGGAACATTTACCGTGTAGAAAATGTTTCACAACAATATCAACCAAAGTTTAAAACCACCACTCAGCCGTGTCAGCTATGTGTATGCATGCATGCATGAAAAAGACAATGCATGCATAAAAGATGACGTGATAAAAAGACAATGTGAAACAGGGAGAGGTGAAGGACAGCGAAAGAGACAAGAGACTGGCAGAGACAGAAAATAATATATTCTCTTCTGTGCACACACATAGCTAATGCTTGCAGTATTCAGGGACCACATGAGTCCATCAAACCAGAACCCCAAATGACATTTTAATAACAGCGTGTATGTAAAAACCAAAGCCTTTCCAACAAAACCTTGCAAACACTCCAACAGATGTTTGACATGAAACAAGTCACATGAGAAATAAAAAGTTCCTTTTTAACTTGAACTCAAAAAGCATTCCACAGCAAATCTGTTGATGAAAGCAAAACACAGAGCCACTGCCATCCACATAACTACTAAAACCAAACACAACCAGCCAAAATTACTACTTACATAATCCAGTATGTTGACCACACAACCAATTGTGTTACCCTAGATATCACAGTCACTCCAAATTAACCCTTTTGCTGCCCAGTGACCAAATATGCCATTGGTAATTTGGTGTTAGTTGTAAGCATAATGCTGTCCTCAATAATCCTACTCACCATAAAGCCTTCAGAACTCTTTACAAAACGCCTATTACAAGGGCTTGAAATGGACCAAGATGAAAAGGAGGTAAAGTTTTGAGGTCAGGGTCCAGCGCCACTTAACTCTAATGTGACTGGGTGTGCCTCAAGGCTACTGCTGTGCTGGCCTGACGTTGCCCTAAAAAAATTTGGGGGTGTATGTGTACTTGTCATTTTTATTTAACAGCATCTCTCAACACTGCTAGAATTACAAGAAATTTTATGTATTAATGGTAAAATGATTGGGGAATTTGAATCAATGTGAAATCTGTGTATTTAAGTATTTTTGTAGTATAAACAAACAGTAGTTTGAATTGCTTAGGTAATTTTTTTGTTCATAATCAATACAATTATCATACCTGTCACTTGCGTTTGTTGACAGCACTACCACATCTGTTTCTTCCTCTTCTGGATCACTTTCTTGCTCAGAAACTTCATTTTCACCATTGTCGTTAAAGTCGAGCAGTCGCATGATTTCCTCATGAGTGAGATCATGATTTCTTATCATTTTTTGTTTTCAAATCAGCTAAAAATTTGTTCTGAGAGCAACCAAATGTTAACGGATGTAAGAAAACATGGGAGGTAAGAGCCAGTTCTTTATCTTCAACTGCCGAAACTACGATCGATGCATTCAGTCCACAGAGGTTGCTTGTATGAAACAACTACTGCCATTTACCCATCACAGATGTGTTAAGGTCTCTGGAGGGGTGCAGTGACAATGCACGATTGGGGGCATTGAGGTGAAAAGCTCCCAGAAGCTACTGAAAAACTGATATTTACAATGCTTTTTCTCAGCCCTCCCGTAAAAAATGTCTTTTTTCTTTGTGCACACTACTAAAGATAATAATATATAAAACATCTATAATAATAATAATAATTACAATATTTATATAGCGCAAAATCTTGATAAAATCAAATCTAAGCGCTGAAGCAGACACACACGCAGGCACGCACGCACGCACACACACGCACGCACACACACAGACACACACACACACACACCCACACACACGCATGGCTATAAATGGGGAGAAAGAATAAAAGCAATAAAAGCAAGAATAAAAGCAATGGAAAATTATAGAGAGCATAGCATACAATTATATATTATAACCATGTGATTCCCTCCGAGCGGAGACAGGCTGCAGAGGGGAGGGTTGAGTGAGGTTAGGATTTTATGCAGAAGAGAAAAGGTGAGTTTTGAGAGCGGACTTGAAGGAGACAAAAGTAGGTTGCTGACGGACTGAGAGAGGAAGTTTGTTCCAGGAGAGTGGACCAGAAACAGAGAAGGCTCGTGGACCATAGGTATTGAGCTTAGTGCGTGGAAAGCGAAAAGTCAGAGGATCAGAGGCAGAGCGGAGGGTACGTGAGGGAAGATAGATCTCAAGTAGGCTTGACAGGTAATCGGGGGCTGCGTTATTGAGGCTTTTGTAGCACATGGTGTCTAGTTTGTACTGTATGCGCTTTGATACAGGGAGCCAGTGAAGTTGTGCCAGGAGAGGAGATATGTGGTCAGCTTTTTTCTTTTTGAGTACAAGGCGTGCAGCATTGTTTTGAATGCGCTGTAGGATGTGAATGGTGGAGGCAGGAATACCAGACAGGAGTGAATTGCAATAGTCAATGCGAGACATTATGAAGGAGAGAACGAGTTTTGCAGTTGTTTCGACAGAGAGATACTTCCTGATCAGCTTTATACGATGGAGATGACAGTAGCAGGATCTGGCAGTTTGAGAAACAAAGTTGTTCATGGAGAGGGTAGAGTCAATGCAGACACCAAGGTTTTTAGCTGAATCAGAAATTGGGACTGATGTGTTACATAATGGGAGAGAAAGAGGAGGCAGCTGAGAAAGTTTCTGACGGGTGCCAATGAGGATAGCTTCTGTTTTGTCGTCATTAAGCTGAAGTCTATTGAAAGACACTAAAAGAATTTTACTTTCTGTGTGTTTTGGTTCTACACTGATCTATCATGAATAAACAGCTAACAATGGATTAAAACAAAACATAAGAACTGGGTGAAAATCTGGATGGTACTATATACTCTAACTCTTAAAAATATGCATAGAGCACAGCAAAAAATAAATACCCCACTCTGTTTTGCCACACACACTTCACAAAAACACAAAACCCCTCCCTCCCAACACACACATTATAAACAACACTCACACAAGCATTCTGGTGCTACTCTGTACGTTACATAACACATACAAGACAAGACTGGGAGATATCATTTTTCTGATACATTTTCCCAGTTGCTCCTCTTTCACACTGGTGTCTACCAGTCTCATTTTCCAACATTCTTGACACCTGAATTGTCAAATTTGCTCCCATACTGAAATTTTTACTTCGTACTCTGCCATCCTCCTCCCCTTCTTGCCGGTTCTAAATTGCTTTTCGCTCCAGGTATCATAAACAAAGCTAACAACACAGTAGTGGAATCTTTTTTTTTTCAAAGTACGTTTTCATGGGCAGAAGCCCTTGTTCAAATGATGCAAATTAGTCCAAAGACAAAAGATTTCAAACTCTGTATCATTTATGCAGGACAGTCAAGTTCACGAGTTGAACTATAAGTTTTGTTTTATTTTCAAAACAGAAAATTCATTCTGGACTGGCAGCGAAAGGGTTAATGCCTCGTAAACTCGTGTGCTTATTGCCACAAAAAAAGCTGTGCCAAATCACACAGCACAATCAATCAAAAAAGTCACTCATTCAAATAACAATAAACAGCCACTCACCTTTATTTTGGGAGCATCTTTCATGTTCTGGTCTTGAGGGATGGTGTTGGTGACCACGACAGCCTCAAACATGGAGTTGTTAATGCGTGACACAGCAGGACCAGACAAAATACCATGGGTACAAATGGCGTACACTTTCAATGCACCAGCCTCTAGCAATCTGAAAAAAGACATGATCATGAACACACTCCAAAAGGAACAGCCTCTAGTATCCAATAACAGTTTCAAACATGTGCCTATGTCCTGGTGTAACATGACGCTTCTACAAATCTATACCGTGTCTCAATCCTTTCAATTGTTCTTTTTTCTAATCTTTAAACTATATCTAAGTGATTAAAGAAGACACAGCTTTTTCCTGACTTCCTTGTTCATCTTCTAACACAAAGAGAGTTATCAGAGTAATTTTCAGTTTTATGTGGCCATTTTCAATAGCCATGGTTTGCATGCAGTGGGTCACAAAAAGCAAGCGCTCTGACAGATACCTGGTGCCTCAGAAAGTGACTTTTTTTTTTTACAAAAGAAAGTTACAGAAACTGTAAGAAATGATGGCAAATATTGGTGGAATAGGAACATGTGGTTTTCTGACAAAACTACTTGATTCTGAAAAGCATAGGATCACTACATTTATGTCAACTGGTTTTTAATATTGTATTGAGACTACACAGATCATCAAAATTACTGAAATTTATACAAGGTATAAGATGACCAATTTTCAGTGCCAGTGAAATTTCCTGTAATCTGCTGAAATAGTACATGCCCTATCAGAAGATTCACGAAACACCCCTCCATTACGAGCAGTACAGTAAAAAAAAACAGCCAGGTAGGAAGGCAGTCTAGGCTGTCAGCCTTGCAGGGATGACAGAATTAAACAAAGAAATAACCAACTGTCAACAACCTACACAGAGAAAGACAAGACATTCCAGTAACAATAAATAAGGCATTTCTTACTGACATCTTCAGATTCTGTTTTTCAACCCAAACAAGCTCAGCTGCAAACAACAACAATCATCCACCATATTATACACTTCTTTGCCTTCCTATGTTCTTTGTTATCTTTATAGTGACAGGCGCAATGGTCAAGTAGTTAGGTCACTGGTCTTATAACTGGGAATCTGAGCCTGGCTGGGTACTTCCTGGCAGATAAAGGATTAAGTTTACTGATCTCTCTGGTCAATGTAAGTGCAGATCTGCTAGTGCCTGAAATCTCTTTGTGTGTATATATATGTACATGCAGAAAGTCAAATACACACATATAACAGATCCTGTAAGCCATGTCAGTGTTTGGTGGCTTATGGAAACAGGAAAACACCCAGCGTTCTCACCCCCAAACAGGGACATGTAAAAGCCCACTCACCTCTTGGAGCATAAGTGGGAATTAACACAGTATGGATTTCATCCTAACAATGAAATCACCAGGCTTATCTGAAAAACATGATAATATTCACACAAAACACTTTACACCTCTTTCCCAATTCTCCTTCAGCTATATGGAAATGAGACACATATAACATAGTGACACAACCACAATCTCTGCCTCTTCCCCTCCTCTCTTTACTTACTTTTCAGCTGCATGACAGACAGTGCCGCAGGTGTCAGCCATGTCATCAACAAGAATGGCAACACGGTCTTTGACATCCCCAACCAGGACCATGGAAGCCACTTCATTGGCCTTTTTTCTTTCCTTGTGGATCAGTGCAAAGTCTACGTTCAATCGGTCAGCAATCGCTGTCACTCTGTTCATCAAAAAGTTATGTTTAATGTCAATACAGTTTTTCATCCGGCAAAATGATCAACACACACACTGATTCTTCAATGCTCAAAGTATTCAGAACTGAGGATCCAAAGGTGCTTTGGAATGAATTTTTCATTACATCTGAGACCTTCATGAAAGTCACTTTATAGCCTGTCCATCAAAGACTAGTTTTCAACATCATTCATAATTTTCTCTGCCCAATCCTAAGTTTTTTTCAATGTTGATTTTATAAAGACACTTCTGATATACACACTATTCTATATAGTGCTGATCCCTTGTCCATTGCAGCTGCAGCCATATCACCTGAGGTGGGTGTCAACGTAAAAACTGAACCAAACCATTGCAGCTGTGTTAACCAAAAAAAAAAAAAAAAAAAAGGAAATGGACAATCAGTTAACCACTGCACTTGTTCATAACATGCTAATCTTCCTGCATAACATGAGAGAGTGACAGTTACATGTGTATTCTCACATTACCGTTTAGCTCCACCAGCATCGGGGGAGACAATACAGCAGTTACGCCAGTCTCCAATGTTGTCCCTGATCCAACGAAGAACAGCTGGCTCTGCATACAGGTTGTCAACAGGAATGTCAAAAAACCCCTGCACACAGACAGAACACGGTGACATTCTAGGTCATTAATTAATGTCACTTACAGTCTGACATGAGCATTGCCAAATGTGATGTTAGAATAGAACTGTTAGCTACAACCTTGTGTCAGAAACATTAACATTTTAAAGATGACACACAGACACACAAGACATAAAAGAGCTTAATGTACATATCCATTGATGAAACCAATCAATGTGCACTGATTTCAACTTAGTATGATCAGGCATCTTACCTTCCAAGATGAACCATTCACAACTGCCTATCATTGTGTATATCTGTGTAATACTCCTTCATGCATTAATGCTTTATGTCCAACATTCACAACTGCCTATCACTGTGTACATCTGTGTAATACTCCTTCATGCATAAATGCTTTATGTCCAACAAAGCACGAGACTTCACTTTTGAAATCCATAAATCATGCATTTCCAAAAAAGTCAAACAAAATGTGGTTAACATATAATGCCGTAACAGAACTATAAAATGAGCAAGCAATTTCTCAAAAGAAATGAATAAACATAAGGAGATGTAATTGTGATGCAAACACGATGATCAAATGCCAATGAAGCACAATGCTATATTCATGACAACCAAATGTCTTTGAAGTTTTTTGAGTTGGATATAATGGCAGTTTTAAAAGTATACCACAACTAGCAGTCTGAATCAAAAACAAAACACATGGGATGACAGGTGTAGCAGTCAAGTGGGTAAACAGACTTCCAACCAAAATATCCTGGGTTCAATCCACCTGAACATCATCTTGTAGGTAAAGGGTGGAGATTTTTCCAAGATCTTACGTCAATATGTGTGCAGACCAGCCAGTGCCTACACCCTATTTATGTGTATATGTATGCAGAATATCAAATATACACACTAAGTCATGTCTAAGACTGCTATGAAAACATGAAGATACCCAGCATGGATGCCCAGCGAAGACCAAGTACACAGACTGTTCAGTAATTTATCACCTGCACAGTGTCGGCAAAACAATGTACATGTATACACACATCAAAAAACAAACATACATACATATACATATAGGAATCAAATATGAAGGAATAATACTATACTTAATAATCTGTCATAAGGTTGTATACTTTGTGCATGTGGTTGCAACAGATTTACTGTGTGATATTCAGACTGCTCTTTTCGGAACAGTGCAATAACTCGAAGAAAAGCTTTATTGCTGGGAACTTACCTGTATCTGGGAGGCATGGAGATCCATGGTGATGATGTGATCAGCTCCTGCCACTGACAACATATTGGCCACCAACTTGGCAGAAATGGGAGCTCGGCTCTGTTAGTATCAATACAATATAGCATATCTAAGAGCATGTTAAACGCTGGATTCTTCCTTTTATATATCATCATACACGCATGATCACACACAGTACACAAAGAACCAGGATGATTATACTATCTTATTGTAATTATCTATTACAATCCCCGTTTTAACTAACTACATCTAGGAAACATTCTCCTTTAGCAAAATATGTGTGCGCGCATGCGTGCGTGTGTGTGCATTTGTGTGCGCGTGTTGTTACAATCCCACATCTGACCAATCATGTATGAGAAACATTATTCTTCAGAAGACATATATAAATAAACGAATGAATATATGAGAGACAAGAACCAGTGACAGGAACAGAGAGAGGGAGAAAAAGAATGAAACACATTATAAACTCACTTTGTCTTTCTTGTCTTGCCGAGCATATGGGAAGCAAGGAATGACAGCAGTGACGCGCGAGGCTGAGGCGATCTTGCAAGCGTTGATCATAATGAGAAGTTCCATCAGCATGTCGTTCACCTCACGACATCCACTCTGCACAATGTATACATCCTCCCCACGCACTGACTCGCCAATCTCCACACTGAAACACAGATTTACACCAAACTCTGAATGCACTTGAAACCAAAGATATAAAAATTTACACTAGCCCTGGAATATATTTTATCACAGACTTTATCTTTGTCCCAACTTCTGCAATGGCTCAAGAGGCCTTCAGCTCATGCCTATCATTCCAACTCTTGGAACACACCATCAACCCCAAGTATATTCTGTAAAGTCCTGGTGCCAGGATGATCAAAGGAGTCAGATGGAAATTCCATGGGGCCATCCACCAGAGGAGACCTTGCACTGTTGCTGAGTCACTTATGTGGAGTTCAACAGTGCCTGTTCTAATCCAAACTAACAACACGCCTTCTAACAATAGTAATCGCTCAGTCACAGACCCAGACCAAATGAGAAAATCCCTGGTAAGAAAACCACCACCATGGGCTCTAACAAAACCACCACCATGGATCCCTAACAAAACCACCACCATGGGCTCTAACAAAACCACCACCATGGGCCTCTAACAAAACCACCACCATGGGCCTGTAACAAAACCACCACCATGGGCCTGTAACACAACCACCACCATGGGCCTCTAACACGACCACCATGGGCCTGTAACACAACCACCACCATGGGCCTCTTACACAACCACCACCATGGGCCTCTAACACAACCACCACCATGGGCCTGTAACACAACCACCACCATGGGCCTCTAACACAATCACCACCATGGACCTCTAACAACAACCCTATGAACCACTAACACCAAAGACCTGAACTTGAATTTATCTCAGACCAGGAAGCAGTTTATTTAACAGACCTGTTTACCTCTCACTTGAGCCACCTGTACTATTGGCAGGATATGCATAGTTCAGAGGATAAAGTGTGTACTATCATATGGAAATCAATTTAAGATTACCTCTCTGTGTGTGTGGTGCACGCGTGTGCATGTGTGTGGGTGTGTGTGTCAATACCTCTTCTTTTTTATCCTCTCCAATCATTTTGCTATCTCTTGAATAATGTTCTGTAGAAAAAAACTAAATGGGTTCCTGCTGCCGTTGTTGGAGCTTTGGTGTTGGTGCCACTGGAGGTGATCTGGTATCTGGTTTCATTTCTAGGTTAAAATTTCACACACCACACACACACACACACACACACACACACACACACACACACACACACACACACACACAAGCATGCACATGTATGCACATAAACACATGCTGAAAACTGATTGTTAAAAAGACTAAAGATATAACACATTTGTTTAGCAGCGGTTAGCACAATGGACTACCGATTGGAAGATTGTGGGCTCAAATCTTTCAGTATCTATCAAAATTATCTAGGGATTTTTTTGGCCTAACTCAGCCCCAACCCTGACCTGAATGTACTATGACAGGGACCACACAGTCAGGTCTCATCTATTTCATGGACGCAACACTTAAAGTATTGTTCAAATTTGGTGGGGGAGTGGGCAGCCACATGACAAAGGTGGGGGAGTGGGCAGGGGTAGTCAGTCATAGCCACATGACAAGAGTGAGGGAGTGGGCCACATGACAAGGGTGGGGGAGTGGGCAGGGGTAGTCAGTCATAGCCACATGACAAGCTTTAGGGAGTGGGCAGTAGTCAATCATAGCCACGTGACAAGGGTGGGGGAGTGAGCCACATGACAAGGGCAGGGGAGTGGGCAGGAGTAATCAATCAAAGCCGCATGAGAAGGGTATGGGAGTGAGCCACATGACCAGGGTGTGGCAATGGGCAGGGATAGTCAGCCACATCCAAGGGTGAGCCACATGACCAGGTGTGGCAATGGGCAGGGATAGTCAGCCACATCCACATGACAAAGGTGGAAGAGCGGGCATGGGAAATACAGCACAAACATGCATATGATTGTTTTGCATTCTTTATTTTCAGGCATCCAACAAAAACAATCTTGAATTTCTTAGACATTAATAGAAGAGTCTGTTTTAGTGATTGTACATGATGATGGTTTTTAGTGGTTGTACATGATGGTTTTGCTTTTGTCTGTTTTTCAGTTGATGTTAGTGTTACTATCTTTACTGTTCTTCAGTGTGACAAAAAAACAAAAAAAAAAAACAAAAAACACCTTGTAACTAAAGTAATATTATCAGAAGGAAAAAAAGTTAAAAAATTTGTCGTATACCATACATAAAAAAAAAACACCACAGTATGAAAATAAATCCTAGTTTACCATGTTAATAACCCTCTCACTCCCACACCCTATCCACCAGTTACAAAACCTTAACCTTTTCATTCCCTCACTCTATGCACCAGCTTCCTGCAGGAAGCTGGTTGATAGGGTGAAGGAGTGAAAATGTAACTTTTGCTTTGCTGTTATGGCTGACAGTGCAGGGCGCTAGAGGATAGGGTGAGGGAGTCAAAGGGTTAACAAAGTACAAGACAAGTTAACATAAGCTGTAGTTAAGTACTACAAGTTCACCATATAACAAATGTATTTTCTTATAAGATAGCTGCATGGTCTTAACAGCACCGAACTGTTACCAGCAGCTGTGTTGCTTGTACAAATTCTAAAGCCTGCACAATTGAAATGTACGAACTGCTGCTATCAATAATCGTATTGACCATCGTTCAGTGATCTGCAGGGTACAGTATAGTGTGATCCATTTAGACAGGACACAATAAAGGCAAGACAGCTGTGTATGAAACAGCTGTGCCACGTATCATTATTAATGATACTGGTAGTACAACACCTTGCATTGCCCAAAATCAACAATGACTATCTTACTTCTTTGGTTTGGGGAGGGACGTGAGGGGGGGGGGGGGGGGGAGAAGAAGACGTGGACAGAATCATAGTGGTGATGCAATTTATCACAAATCATTGATTCAGTTGTGGTTTGTTAGCATGTAAAAAAAGAGGAGACATATATAAGTTCTGATATGCATTTGATAGTAAGTACAAACCATTGGTCATAACCAGAAACCGTTTTAACCAGAAAACTATTACCACCTGTTTATAATCACAATTCTGAATAAACTGGCTAAAATCAGAGGGACAAAAACAGGGAGAGGATAGATAAAGTGTGTGTGTGTGTGTGTGTGTGTGTGTGTGTGTGTGTGTGTGTGTGTGTGTGTATGTGTGTGTATGTGTGTGTGTGTGTTTTGTGTGTGTGTGTGTGTGCGGGGCGCGCGTGCTGTGTGTGTGTGTGTGTGTGAGTGAGTGAGATTAATGTGCAAAGTCCCTAAGAGTGAGGGGACATTTGCTTTTAAAGGAATTGTTTATTTTTTTAAGAAATGGTGTGGATACAGACCTGGTCAGAATTAAGCTTAACCCTTTGACCCCAGCACCCTGTCCACCAGCATCCTGCATTGTCAGCTATATTAGCAAAGCAAAAACTTTACCCTTTGACTTCCTCATCTTTTCCACCAGCTTGCTGCAGGAAGCTGGTTGAAAGGATGAGGGAGTCAGAAGGTTAAGTTTTTGCAATTGGTAGATTGGATGCAGGAGTCAAAGGGTTACAGTAGTGTTAGCAGCAGTAATACTGACTATATTGATTAACCACTTTAATACTGCACACAGTCATCTAATTCAATAACTGAATAAAAAAAAAAGCTCTGTCACCATTTGTTATCAGATAGCAGTTCAGTTCATCTAATCGAGGTGACATTCCCCAGAAGTACCAAACAACACAATTAAAATCAAAATTGATTAGGAAGGTTTTTTGGCTATACCACTATACAAGTTCTAACAATTCTCTCATTGTACAAACACCTACTCACATACACAAACATAGTCACTCACACACACACATGCACCACACCACACAGACTTATTTATCACTTTGATGAAATCATTTGCATGAGGATATAGAAGATGGTCAAGTCTTATCAACCCTCTCATTCCTGAAACTATTTGTGCCCCAAGCCAAAAGAACTAAGCATACATAAAGACAAAATACTGTCAGGGAGAACATGTAAATACATTGTTGAATGAATATGGTTATAGACCTCTATTCTATTAGTATTATTAACAAGACCATGTCACAGATGACCCCCACTGAACTAGATAAGTCCGTATATTAACAAGACAGTGTGCAGCAGAATGACCCCCCACTGAACTTAGATAAGTCGTCAGGAGTGAAAGGTTTAAGCCTGTCTGACTTCATCTGAAAAAATAATAAAAACACTAGGAGTAGAACCAGAAGATAATTTTACAATCCATTGATTTTCTGGGTTTTTGTTTGTTTGTTTTTTGATTTTGTTTACATCCAAACATTCATTGGATTAGCAGAATTTAGGTTCATGAACTGTGATTTAGTCAAGCATGCATGTGTGTATGTATGTGTTTGTGATTAAGTCAAGCATGTGTGTGTATGTGCATGTGTGTTTGTGTGACTGTGATTAAGTCACGCGCGTGTGTGTATGTGCATGTGTGCTTGTGTGATTAAGTCAAGCATGTGTGTGTGTGTGTGTTTGTGCATGTGTGTGTGATCAAGTCAAGCACGTGCATGAGTATGTGCATGTGTGTGTAAGTCAAGCATATGCTTGTGTATGTGCATGTGCATGCATACAATGGGCGACAAAGAGAGAGAGAGAGCAAGAGGAAAGCAATATGGCAAGACTTTACCACCGACAGCTGTTCAGTTCTGCTCATTCAGCTCTGAACATATCACAGACTTAAGAAACAAAATGCTGTTGTGTTGAGGTGGTGGTGGTGGGGAATCTTTGAATCACAAGCAGCTGCTGGTTACAGATTTTCAACAGCTCTAAAATAAATACATACCACTTTATATGAACAGGAACACCACACTGTTAATAAAGTTAATGAGAACCCCCCCCCCCCCCCAGTGTGTGTGTGTGTGTGTGTGTGTGTGTGTGTGTTTTGTGTGGTGTGTGTGTGTGTTGTGTATTATGTGTGTGTGTGTGTGTGTGTGTGTGTGTGTGTGTGTGTGTGTGTGTGTGTGTGTGTGTGTGTGTGTGTGTGTGGTGCGTGGTGTCGTGCTGCGTGCGTGTGTGTGTGAGACAGAGAAAGAGACAGACACAGAGAGACAGAGACAAAGACAGAGAGAGACACAGATAATCCTTTGCATCTCTTGATTTTGCTCAGAATTGTTTGATCTGTGGCATATTAGTCTTGATATGGCATGTTAAATGTAGATCTCTAGATTCATTGTATGAATGCAGATCTTTGGTTTGTATTTTATAAAACATGTATTTGACTTCAAAGAAAAGAACCTTCAATGCAAGGGGGAAAGAAAAGAAAGAGAAATGAAACACCCAAGGCCCTAAGAGTGCTGGTTAGGACCCACAGCACCAATGCCTCAACATTGTCTGCCTCTGGACAATCACTTCTCAAGTTCCCAATGTCACACAAATAGTCATTTCATCAAGCAAACTGGGGCTGTCCATGCACTGCATGACCCATCATGACCCAGTCATCAGTCACATTGTTTACATTAAAAAAAAAAAAAGGGGGGGGGGGGGAGATGCCAAAACCTGGCACATAGCCATACTTTTTTTTTAACATATCATACACTTAACCCTTTCACTCCCACTCCCTATCCACCAACTGCAAAAACTTAACCCTTAGAGTCCGTCACCCTATCCACCAGCTTCCTGCAGGAAGCTGGTGGATAGGGTGAGGGAATCAAAATGTTAAGTTTTTGCCTTGCTATCATGGTTGGCAATACAGGATGCTGGTGTACAGGCTGCGGGAGTCAAAGGGTTAAGAAACTTGAGTGCTGTTGAGCTGAAATGGTGGTGGCAGGGAATCTTCAAACCACTAGCAACTGACAGGGTTACAAATTTTCAACAGCTCTAAACATAGAGCACTGTGAATGAAGAGCAAATCACACTGACATTTATTAGCATAGAAAAAGATTAAATCTCAACTGTGTTGTAGTGATACATTTATTAGCATGGAAAAGGATTTAACCTCAACTTGTAGGGATGTTTATGTGGACACTGAATCATAATATGAGTGACATTGGTGGAATAAAACTGCCAACTTCTATCTGCTGGCAGCATATGCAAAGTTATAGTAAAATGGGTCCATGATCGTATCATTTACACATTGTATAGTATCCAGTCAACATGTTACAAGCATGCCAAACTTGCAAAGCACTACTGTTCCTTTGTTAAGATTTCTTTTTTATATACAATTCATTCACATACTCATTTATTCAATTCTTGTTCATTCTTTGACTCTCATACCATATCCACAACTGCAAAAACTTAAGCCTCTGATTCCCTAATCCTATCCACCAGCTTCCTGCAGGAAGCTAGTAGATAGGGTGAAAAAGTCAAAAGGTTAAATTTTTGTGTTACCAGCATGGTTGACAACGCAGGATGGTTGTTTAGGTGATGTCTCTACACTTTGTGGAGTTCTGCTACCTTAACCCTTTGACTCCCACACCATATCCACCAACCGCAGAAACTAAACGCTTTCCACCAACTGCAAATACTTAACCCTTTGTGAGAGTGAAGGCGAGGGAGTCAACGGGTTAAGTTTTTGCTTAACTAGCATGATTGACAATGCAGGATGCTGGTAGATAAGGTGAGGGAGTCAAAGAGTTAATATAATTCAATACTGCAGTAGCCCCAGTTTCACAAACAACCATGCTGATATTATGCAGAGGTCATGGGTACGACCGCCAAGCAACAATGCAGTTTTCGTGTGGGCTGGGTGGTTCTTTAAACATAGCCATGGACTAAAATTCTGCTAACTCGAGTTCAGTCCCATTCTGCAACATTAAAAACTCACCTGTTCACTGTTCATGTTGATGTTTCCTGTTCACTGCTCATGTTGACTGTTTCCCTCATTCTGGTGATGTCAGCTTTGTAATTCATAGGTCCTCTCCTTCCCTGTCCATTTCAAAACCTTGCCAGCACAGAGTTCTCTGCTGGCTCAGGAGGTATGCCAGACAATCACTGGCTGATTTGGACCGAGCGCATATGGAAATGTCTGAGTGCGATGAATCCCTCTTGAACAAACTCCAAAGTCACACACAAAAAACCTAAATCTGAATGGAAACTTAGCACCGCAGATTCCATTTTTCTTATGACAGCATTTCCATGCTTGGAATGAAATTTTGCACAAACACGGCATATACCATGCGATGGAAAAAGATCTCAAATGATCGGTGGCATAATAAGTCGTACGCCTACACAATACAATGTACCCACTGCTCTTGTAAGATCTTGTAGTTCTACCTAGCTTATGACTGTGCACATGTGACTGAATGCAAGGTGTGCATGTTTATGCATGTCCATGCATATGTTTGGTACGCGTGTGTGTGTGTGTGTGTGTGGTGTGTGTGTGGTGTGTGTGTGTGTGTGTGTGTGTGTGTGTGTGTGTGGTGTGTGTGTGTGTGTGCGCGCGCGCGCGCACGAGAGAGAGCGCTTACACTCAAGATCCGATATCTCAAGTTCAATCACAGCTCACAACATTAACAACTGGCCCATTTACTGCCCGTCATAATGTTTCCACAATTCTGGGGTTGTCAGCTTGTGATTGGTAAGTCCTTCCCCCACCCCTCTCCATTTCAAAACCTTGCCACACACTGTATTGAGCAGGCTCAGGAAGTCTGTCAGATATTTGCGGGCTGACTTGGGTGGAACATATAATGATATATGGAATTGTCCAAGTGTAATGAATCCCCTTGAACAAACACCATCCCTTTCATCACAGAGACTGGGACTGACATGAACTTGCTGTACATATGTCAACATCTGTCACTCTTGCTTTTGTGAAGCATTCAGGGCTCTTGCGAGATGAGGCACTGTACAAATATTTATTATCATTTTGTCAATCTAATCTAGTTTGCCAGCTTATTTGTGTATTAACATTGAACATTTTTTGTTCTGTTATTATTGAAATTTGACCTAAGCACCCCTCCCCTTCAAACAAACAAACAGAAGTTTTAGGACAGCATAATTTATACAACTCAAGTTTCTTAGCCTCTTCACTGCCCCAAGTATCTGCATGCTGTATGCTAAGGCAAAAACATCTGAATATATACAAGCTTTTTTTTTTCAATGTCATTTATCTCACAAACTACTAGGAGGATAGCCAGTTGTTATTTTAATCAAATGTTGAAATTTCATTCTAGTAAGTAGTATTAGTAGTAAGCATTAGTCATTACTGAAGCATTTACTCGGTAAAAGCAGTATAAGAACAAGATGGTGAAGTAAACAAGAAACATATGAGTGAGCTGGATGGGACTCAAGAGCACCAGTGCCTCACCACTCTCTGGACAATCACTTCCCAGATCCCAACACTACATGGTAGCCATTTAAACAAGCAAAGGGGGGTCTGTCTATGCCTGTAAGACCCATTTGGACCCAGTCTTCAGTTACCCTGGCAAGGTGGGGAGATGACTAGCCACACAATGCACACCAATCAGGTCCAGCTCAGACACTGAACCAAGAGAGAATGGAAGAGCTCTCTCCCACCTTACTCTGCCACTTAGTTCAATAATTCCCCTCTGTGACCCTGAAAAGGGTCAAAATACTGTAAAAGTTGATATGCAACTAGTATGGAAGAATCCATCCCTATCACACACACATACAATGATACAAAAATCACCATTACCATTTTAACAATAACATACCAAATATTACTAAATCACTGAAATGAACCAATCGATGAAATAAAGCAATGAAACATATTGTACACTGTATATTCATACACATACAAATGCACATGTATATAATACATGTATGCGCTTACTACTATGCATACTTCAGACTGCCTTGCTTAGACAGAAATTTATTTGACTTTGGGAGGAAACTTTGTGTATAGTATCTCATTTTTCTATATATATTTGAAGAAATGAAAGTGTTTCTCTGATGGCAAGAAATTTCGTGTTAAAAAAAACACCATGTGGGTGCAGAAGGAACCCAGAGCATCAATGCCTCACTACTTTCTGGACAATCACTTCCCAACACCATTTGATTGTCATTTCATCAAGCAAAGGGGGGACTATCCATATGTTCCATGACCCATTCAGACCCAGTCATCAGTTACCTTGTTTGTAAACGGAATGGCAAGGTGGGCAGATGAAAAACCCTGTGACATGGCCACACAATGCCTACCAACCAGGCCCAGCCCAGTCTCCTGACCAAGAGAGAATGAAAGAGCCCTCCCTCACCCCACTCTGGTCTTCATCCCTGTTTTGGGCAGCCCACCCTGCCACTAGCTCGCATAGCTGCCAGCTCCTTTCCCCTTACAATAGCCTTGAAAGTCTGTGATTGGAAGCTCACAGTGTTGCCTTACTTCAACCTCAGGGGTTGTTTGAACAGCTGCGAAAGTTGCAAGCAAGAAATTTCATGTATTGTTATAGTATAATACACTATAACAGTGAACCAGTGACAGATTCCAGTGTTAAGTACTAGCTATGTAGTTATGCCTTGATTTCTTAAATCCAAATGTTTGAGATGCTTGGACATGTCATGTATTTATAATTATGATTTAGAGCTCTGCTTATTGCCATCTACATGATGAAACCACACTTTTTCTAATTCTACATTGGACCAATTCAGCTTTTTATCCCTTCTGAATTCTAAGCCAATCCACCAACTTCTCACAGCAGTGTTTACCTGAGCATGAATCCATCATGTAAACTCAAGACTGGCCTGTAATCATTTACTTCAGTACAAAGTAAAACATGCAAACATTATCAACTAGTAAGATCTACAATGTTGACAGACCTACACCACCAGCTGGTGGACATAGGCTTACTCATATATAGATTCAAGTTTTCAACTGACCTGGCTAATGACCAAAGTCACCACTACATCAGACTGACTGACTGAACTGTCAGTGAATGTAAGCATCATGCGATAAACTGTCACTTGAAGAAAAAAGAAATCACATTGCTAATCTGAACAAAGCATTAAGACCAGTCGGCCCACATCATGAAGCAACTGAACAGGGGTGGAGGATGGCCTGAGGTACTAAGGTGGAGGCCACATTATGAAGCAACTGAACAGGGGTGGAGGATGGCCTGAGGTACTAAGGTGGAGACAATAAATCATTTTGGTAGCCTGATGGAGATTACGTTGATTTCTGTGATGAGATTGTGGGTATTGGTGCTGTCAGTTTACACTGTTAATATAACCAGAGGGCTGGATACATGTGGTTGTGGGTATTGGTGCTGTCAGTTTATAATGTTAATATATTCATTTCTAGGCTTGTTTTGTTCCTGTTCCAATGAAACTGAGTGAAAAAAAAGATCTTGGGGAGATCAGTGCTGATATGCTATGTTGATAAACTGACATCACAATGATGTCAGCAAAATGACGTGCCTGCCGGTACCTACTGATATAAAAATCTAGGGGAGACAAGTGCTGATGTGCTATGTTCCTGCCGATACCTACTGATATAAAGATCTAGGGGAGATCAGCGCTTAGATTTGATTTTGTCAAGATTTTGCGCTATATAAATAAAATATATTATTATTATTATTATTAGATCAGTGCTGATATGCTATCTTGTAGATGCAACTGAAACCGAAAGCATCCATCTTAGTTTTTAACTTCACATAAACAATCAGTGAACTAGGCCTGCATACTATATATATAGTCCCAACAATAATCAGAAAATGAACAGAATGCATGCATTTTAGATTTTAACTCCACATAAACTATCATATCATTGAAATAGGCCTATATCGCCCCAACAATAATCAGAACACATCAACAACACTCAAGTCATCTTAATGAAAACCCTAAGGCTAGAAGTAGACCAGAAGATGCAGACCACAGAGTGAGCTACAATGAACTGCCATTGTATGCTTGGGTTCGAGTCTCCTGTAGGCCACTTTTTCAGCAGGCTGATGGTTCTTTGATTATAAGAGTTGTGGACTCAAGATAGCCTAGATCTATGTCTCAAGATCATCCCCAGCCCGCAACATTGAAAACCGGCCTGTTTGGTGTCATCTTAATATTTCCATCATTCTAGTGGCGCCGACTTCATGGAGTAAATGATGGACTTGTGTCATAATAGATGGCAAGTCCACCTCCCCCATCCCCACGACTACAACTGAACAAGACCTTGCTAGCGCGTTGGGTTTTGCGCACTCAGGGCATCTGCCAGACACTGAGATTGATGCTAGCAGATTTGAGTGGAGCGCATATGGAACTGTCCGAATGCGACAAATTCCTTTGAAACTCCAAACCAGCAACCGCAACGAAATAACGGCCTAACGGTGCCGTAGGCATGATAACCAACGTAACGTCACAACGTGGTTTAACCTAGTTACCTACTTACCAACATTCCCCATTGCTGAATTTCTTAGTGGTCACTTTTCCCGGCTCGATCCCTAAGCGATCACAAATCCGCTGTGCAAGATCAGGATGCGATGTACCTCCAAAGACCTTAATGTTAGGCATTCTGGTGATAATCTCTGGCAGAGGATCTGAGCCGTGCGGAACTTCCACGCGTTCTGAGTTGAGCATCAACGCTTTTCGCGGTTTGCGCAGCTATTATGCTAGCTCACGCAACTGTTCGCGCACATGAGAATGTTCGAAGGTTTCCGTTTCGAGATAGACCGAGTGATTTTTATACCGACTGATGTGACGCTTCGCACCAAAATATGCGCTGTTTCGCACCAAACTCTCTGCTGTTTCGGATTATTGATTTAGAGTATAAACTACTTCGATATTATGAAGTACCCATCAAGCTGACCAGTATCATCAGGAATAAGTACAACAAAGTCTGTTTCTAGCACTTTCTTTACTGTGTCAGTGTGTATTATGAATCCTATTACATGAATAGCTCTTCATCTTATATCCAAGTTATTACAGGGTAATACACTATTTTTATTTATTTCGTCTTGTTCCAGTTCCTTTCAATTTGCAGAGACTCCTTTCAACTGTATTATTTGTTTTCATGAATTCTACTATGCCAGGCTATTTGTCCTAATATGTCTACATATATGTTCCGAGTGTATATTCTTTCTTGTTGTCTTTTTCTATGCTTTGTTTACCATCTCGATCCATCCATTTGTTTCTTTTTGATTTTCTTTAGCAATTGAAAATCAACTATGAGTTTGCTGACTCTGGCAAACGTTTCGCCTGAGACCGACCCATAGACAACGTGAATTGTTACCATCTCCTACAACAAGGACGAGGGGTCAGACTTTGGGGGGGGGGGGGGGGGGGGATTCTCTTCACAAAGATTTTCAGTTTCAGATTCAGATTCTCAAGATGACATCTCTGCACATGGAATGAATTCCATATGCACATGACGTCACAAGTGCCATATGATGGAGAAGATCCAAAACGATCATGGCCCAAGCTTAACTAGAATTAAGCTTGCCATGAGGTGGCCAGGTCCTGAGGTCCTAACCCAGTTTATAAGTTTTGTATCTTATACTAGTGTTTGTAAAATGTCATCTCTGCTCTCAGAATCAATTCCATGTGCACTGATGTACAAGTGCCATATGATGGAGAAGATCCAATATGATCAAGGCCCAAGCCTTAAGCCTCCCATGAGGTGGCCAGGTCCTGAGGTCCCACTTAGCATATTGGTTTTGTATTTTATACTTGTGCTTGTATCAGTCTGTCATTGGAACAGTCTTGTCTACATTGTAATGACACGTGTATGTGTGAATTTCATCGTATAAAAAAAAGAGGGGGGAGGAGGAATAACTAAATAAAAAAAAGCATAACCCGCCACTAAGTATAAACTTATCTCAGATCACAAAAAGCCCATCTCTCATATCCCAAAAGAATACTACAAATTGCCTGATTTGTCTATATACGTGAAGAAAATAATGACTCCTTTACCATCGTTCACTTAGCTTATCATCCACCTCTGGAGAAAAAAGAATAGGCGGTTACATAAATAAATAGGTAGTTACATAAATAAATAATAAATAACAAAATGATGGTCACTAGCTTAGGTAACATTAAGACCTTTTTTGTGGAACTTAGATATTTACAAAGCATTTTACAAGGGTCACCTAGACCTTTCTTGGTCTCCATTCTCTCACAAGTACTTTTTCACGTCATTTGTCTTCTGGAAAAGTTTCTGCTTCATTTATGTTTTTTACAGGGAAGACAGTTACAATAAAAAAAAAATTTGTCACCACATCGTTATCACTAAACCTTTTATTGTCTGGTTAACTGAAAAGTTATTCTGACAATAATTCACCGCTTATCTAAAAGAACCTAATTGAATGTCTGTTATATGCGTGTCTCGGTGCCCTGCTAATGTGCGTTTCGCACCAACCAGCTACGACTTTTCGTACCAGTCTCTGTGTGAAATCGCACCTCAGATGTTGAGTTGGAAACGCAGCACTCATAGGTGCGAACTGTCACTAAGCGAAACATTATATTATATATGTAGGTTCTTTCAACTTGCAAATAATTTTGTTCGGACAATTTTGTGACAGAACATGCAGTCATTTTCAACATGAAACTCTTATTCCAACGTCAGAGACAAAATATGATCTTTATAAAAATAACAAATAAGAAAGTCTCTCTTTCTTTCACCGACACTAAATTCTGCGCATGACGTCTGCACGAACCGGAAGTTACTTCATTGCAGTTGGAGAATTCTGAACAAGTTACCATCAAAACAAAGTTTTTATAGGGGCTCAGTAAACTGCTCCTTGACACAATGGCAAATATTGCTGAGCAGAGAATACGGAGAGAATTCAAAGAAGTCGTCAAAAGCGACGAGGTAACGTGTCTGTGTCCTTGAACGTTGAACTGCGTCGTGTAAACTAATGTTTCGGAATTCGTTTCCAGCTAAAAACTGGTTGCCCCGTTTACGACGATTGTCATTGAATGATTTGACTCACACATTAAGCGGTTTTCTCCTATTATTTAAAATTACATTATTGTTGTATCGCAGTTAATTGACTTATCATTTAAGGAAGCAGACAAGTACTGTACATGGTGATCAGTTCAGTGTAAGAATTTGTTTGTGACCTCTGTTCTTGGGTTGAACGTTCTGACGTTGATGCACATGTTGTAACCGATTTTATTTCAACTGCCACAGGCGGCACAGTACAAGACTACCTAACTCTGCAGAAATATCACTGCTGTAGCTAGGAAATCTTCTGCAGGGCTTCTGTTTTCTACAAAACCTGGTCTTGAATATCTAGAAAATAGGAAAAACGAAATCGCAATTCATCCTGATTAGCCTAGATCTACAGTATCAACGTGCGATTAGCCTACAGTATCAACGTGCGTGCCTATTAACCCCTTAAGTGCCACATGTGTTTTTACTCATTGCTTTTGTTGTGGCTTGATGATATGGTATCAAAATGCTGTAGTCATTGTAGGTACAGTGGTTGGTCAGTGACTTGATCATTTTATAGAATTATACAAACAGTGTATGTATACAAGAACACTTCACAAAAAAGGCCTTGGTATAATTATAACAATATAAGCAGTTTCCTGCCATGTTAACCAAACTCCCTGGTTTACTGAGTTGTCGTGTTTCTTTCCTGATCTTTCGTAAATTACAAGAAAGAATTCATGTGAGTCCAAACGTATTGTATTTAACTCACTCAAGTTGCCATCTTATTTCCAGTCCTTGGCAGCCAATGACAATTCAGGTAAATAAAGAATTATTAAGGGAAATAGATCTTACATGTATAATGTGACATCTCCCTTGTTTTAATGTTTGTGGAACATGGTATGTTATTCTTCTTGATTCGCTTCTTGCTGTCAGATGGTTTTGTTCTTTGCTCGACATCTTCGTTGACGATTGTTATGACGTTAAGTTCTTTGCAACTGCAGGCGTCCGTGACGTCGATCAATTCACAACTTTTTTATGAGTGAAGTATAGATCAGCTGGTTTAAGGCTGTTGATCGTGTTACTGGATCCCGCTTCTGACACCATGTCATGTTTCTTTTCTGATCTTTCGTAAATTACAAGAAAGAATTCATGCGAGTCCAAACGTAGGCTATGTTATATAACTCGCTCAAGTTGTCATCTTATTTCCAGTCCTTGACAACCAATGACAATTCAGATAAATACATAATTAATTAACAAGGGAAATAAATCTTACATGTATTATGTGACATGTCACATTCCTGTAATTAATTTTTAGCACATGTTCAGGTCATCTGTCCTGTTTTACTTTTACTAGTTTTAGAGCACAAAATGCAGGTGATAAATGGCAAGTTTAATACAAAGCCAGTTGATAGAAAATAAACCAGCTGATTACAGTAGCAAGATGATGTTTTTGGAAGTAATATGAGAGACATTGAGACCAGTTACCAATTGACCACAATTTTGATTGTTGTAGGCATGGTGGAAACGAACTGTTGAGCAGTTTGTACTATTTACTTTTTGTAGACATTGTCAATGCAGCTTTATAGATCAATCAAAGTTTACAGGGTTTTTTTTTTCAATTGTTAAGTGTATATTGATTCTATTCCTCAGGTTTGTGTGTGTGTGTGTGTGTGTGTGTGTGTGTGTGTGTGTGTGTGTGTGTGTGTGTGTGTGTTTAAATGAACTGTTTAGCTGTCTGATGTGACAGTGTATTCCATCCAGTTTAGCTTGGCTTATTTATTTTATAAACACACTATCAGTATCACAGTAATTTATTTGTGAACTGAAGTATGTGGTGCATGTGTCTAGCTTGAAGTGCATGTTTAAATGTGATATTATTGATGTCAGTATGATTACTAAGGTTGTCTAACATTCAGCAAACTTTGTCTCTGTTGTGTTGATGCTGATCACCTTCATAGCATACTGTTGATGACTTACAGTGTTCAAATTGGTGGTATGCTTTCAAATTCAAGTTTTTCTTCCATCTCAGTTCTCACATACAAGGTACTGGTCATCAGCAAACAGTGACTCATTCACAGCTTCTGGATCTGGGTTAGCTTCTGTTGTGATCTTGTCCATATAGATGATGAACAATACTCGTCAATAGTGGTGACAGTTGACAGGGTACATCTTAATATCATGCCTGATGAGGTGTCAGACCAATCTGTAAGTTATTGTCATGGTAGAGTACATGCATGCTGTTGTGTAGAGCTAGTTGGCTCAAATGTTGTCCAGGAGTTGGCCTTGGACATCCTGCAGTTCTAGCACTTATCACAGTTTGTCTCTGTTTACCCTGTCAAAAATTGTTGCCTGCTCTGTGAAGACCAAGGTTTAATTCTTTACTGTGCTCACACAGTATTTTTTACATTGGACATAGCAAGAGATTGTAATTTTTTTTATAATAGTAATATGAATAGTAACAGATAGACTGAAATGATTATATGTGATCTACATACTTATTATCTCATGTCAGCATTCTAATGCATGGAGTGGTTTCCAAGTAAATGCACAACTGTTTTAATGCATATTGATTTGGTTTCCTAGTAAATGTTAGCATGTTGAAAGAAAATCCTGGTGTGTTGTTTTGATTCAAAATCATGTTTAGTTAATGTGCATATAACTAAAGACATAGTGATTTAAAAATCATTTATGAATGATTACTGTTTGTTAATATAACTTAACTTGGGCTTTGGGCTTTCTGGACCTTATTTGATCCAAACTATGTATGATATAAACATTACAGTAAGCTGTTAATAATACTAGTTCATTTGGAATAATATAAAAAAGCTGTATCTGGTTTACTGTATTGAGTATTTTGAATTTTAAACCTATTCTAAACAGAACTGAATTTTCTGTAGTTTGGTATTGAGACAGTCGACCCTTCTTGTGTAATACTAATAGTTATTTTAAAATTGGTCCAAAAGTTTTTTGAGTAATAACAACAACAACAACAAAAATGCTTTTAAAATTTTTTTTTAAATATTCAGTCACGTCTTTTGCCTTATAGTTATACTGAAGCTGCTTTGGTTACAACTACTATCATCCAAAAATTTGTATTTCTTCACACTAGATAATTTTTTTATTTTCCGTTGCTGTAGTCATCGCCAGAATTCTTTTATCAGCTTGATATTTTTGATACTATGTATTTTATAGGACAGTGATCCATGAACTGTGTTTTTATTCCCCTCCCATTTATTTTTATGGTTATTTGGGATGTTTGATTTACTTCTAGTTTTAGTTTTAATGCTAATGTGTTATGTTTTTCTGTTGTAATGTGTGAAGGTGGCAGCATGCAACATCAGAGTGGAACTTGTAAATGACACTTACACACATCTGAAAGGAGAGATTATGGGTCCGCCAGACACACCATATGAAGGAGGTATCTTTCAGCTGGAGATCAAGATTCCTGAAACATATCCCTTCAACCCTCCCAATGTGAGCTTTTTGGTTTTTAAATGGTGCAACTAGAAGACTTTGATTTTGCAGATAATCTTTTTTTTTTCATGTTAAAAGATTAACGATAGTCGTCAGAATATTCATTAAAAGAATTTGTACTCAGATTTAAACCTAATTTGCTTCTCTTTTGAGTTTAGATTTTTTTTATTCATAATATTCTCACTGTTTGTGTGTGTGTGCGTGTGTGTGTCCATTTGTCTGTGTGTGTATATGTGTGCGTCTGTGTGTAAATGTACATCATATATACTTGTGAGATTGTGTACACATGGATGTGTGTATGTTGGAATTCTGTATTGTACATCATATTCATTACTGTATTTAAATCAACATTTTAATCTGAAATGACTGTGTTTAAATGTTGCAAAAAATTGTTGTCAAGTTATGATTTGTGTTCTTACTGGGCATACTCATATAAGCAGAATAACAGAACTTTTAAACTGTTCTCCTCAGGTAAAATTTTTGACAAAAATCTGGCATCCCAACATCAGCTCAGTGACTGGTGCTATTTGCTTGGACATCTTAAAAGATCAGTGGTAAGTTTGTAGTACTTGTATTTAGTAATAATAATGTTATTTGCTCAGACTTTGCCTTTCTTCAAGGAATTTGAGGGAATGGTTGATGAATTTGTTTTAATTCAAGATGAGGCTTTTCATCATGTCTTGGTTTGAGTAGTTAGAAATATCACTTAAAATTATGTAAGGTACGTATCTCATCTGTTATGTGTTTAGTATAGAAATCATGTTAGCTGTGTCCAACCCCCCATGGGGATGCTGGGGTTTCTTTCAGTTTAACTGATATCCCACCTTCTGGAAATTTTCTGCTAGAAATTTCCTTTTCTGTGACTCTCTTTGTTTCTGTCTTGTTCCTTTGCTTTCTTTCATTTCTTCCTATCATTTTCTGCCTTGCTGGTCCATTCACCTGTATGTGTCTGATAAAGTCTTAGGTACTTTTTCTCAGGATTGATAATTGGGTATGTGTATTATTATTAAGTGAATTTTTGGCTCTAGGGAGGTTAGATGTGTGGAAGCAATTTTAGGTAATTTATCCCGTTTTTATATATGTTTTAGTGTCCTTTGGTATGCTTAAATTTATACTCAGGTGTGTTTTTTAAATCTCCTGTGCTATAAATTGGACGGAGTGGTCAACGCCAGGGGCATGTCCTTTTCATTATGTGTGCGAATGCATTGATATGTGTACTTAATTTTCTTTTTTTCTTGTTGGAGTTTTATGGTTTTAAGTGGTTATAGCTCTGATATGGCTCTACACAGTCGGCTGGGCTTTAAACAACAATAACAACAATAACAACAGCTGTGTCCAAAACCTTCAGTGTGAGTGCATCTGACACATAGTACATTAATTTTAATTTGTTTTTGATTTTGTAGCTCTAGAGAGAGATAGAACCGTGGTCTCAAATCTTATCTAATGTCTTATGTTTAGTTCAAGCTGACAACATTTTAATTAGCCTATTTTCTGCTCATTGTAATTCTCCAGTCATTCTGCTGGTTTCAGCGTGGTGTTTCATTGGTCTTGTTATTTCCTTAGGTCCCCCTCACAATGTTTTACTGTCATTTCAAGATTTTATCAACACCAGTACACAGTGGTTTTTGCTGGCTCAAAGATTCTGCCATATCAGACATAATAACTGGCAGATTAGGTGGAATGCATATGAAATTATGAGAGCGTGATAAATCTCTCTTCAGCAAACTTAAACAATGTCCAAAATCCTGTTTTTATATATTTGTATTCATGATAGTCCACCAGGAATTATTTTGGTCTCATTACCAGAATTGGGAAAATATTTAAGAAAATAAAATTATCCTTACCAGCATCAGTCAGTCACCAAGTTGCCTACATTTCAGCCTCTCCAGGACCTTTAGTTGGGTGTGTGGCGGGCCTGGTTTTCTCTGTGGACAGGTCATGATTATATGATGTGAGAACCTGTTTTTAAGATAATGTACAGCAGGAAGTACAAATCTAATGTCTGTTTTGTGATGTCCACCTTTCATGACTTCAGCTTCTGCAGTTTTTCTGTTTTTTGTCAGTGATGTGTAATAGTTAGAGGTGAGAATTGTGACTTTTTCCAAAGAATAGATCAATGTCGTTTCTTTTCAATATTCTGCTATTGCTGATAATGAAATCCTTTTAGTGTTTGTTTTTGACACAAATGTTTTGCATTCCTGCAATCTTCTCCATGTTTTTTGGCTGCGCTTTTTTTTTGGTCAGTTTGTTTTGTCCTTTGGGTGTACCAGGTTAGAAAGAATTGAGGCCAATTGTGACCTGATAGTGTGGAAAAGCTGTGATAAACACTTTCAAAACTCCCAGATCACAACTGCAGTTTGTTATTTTGACCTCATCAACAGAATAAGGAGAATATCAACAGAATTAGGAGAACATTATAAAGAAACAAGACACCAATTTTCTTGGAAAAACATACAAATTTTGGCCTCTGAAAGTCACAAATCAAGAAGAAAAATTGGAAAACGATGAACATCATGGAAGATGGACCATCAGTAGATCAAAATGTCAGATTTGAACTTCCTGCCATCTACAGAGTCTCCATCATTTGATTGCCAACTTGTCCAATAAAGACCAGCTGGCCACACAGTCATCCAGCCACCTGTCCTGGTGAAGATCTTGAAAAACATTGAAACAGACAATTGAGTTCAGGTCTGTTATGCAGCCATTTATTGTCAGATTATTTGTTATATTGACTCACATTAGTCACAGTTCAACAGTTCATCATGGTAAAGATCATTTCATTTTTAGAAGAATGGTAGGGTCGTTTATCAGTTTGTATCCCACCCTTCCATCTGTGGGTATGCTGGGTGGGTGCTCTTTCAGTGTAAATAGTATCCCTACCTTCTGGAAATTATGTGTTAGAAAGCTCCTCTTTTTTGTTCCTATCTTTGTTTCCACCTTGCTTCTTTGCTTTCAGTCATCTTTTCCTGTCATTTTCTGCCTTGCTGGTCTGTTCACTGTATGTGTTCTATAATGCCTTACATACTTTCCATTAGGATTAATAATTGTTAGCATTTTTGGTTGTAATGAAATGTGATGTGCAGGAGCAATTTTAGGTAATTTGGGACTTTTCTTATATGTTTTAGTGTCCTTAGTCATGTTTACATTTTGTACTCAGGTGGGTTTTTTTTATAACCCTGTGATAATAAATTAGGCAGAATTCTTAGTGTCAGGGGCATACCCTTTGATTATATGTGTGAATGCTTTGATATATACTCTTAAATTTCTTTTCCAGGGTTTTTGGTTTTGTTTTGTTTTTGTTTTTTTGTTTTTTACAATGAGGTCCTGTGTACATTTTGAAACGGGTATAGTCGTGATATGGCTCTGCATAAACAGAATAAAAATTAGAATAAGTCTGCATTCCCACATTTTTTTCTTCTGTTAATAGACTTAATTGAACATAAAACAAACATTTGACCAGGGAGGGAGTCTGGGCGGTATAAGGTTTAACGTGATTAGTCACTTTTCCAGATCATAGTTTCATATGTTTCAAAAAGCACCAAAATAAGAATACAGCGTGGTGGTGCTTTGTTTTATTTAATTTTTGTGTGTGCTGATTTATGTTATAATGATGTATGTCGCTCAGATCTATTCTGTGTGTGCAAGATTAGACAGCTACAGTGTCGTCAGAAAATGAAAATAAAATGATTTGCTTTATAATTCATTAATTGTGTTTTCTGTTGTTTCATGCTTGTTTTTTGAGGGTTTGCTGTAACAAGTCCTTCGTATTGTGCTACACAGGGCAGCAGCTATGACCCTGCGTACGGTCTTGTTGTCATTACAAGCTTTGCTGTCAGCAGCAGAACCAGATGATCCCCAAGATGCTGTGGTAGCTCAGCAGTACAAAGAACACCATGAACTTTTCAAACGAACAGCTGTGCATTGGACTTCAGTTTTTGCCAATGGTAAGTGCATTAGGATGATGTGACTTTTTTATTTGATAGTACATGTAATAAGATAGGAAAATGTTTGCCATCCTTATTGAAAACAAGTTTTTGCTGATATAAACACAGAAGTTTTGAAACTCATGAAATCAGAGATGCTAAGAATCTGATGGAGCACTGATGGCAAGATTTTATTCAAAACACATGAAAGTCTTACTGGCAGAAATATCATTGTAGGCTTGGGAAGGTCAGCAGTAAAGTAGATAAAGATATTCAAAGGAATTAATTTTTATCAAGTTGTGATTTTCTAAAGGGGAAGGATTAGCTGCTGTAATCTATTCAGTTAGTTCATATTTTGTCTGAGTGATTGAGTTCATTTCTTTACCACAGCACTACTAAACAAAATAGCACAATTTGTTTTCTCTACTATGGGAAACAAGATGATACCCAGTGTTAATTTTGTAGCATATAAACTAAGGATGATTCAGTGCCCGATTATTTGTATGTTGTGTATTCCACACTGCAACGATGCCATGCGGTAAATTTAGATATGATAACAGAATCATGAAGGTTTATATTTCTTTTGTTCACATACAGTGTTTTCAAATTTTTGCTGTGATAGATTTATGGTAATATTTATTATACACAGATGTAGTTTTTGGTTTGCTGTTTGATCATCGTACGCGCCACAAAAACAGACATGCATGTCCCGGAAATCTGCAGTATTACACATTGTATGTGCGTGTGTTTTTTGTATGTTTTGTGCTTGTGCATGTGTGCGCATGCGCCTGTGTTTCTGTGATTTGTGTTTTATATACTGCTGCTGTTTCACGTTTGGTTTATTTGGGCATGTAAATTATGTTTGTCATGTACAATATATACAATACAGTGCAATACAATACAGTACAATAGGAGGTATGATCCTGACAAAATGATTGAATTTTTTTTTTAAAAGCTGTTTTATGCACCTGGTCCAGATTACAGCATCTCCTCTAGTTCTCTCCTCCCATTTCAGTGCAGTGTCACAAGTACTCGAGCCAGTCAAAAAAAGACCACCCAATAGGGGATAGTGTTGGGCTTTAATTTCACAGCTTTTGCGAGGTCCCAGATACGATGGAACTTATGCAGTAAACCTGTTCTTCAAGAGAGAACATCCAGAACTCACGGATTGCAAAGTTGGGGTTGTTTGGTTGTGAGGCAAAACTTGGATCTTTTGGTCTTATTGAGTTACAGCCCTTGTTTTGTGGGTACTGGCATTGTGGACGAGTGGACATTCTGGTTTCCGGTCTTTGGGTACTGACTACTGATCTTCTGAATGACTGGGTAATACGGGCTCTGCAAAGCATGTTCAGTGACACTGCTGTTAGCAGGTAGAGTATCAACAGCAACTGGACCTTGGTAGTTGAAAAATACAGTGAGTTAAGTTTTTGTGCTTTGAAATCCATGCTTGTAAATTTGGTGCCTCTGACCAGTTTGGCTCAGCCATGCTTTGTTTCTGGGCCTGTAGGTGATATAGAAGGGAACACATGCCCAATCTCCAGTGATCACATTGAGTACATGTTTTGGTCCATTAGGTTTGAAGTAATTGAGTGGATCACATGCAGCTTGTACCTGTCGCTTCTTCTGTTCCTCTGTCAGCTTTTAGTACCCACTTTGCAGCAGCTTTTGAAGCTTAAAGCCTGTTGTGTAGATTTCTCTGAGCTGCTATATATGAAACTGTTGAAAGTGAAAGCTTGCACTTTTTTCTCATATGCAGAAGTGTGAGTCATCCTTCATAAGTGTGGACACAGTAATATTATTTTCATTTGAAGCTGTCTTCAGAAGTTGCTTTGGCTTGTCAGAGTGTTCCATTTTTTTCCCAGTTTTGAATTCCCACTTCCATCATTGTATTGTAGAATGTGAATCACCTTTGATCCCAGCAAATTTCTTCAAATATATAGCAGTTTTCACTGCATCATTGTCGAGTTTTCATTGAATGTTCCAGACCAAGTATTTCTCTGGTTGGAAGATGGGAGATTTGAAGTGGTTATTGTATAATGTACAAGGCTGTGGCTCTCTTGGCAGAATCCTACTTGACTGTTAACTCTTTCATTTCTGTTTTGTATGAATCGTTATTTCCCTTGTTTCTGCATTCTCGTAGGATTGTATGTCCTTCATACCTGCACATTTAGAAAAGAGGCATAAACAGGAGAAAAGATGTGGTGCTGACACCTTTCCCTTGCTGTGGAAGAGGGGAGGGGGTGGCTAGCATATGGCGAATTGGTAAACAATATCCTGTGACTGACTCGTTCAAGTACTGATGACACGACTGGTGGAACTTCAAAATGAGTCCGCAAGAAAAATTTACCCTGCTGCAGGAAGGAAGGAAAACATTCTGCCTGGTTTTCCACCTGCAAGAAGGCCGGACAAAAATCCTGCAGCATGGAAAACCGATCTCCAGGGGTGAAAGATTAAAAGTTGCTGAGGTCCCTGCTCATCCTCACTGTGAGGCTGGACCACTTTTGGGTGCCTTCCAGCAGTCCACCCCAAAACTGAAACTTAAAGGGGTTTTGAGACCTTCAGACTCGAGGTAGTAGATGCAATCTACGCCCATCTACTGTTCAATTCTGTCCTTTGGCAGAGCATCCCAGAACCTGGTGGCCCCACAATGTAGGAGTGTAACTGTGTAACTCTGGCCTGTTACATCTGGTGTATGGACCTCCACTCAGTTTCACTCAGAGAGGCCTAATTCAACCCAGATCAGAGTTCCTCCACAGCAGTCAAGACATACTAAACCTTCACACCTGGTTGCTGTGTAACAGTCGCTGTCCACAGTTGGAGCTTTGAATGAAGTTTTACAATCTGAGATCGCTTTCCCAGGTCATCAGGAATTTTCCACCTTGACCGAATTCCTAGCCTATTGGGAGTAGACACTAGCAGAAAATCCTGTTTTTGTTATGGAGCCCAGGCCAGCGGACAGCATATCTCCTGAGATCAGGATGGACATAATTTAAACAAAGATGATGATATACATGCCTATCAGTGATACTGGGTGTATTGATGGCACATTGGGCTCCGTTGGGATGAACTGTTAATCAGGTTGTTTCTGATTAAAATACTGAGATCTGCAATACAAAAGAAATGTAAAGTGTGATAAGTGATTCGCCAGTAGTCTTTCGTAACAATGTATCTTGCCACAAATAAAGAGGGCAACATCGCTTATGATGTCATATCAGTGGGACGCTTTGTCACACAGCATGATTATGGTTGTCTAGCAGTGGACATTTCGGACCTTCCCAATAGATGGGAATCAGTCATTCCGGAAGAGGGATGTTACATTGAAGGAGTATAGAAATTTTGATCGTTACCATATATTTTTACATTTGATACATTCTTTTTGTTGGATGACTTTTGTAAGCCGTTTTGATAATCTCTGTAATCCATTGGAAAGTGGCAGATACTCTGACGTCCAGCATTACAAGAGACGAAGAGTCAGTGTTGATTAGATGATTTGAGCGGGTCGTAGCATATAAGATATATCAGTAATGCTGTTACTGGGCACATGTAGTGATCATTGTGGTTGGGAGCTACTGTAGTTGTGAAAGGAGTAATCTTTATTTCCTGGGACACTTTTGGTTCTTGTTGAAGGACTGGGAAGAAATATCAGGGAATATAAGCCATCTGGTTCAGTTGCCTGATCTTGTGGAAAGGCTATGAGGCCTTGTACATGTATTCTGCTGTAGCATCTACCAGATGCTAAAAAGATTCAGAAACAAGCATTGACAGAGGTGGCAGGGCCATGCTGCTAGACTGCTGTCTTCCAGACTTGCCAACGAAAATGGGGAAGACATTAAACTGGTGCCAAGTGTTTGACAGACTTATAACTGGTGGATTGACACTGGAGTGATACTCTCAGACTCTTTGCTGACCGAGCCCTTTAGAGCACACTTGCTGTCGCATACTTCGCTTAATGCAGTTCTAAGTAAATAAAAGGGAGGGAATTGGCTGATATGAGACAGGATACCACTTGACTGTTTAGGGCTCTTGGCAGTATCCCGATTTTGCTTTACCTTGAGGATGTCATTTGCACAAGGACAGGCCTAGCTCATCGATACTGATATCACTCTTAGACATGGCAAGTATGTTTATTAACCCTCTTAGCTTCATTACGACCGCAGCCGACAGTTCCGCCCGCACTGCCTTGTGCTTCGTTACAGCCGTACACGACCGTAAAAGTCGGCCACGAGCATGGGCCATTTTGTTCACGTACTGATCACATGTTTCTGGCCCTGGGAGACTGACAATTGGTCAAACATTCTTGGCATCATCCAATGATATGATCTTGGGAAAATTAGCATTACACACACATCCATTCACTTATGCTTGGGCGCGAAATGTGGTTGGGGTATTTTCATTCATGCCTCGTAGCGTGTGAAAAAATAGCGATGCCCTTTGTAGCAGACGGTTTTCAGGATACAGATGATTCTCCAGATTATTCTGAGGAGGAATTAAATACTACTGTTCATGAATTAGAAAAACACGAAGAAGGTGTAGCTGAGTCAGATATTGAGGTTGGTGAGGGGGAAGATGATGAAAACTGATTTAGGAGAGCAGACCGACACAGAAGATAATATGCCACTGGCGCATTCCAGCGATTGTGGCACCCAGCACTGGTTCCGCTGACAGTAAAGAAATTTGATCTCCCGGTCAGGCCAACTTGTATACTGCCAGCTGATGCCAAACTTTTAGATTATTTCTTTTTGTTTTTGTACTGACAATTAGTAAACTGTATTATGAACATTGAATGTAGTTTTGTAGTGGAAAGAAAAATAGTGATAAAAACTTCCTGAACAAACTGTGTAAATACCTGAGGAGCACTTGGTGACATTTGGTGACCACTGTGATTACTATCACATGGAAATGCTGTTAGACACTTTAGCTAAGCCATACTCTAATTCATTACTCGTCTGTATGTGTTGTGGTCACATATAGGTGTGCTTCTCTTGTTTTCATATATATGTCACTTATTTATTCATGTTTAGTGACATCTTTGGTGACAATGACACGACAAGCAGTGGTTAGAAGGACATACTTGGATATGGAAGTAAAGCATGTTTACCGACACCTGACAAATTTCTAGCTTTATATCTGATCAGACATGCTCACAGTGTACTCATGAACAGAGTAACCCTATTTTAGGGGGAAAAGCTTCAGAAAATTCGAAATCTAGGGACAGTTCAGCTGTCTAGAATACAAATACAAGAGGATTAAACACTATTTCAGCCCAAAAATGTGGTGGTGGTCTGATTTGACTACCACATTGAATCACTCAGCTGAAAAATTTTGGTGTAAGAGGATGTGTTTTGTCTTCTGCAGTAACTGTCAGTTTGTTCAATGTTCATATGTTGAAAAATAGAAATTTTGCTGGGGCTCTCTGGTAAGGATAGACAGCTTGTATTGCTTTGAGCTATAACCCCTTAAATTAGAAAATTAGTATCACTGATTTATTTCAGAAAAAACGTTTTTTTAATTGGTTTTTGTGTATATTCATTGTCATTGTTATGTATTTATATATTAATTTGTATCGTTTGCTTTTATGATTACACTTTGGTTAATTTCTATGGGGATTACACCTCTGAAATTACAGATTGGCCCTCAAATTTTTTCCGAAGATTTAAAGAATGTGAAACGAGTGTCCTTAGGATCCTTGAATGTTGATTCAACAGGGAACACTATATACATATCTGTCACGTGAAAAACACACATTTGAAGTAGTTGAAAGAACAGATGCATTCATTTGGTATAACACAACAGCTGTTTGAGACAACTGTTTGATATCACAGGAATGTGGGTGGGTGGGGAACCAAGTACGATTACAGTTTGTTATAAACAGATGTTCCTTCACTAGAATTTGTCACACCCACCTCTGTCTCTAGCTAACACACAGACACATTACATGCATGTCACACACTTTCTCTCTCTCTCTCTCTCTCACACACACACACACACACACACACACACACACACACACACACACACACACACACACACACACACACACACACACACACACACACTCACTCACTCACTCACTCACTCACTCACTCACTCACTCACTCACACTCACTCACACTCTAGACAGTATATAAGAGAAGTGCTTAATTCCTTTTGCTTCACAACTTTTAAATCAGTTTTTAATTACACATACTGTACCGTGGCTCACTGATGCAATAAGCGGCAGCGATTTGCCATTCCTGCCTCATAAACAATAAAGTCCGAAGGGACCATAACTCTGAGAGTATCCATGTCTTGCACATGCGCATGTGCTCTTCCTCTTTTCTCGGCAGCCATCTTCCAGCTCGCCTCGTACTCTCTGAGCAGTTAAGTATTTTTCGATTTCGCTACGCAATCGATCGATTCTCGTTGCTGTTTTTGTGTCTTGCCTATGTTTTCGTTTAAGGGAGAAACTTATGTGAAGCGATTGGGTGGCAAAGCGAGGGTTAAGAAGATTTCATCCGCCGAATTCTCCAACCCACAGACCGGTGGTTCGACCGGCGCACCAAAACCCGCTCTCTCTTCATCTTTGTCTCTCCCTTCTACGTCTTCTCTTTCTCACTCTCTCGACAAGTCATCGCAACTCAGGTTCTGTTGCGGTGACCACGAGCCCTCAACTCAGCTGTGGCTCAGTTGACTTTTCGTCATTTTGCGGCCTTCACACTGCCCATCACGGTTATCGACTCAACTGTGGTTCTGTCGATTCTGTGCTCGCCCCCTTCGTACAGCTCAACTCCGGTTCTGCTGATACTATTTCAGCCTCTATGGCTGAAGGGCGACTTGGGTATGGGTCTCCTTCGGGAGGCAGGAAGGCCAGCACTTTGACTGAAACTGGCTCACCCCCTGGTTCGCCAGGCGGGACACCCCCTGGTTCACCAGGTGGGCCAAGGGAGACAACCCCCCTTTACAGGCGTCAGATCGTCGATCCGCTCAGGTTGCCTCCCTTCCTCCCCCGCAGCCTGCTGCTGCCCCCCGCCCCAACCTCTCAGAGCACTTGGGCGCCTTGGCAAATACCAAGCGACCCACGGCGGGCTGGCACCTCTCTGTCCCATTCCGGACAGAGCACTTGGCCGCCTTGGCAAATGCCAAGCGGCCCCCAGCAGGCTGGCCCTTTGGGCACTGGGGAACCCCCGACCCACGGGGACCATTACCGCGGACGTCAGACCGTAGGTCCGCCCCGGCTGGTCGTCACAACTCAACTACGGTTCTGTTGCCACAACCACGAGTCCTCAACTCAGCTGCGGCTCTGTTGACTTCTTGTCATTTTGCGGCCTTCACACTGCCCCTCACGGTAATCGACTCGGCTGCGGCTCTGTCGATTTCGTACTCGCCCTCTCAGTACAGCTCAACC
The DNA here is from genome assembly GCA_030674185.1 of Monoplex corrugatus. NCBI lineage: Eukaryota > Metazoa > Mollusca > Gastropoda > Littorinimorpha > Ranellidae > Monoplex > Monoplex corrugatus. The sequence goes on along the minus strand of CM060310.1, from coordinate 76,147,463 downwards.
CCGGTTCAGCTGCTACTGTTTCAGCCCCTATGGCTGAAGGGCGACACGGGTATGGGTCTCCTTTGGGAGGCAGGAAGGCCAGCACCTTGACAGAAAATGGCTCATTCCCTGGTTCGCCAGGCAGGACGCCCCCTGGTTTCGCCAGGCGGGCCGCCAAAGGAGACAACCCCCCTATTACGGGCGTCAGATCATAGATCCGCCCAGGTTGTCTCCCTCCCTGCAGCCTGCTTGTGCCCTCAACGCAGCTGCGGCTCTGAAAAAGGCTCACCCCCTGCTTAGCCAGGTGGGTCATGGGTGACAACACCCCTGTCGCGGGCTTCAGACCGTAGGTCCGCCCCGGTTTGGTCATCACAACTCAACTACGGTTCTGTTGCCATGACCACGAGCCCTCAACTCAGCTTCGGCTCTGTTGACTTTTTGTTACTTTGCGGCCTTCACACTGCCCCTCACTGTAATCGACTCAGCTGCGGTTCTGTCGATTCCATACTCGCCCCCTCCGTACAGCTCAACCCCGGTTCAGCTGCTACTGTTTCAGCCCCTATGGCTGAAGGGCGACACGGGTATGGGTCTCCTTCGGGAGGCAGGAAGGCCAGCACTTGGGCAGAAAATGGCTCACCCCCTGGTTCGCCAGGCGGGCCAAGGGAGACAACCCCCCTATTACGGGCATCAGATCGTAGATCCACACAGGTTGTCTCCTTTCCTCCCCTGCAGCCTGCTTGTGCCCCCGCTCCAACCTCTTTGTCCCATCCGGACAGAGTGCTTGGTCGCCTTGGCAAATGCCAAGCGACCCACTGCGGGCTGGCATATCTCTGTCCCATTGTGGACAGAGCGCTTAGTCGTCTTGGCAAATGACAACCGACCCCCAGCAGGCTGGCCCCTTGGGCACTGGGGATCCGGGGACTCCATCGGCTCAGCCCATGACGCCTCCCATGGCACCGTACATGGCACTATGGCAGCACTTCCCATCTATGGGATTTCCCCTGGCCTCGTTCGCAGGGTATACTTGGTGGCCCCGCTTTATGCCAGGCACCCCACCCACGCAGGCGTCTGCCTTGACCACCTCTCTGGACCCCCCCCCCCCCCCAGGTCAGATTCCTCCCCAAGGGGGCCTCCCCGGGGCTTCTGCACCCCAGTCCGTTTGGAGTTTGCCCACACTCGGGCACTCCACAGTCCATCGCCTCCTCTGTGGGCGGGCCGGGGGTACACTGACTCGAAATTGGATGATGAGGGCTCTACCCCGTTTCCCAAGAGGCCAAGGCTCCCTGCCCTGCCATGGCAGAGCTCGCCTAGGTGCCCTTCCTCTCACAGCCCCAGCCTCCCCTTTCCTAAAAGAGTCAGGCTTGGTGGCTGACTCGGTGAGGAGGGCCCATAGCAAGGTGAGGGGCACTGAGGCACAGGACATCCTTCCAGGCTCTGTGCCCGACTTGCTTGGAGCTCTGGCTTATGGGAAATTCCTGAGGCCAGAGAAACTCCCTTTCCACAGAATGGTCTTTATGGCCTATGAGGCCATTCCAAAGTCGCTGCTCTCCCTCACACAGGAGGACCTCCTCTTAGCGCAAGAGAGGTCTCAGGCCCAGCAGCGGCATATCTCCCTCTCGCAGCGCTGCCTGGCAAACTGGGAGGAGACTGCCAGGAGGGGTCTGGAAGTGGATCCAGTGGTGGATTCTTTCTTGGGTGTGGTCTGGTGTCCGCTCTTCAGGACCCAGACTACGAGCCTGCTTCTCTCCGTCAGTCACCTGTCTCTCCCGCATGGTTGCTTCCATTCACTCCATGGCGGAAAGACCTCAAGCACTCGACCAATGCCCTTCGCCAGATTGTACCTCAATTCAGTCCTGTCAAGGCCAAATGCAGTACTCTTATCATCTTCGGTCACCCGCTCTTCATCTGCCAGAGCTTCCTCGAGAGCTGTGCCACTTAGGTCTAGTTCCCTTTTTGGGACCCACATGCAGGCCACTATCAAGAGTCAGGACGAAATCGGGGGGGACCTCGCCCTTCACTCTGGTCCCGCTTGCCCCGCGGCAAAGCGCCCTGCTCCGGCGGCTCCCCCACTTTCCAGGGGCCTCCACAGGAGATGTTTTGCGCTTCCTTCAGCCCCAAAGGGGCTAGGGCAAGCACCCCCCCCCCCCCCCACAGGCGATCCTGTGGGCAGTCTGTCCCGACACATAGACACTTTCAGATGGAAACCCCTAGGTCCATCTGTGATGCCTTGCTCCCGGACGACTGGGGGATTTCCATTGATCTCAGAGATGTGTATTCCCATCTCTTTATTCACCTAAGGGGCAGGACGTGCCTCCAATTCGTTTGGAGGAACCGATTCTTCCAGTTCAAGGGCTTTTCCCCAGGGTTGCTTGGGACCAATCATCAGTGAGCAAATGGCACTCCAGGTCCCGGTTAGCCCAGGGAGTCCATATCACACCCCCCTCCTCAGCGGACTTGTTCACGGATGCGTCCTAATCCGGGTGGGGGGCCTACGTGGGCCTGCTAACAGCAGCAGGTCAATGGTCACAAGACCTCCTTTCCTGTCACATCAACATGCTGGAACTGGAGGCAGTTTTTCAAGCCCCCAGAGACTTTCTCCCCTTTCTTAAGGGAAAACATGTTCGCATCGACACGGACAACACTACTATGGCTTGTTACATCAACAAGCAAAGGGGCGCCCGCTCCCACTCCTTGTCTCGGAGAGTGGAACAGCTTCCACTCTGGTGTGTAGAACGATCTTTTCGGATCTCAGCGATGCATGTCCTGGGAAAGATGAACATACTTGCGGCCTCCGTCCGCAGCTCCCACAGGATTCTTCCCTCAGAACAGGCACTGGTCTGTGCAGTTCTGGAGCCAGTGTGGACAGCGTGGTCCAAATCACAAGTGGACCTGTTTGCCACCAGATTCCACCGCCGCCTTCATCTGTATGTCTTTCCAGTCCCGGATCCTTCGGCTTGGCCCGTGGATGCTCCGTCCATCCCACGGTCAGTCCTGTCGGGTTACGCCTTCCCTCCGTTCCCCTAACTGGGAAAGTTATGCGGAAGGTGCAGGCAGACTCTGCCACAATGGTTCTCGTGGCACCTTGATGGCCTGCCCAAACATGGTTTCCGGAACTGCTGCACCTGTCCCATGTGCCTCCAATAAAACACACTGTCACAGGCCGGTCCTTGCTTCAACCAAGGTCACGCATTCTGCACAGCAACCCGGAGGCTCTAAACCTTCCTGCTCGGCTGCTGTGCAGGACTCAATGTCTCCATTAGGCTTGTCCCCAGCAGTGATCGGCCCTGTGGTGCAAGCACACAGACTGGACACTCAGGGAACGTATAGTGCCCACTGACACGGTTGGCCTTCTGGGTGCTCCTCAACTTTCCAGTCACCCCCGCACTCGCAGTGGGCCAACTACCACGGCCTTCTTCGTCGAGGAAAAACCTTTTGTCCTCCTCAGTGAAGGGACGCAGGGCAGCCATCTGCAATACCATCAGCCAGTTGGGTAGTCCTTCATTCGTGGACAACCCTGTCCTGCTGGATATTGTCCGTAGGGCTTCCCTTGGGAAGCCTGACCCCCCCGCAGCACCCAGCCAGGGATCTCCTTCTCGTCCTCTCCTCCCTGGGACTTTCGCCTTAACGAGCCCATCAGGGAGTGTTCTCCCAACTTCCTCTCATTTCGGACGGCCTTTCTACTCACTCTAGCGTCGGGGAGGCACTGTAGCGAAGTGCACGCTCTTGGCGGACTCCCCGGGGATGTTGCTTTTGAACCGGAGGGCTCAATGTCTCTCCGCCTACTCCCGGACTCTTGGCCAAGAACCAGTCGCCAGGTTCTCCTACTCTGTCTATCTCCATTCATCCCCTGATGTCTATCCTTGCTCCGAATGACGAAATCTTCTCGCCAGAAGCAGCACCACCTGTTTCTCTCTTACAACAAAAGTTATAAGAAGGCCATTAGCCACACATCCACCTCTCGATGGCTGTGAACAGTCATCAAGGATGCGTATGCCAGGCCGGGCTCAGATTCGGCTGTCTTCTCCCTGAGGCCCCATGAGATTAGAGCATGGGCCTTGTCACTGGCGTTCACTCAGTGCCAGCCCCCTGAGTGTCCTGGACGCCACGCATTGGCGTTCTCTGGGCACATTCATTCCATCCTACCGGCGCAATGTCTACCGTCTGCGCGACGATGGATCTAGGGGTATCGCTTCCACTGTGGTGGCTCAACACCCCATCTCTGCTGCACGCCCTGACTTGTCTCATTCCTCCAGGCGTTAACCAGGTAAGCCCTATTCTGCATCAGTGAGCCACGGTACAGTATGTGTAATTAAAAGGAAATTTTCCTTCTAAAATTACGTTTAATCTAACATACTTACCGTGGCTCACGCAGAGTCCCTCCCGTCCTCCCCGCCTTCCTGGTTCCTTCCATTCACAGTCAGGGTCTTGGTTTCCTCGAAAAGTGGAAGAGCACATGCGCATGCGCAAGACATGGATACTCTCAAAGTTATGGTCCCTTCGGACTTTATTGTTTATGAGGCAGGAATGGCAAATCGCTGCCGCTTATTGCATCAGTGAGCCACGGTAAGTATGTTAGATTAAACGTAATTTTAGAAGGAAAATTTCCTTTGTAAGACTGTCACATGGGGATTATAAAATCAATAACTTTGGGATTATGAAAGTTTGAGTTCTTTCTGTAGTGGATGTACACACACCACTGTATGGCTTTGGCCAGTTTGGGCAGGCTGTAAACGGAATAAGTCAGTTAGAAGATGTATTTGTGAAATATTGTTAAGTGTAACAGGATGCCTTACAGGACCCAGGAAGGACCATGACTTTGAAGAAAGAGTGGACAAGTTAAAAACCATGGGCTTTGAGGAGGTTAGTACTATTTGCTGTGAATATGTTATTTTGTTTTGTTTGGTGTAGGCTATGTGTGTCTTGATGTATGAAATGTTTGAAATGGCCTAGTGGATTTATGACAGACAAAGTTATGTTTGGTTTATTGGTTCTGTCATTTGGTTCATTTGTTTGGACTCATCTTTATATCTCTTTACAGATGCAGCTTTAATTGATTGAGGTTGTCTATGATTGACATATTCGAAGTCGACTGAGATATTGGATAGACAAAATTATGCTGAATCATAACATAAATATAAATTCATACTTTTGCCTCAATAATGAATATATATATGCTCATACTTTTTCCCCAATACTACAAGAATAAATTGTTATATGGTTGTATCTTTTTCCAGTACAATAGATACTGGCTTTTGGCAGAAACAGTATGGTAGGTTTGGGAGTTGGAGATTTAAAATAAACATGCTGAATCAGTGAAAGTGCAGTAAAGTAGAACCAAGATTGGTCAATAGTACATATGACTTGTGTTTGTATTCTGAGCAGTCTAAATTGTGTTAATTTATTTTTGGTCCATGTCTTCATATGGCTTTTATCATGGTTTTATATGTAGCTATACAAGCTGTTAGAGCCAATGAAATCTGGATTTTTGGTGAAGATGATCATGAAATTTTATGACTGTCGTCATTAGAAAAGCAGAACAGATGGTAAATGTTATCTCCCACGGTTACCATAGAAACGTGATAATGTGAGAACACAAGTGTGGATTTGTTACACGGAGCTTGGATTTCATCAGAACAGGATGTGCTATGCATTGACAGCAATTTTTAATGTCAAATTATCGATTTTTCATTTCGATTGTGGTCGTCTTCTTTTTGAAAAAAAACCCGCAATGGTTGTATAATAATTTCATTTAGAACTTTGTTGGTGTTTTGGTAAGAAAGAAGCTGATTGCGGAATATGCCATCATTTTCAGTGGCCAGTGTGTCAAAACGACCAATTGCTTTGTTTGAATCAGCATCTGATCTGACGGTATTCTTATGATTAAGTATCGCATATTTGCTAATTGTTGTACTGCTTCTGTTCGTAGCATTAGTTCAGTTGTCAAAATCACGCTCCGTGTAGCATTCTACTTGATTAGTCAAGGCTATTGGACTTAAGCAGCCATTGATTTACTGTCTTGATGCAGTACATTTCGGCTACCATAAAAGCAGTACAGTTTTGTTGCAGCCAGATTGACGATTGATGTATTTGTTGTCAGCAGAAAGCTAAGAAGATCATATACAAAAGAAAGTGGTGATAATTTCACTGCATTAACTGGAGTGAGTAAGAGTAATACCAGTGACATATCAAAATTGAATCTAACAAATGAGAATTTCATTTATCAAAATGTCAGGTAGGTGAACTAGACAACACTGTTGAAGAGAAAGCATCTGTACAAATGAGAATTCTATTTATTTATTAAGATGTCAGGTAGGTGAAACTAGGCAGCACTGTTGAAGAGAAAACATCTGTACACATGAGAATTTATATATTTGTTAAAATGTCAGAGAGGTGAACTAGACAGCACTGCTGAAGAGAAATCATCTGTACAAATGAGAATTTTAGTATTAAAATATCAGAGGTGAACTAGACAGCACTGTTGAAGAGAAAACATTTGTACAAATAAGACTTTTATTTATTTATTAAAATGTCGGTTAGGTGAAACTAGGCAGCACTGTTGAAAAGAAAACATCTGTACAAATGATAATTTTACTTATTTATTAAAATGTCACAGAGGTGAACTAGACAGCACTGTTGAAGAGAAAACATCTGCACAAATGAGAATTTTATTCATTTATTAGAATGTTGGGTAGGTGAACTAAACACTCTGTTGACGAGAAAACATCTTTACAAATGAGGATTTTATTTGTTCATTAACCCTTTGACTCCCGCACACTGTCCACTAGCATCCTGCATTGTCAACCATGCTAGCAAAGTAAGAATTTAACCTTCTGATTCCCTCATTCTATCCACCACCTTCCTGCAGGAAACTGGTGGATAGGGTGAGGGAATCAAAGGGTTACGTTTTTGCAGTTGGTGGATGGGGTGTGAGAGTCAAAGGGTTAAAATGTCAGGTAGGTGAACTAGACTCTCTGTTGAAGAGAACGCATCTGTACAAGTGAGAATCTTATTTGTTCATTGAAATATCAAGTAAGTTATCTTTAGACACTCTGTTGAGAAAACGTCTGTACAAATGAGAATTTTATTTGTTCATTGACAAGTCAGGTAGGTGAACTAGACACTCTGTTGAAGAGAAACCATCTGTTGGTACACTTCTGCTGTACTTGTGAAATGGTCCATGACACGTGAAATAGTCCATGAAGCAGATTAAGTCAAACTTGCATGCATATTCAACAGAAACAGCTTTTGACATGTTCACGGTTCCTGAAAAAAAATTCTTGTGGAGTGATTCATGAGACACTTTAAAATAAACTTGATGATGATGGATTCCTACTCCCATCAGACCATACCTGTCTATGTGACTCCTGCAGATATCCAGTCCAGTAATGTTCAGTCCTTCCAAACGCCCATACTGAACAAAGACATTATGCTTGGATACAAGACTGTCACTTAAGATACATACAACTTTTACAAGATCAGATTGGATGCGTTCTGAAGATGGCCGACTGATGCCTTTCTTCTCTCTTCACTCAATATATCAGAATGTCTGCATCCGTTATGGGTTAGACTGCGTGTAAAGAATATCGGTGATGAATGGGCAATCCCATAATGATATGTAATGAGTCGTTGGTTGGAGACATACCAACACATATACAGCATCATGATTGTACCAAAAGATTATCCAGATAGGGAAAATTGATAAAATAGTAGACTCTTCATATTGCTGAACTTGCTTAAATTTAAACTTGGTAGGAAGAATATATAGAGAGGTACGTCTGCACCTTTGAAAACTCATGTTACCCTATTCCTCTGGTAATTGTGGGAGGTGACATTATATAAATGTAACAAAATTACCTCATTATAATGTTTTATTATAGGTATATGTTCCACAGTAGAGAGAGGTAATGATCTTTTGGTTAAGTATACTGTTGTAGTAGGTAAATAAAGATATGTTTGACCAATACTTGGTTAATGTATCCATCCTGTAATCCTTACCTCTCAGTGGTATGATTAGCACCATTTGCTCATTTTTCAAACTGATAAATCCACACGTCTGTTTCACGTCTCTCTCCATTCTTGGAGATAAAACTACCATTAAACATCACGATGAGGTAAATTAGTTGTGATGTTATAATTTAATATGTACGTTATTTTTCTCTTTTTTTTCCCCTTTTGGAACTTCTCGCTTTCATATGCAATTAGAATTTAAATGTTGGTGTGTTTCCCACAGAACCAGGCACGAGTGGCGTTATCAACAAACGAATGGGATCTTGTGAAAGCAGCAGAGTACTGTTTGAGCTAACCCTGTGCACAGCTAGCCCAGAGAAGAAAACACAATCATTGAATCATCACTTTCTTTGGACTGCATTGTTATAATACCATCTTTTGCCCCTTCCCTCCTCCCTTTATCATTGACAATTCGGAAAACAGTTTTGTAGGCTGTTTGTCAATACAAGTTTTCTTGCCTGTCTGGATTGACTTTCTTAGCTGTAGGTAATAATAATGACAGTTATGGGAGAAAAAGCTTATAATTTATGCCTGCTTTGCTACCATTTCTGACTAATTTTGGGTGTCGGCCCTGCAAAAGCTTTTGTTTCCTGACTGGCTGCACAGAGTTGAGGTGGTTTAAGAACTGTGGGATTTGGCGTTATTTGCGACTGTGTCTCTTTGGCATGAATCGGGTTCCTTTGGTTTGTTTTTGAAGATCTGTAAAAGATGACGGATTTGGATGAAAAATGAAACACCATTAAACATTCATTAAACTTTTGACATATATTTGGAGGCAAAATTTTCGTGTTTCATTATTTTCTTTCTTTCTTTTTTCTTTTTTAAAAAAAATTTTATGTTTTATTTTTATAATTAACCTTTTGAGTGTATTTTCTGGTTTATAGGATTTTGTCACTGCCACCTTAACTTCTGTTTTGCATATATTTGGGGAACAAGTGTTAACAGGTAGAGTGGCAAAGTTTTTGAGTGGCATGAAAGCTTGAATTCAGTACTCTCTCTGTGTTGATCAGTGCTGGGATCAATATGGTTTTTATTTTTCATTACAGTATCGCAGATGCCGACTGTAATGTTGACTAAAAAGTTGTCTCTTTGGTATTGTTTATTTTTCTGCCGTCTAAAAAGGGGAATGATTCAGATAACTTGTGATGTCTGTGTATGTTTCTTTCATTAGAAATACTTAAATGAGAATTTTTGAAATTGGGCAAAAGTACATTTTTTGATTTTTTGTGTTAGATTTGATTTTTTTAAAATTTTGATTTCATTTGATACAGCCATTGAGTATTATTTTCTGTTTAAGGATGACTCTTTATGAGGTTTGGTGGGAGGTTTTGCAGAGGTAGTTAACATTCAGGCCAATAAGATCAGTTATGCAAAATAGTATCTTGATAGTTCTAGAAAAAGATTGTTAGTATGCTTGAACTACATTAGTTGTGTGTGTATCTTGCCAGTGGTAGCTTGGTTTTGTTTTGTGGTGTGCGTGTGATGGTGTTGTGATTGTCGGGTACAAAGCTCATGTTTTTCTGTCTGTCTCACACACATGTTAATTGGTTTCAGAGATTGTGTAGGACCTTTCTTTTACGTCTGATAGATCCTCGCAAGTGGACAAGTCTTTATCAGATAAAGGTTACAAGGGCAGAGAAGCGTGCATCAGGTGCAGATTGTCTTTCATTCCAAAGGGGCATGCCATGTTTTTTTAGGTAGTAAATACAAATGAGAAAGTGTCTCTAAAATTAGTTGGCAATGAGTTTTTAGCTGTTTGTTGACTGAAATATAAAGTCTGACGGGTGTAACCATGCAAGAAGTTGTGAATGTTAAGTTTGATGAGGTCTAATCCACTTTCAGTCGATATGAACATTTCTTTCCATATGAATCATTTTGTCCGTATGTTAACTATAGCCAGAGAGACAAACTCTTTTTTTCAATGGATATGAAATTTTCTTTTTATATCAGTTATTTTGTCGTATGTTAATTCTTTAGTCAGCAGTTCTTTACAAACTAAATAGATGCAAACATTATGAAATTAGGCAAACATGTTTGTTGTTCAGGGTAAAGAATGCTAGTGTTGTGCAGGTTTTCTTGATTTAGTAAGGAGGCATTTGAAATGATCGATACCCGCATGTACCATTAACGTATTGTTTTAACATTTTGCAGTATGCTCTTTTGCCCCACCTTGAAACTTGTACCATGGAAAATAAAGGTCAGAATTCACATATTTATTTTTTATTAGGTATTCAAGAGAATAGTTGTGAGTGACTAGATATGAGATGAACTGTTAGTTCACATTTGTACTTCAGTACATGCAGTTTTTCCATACTTTGGCTATGGTCTGCAGGAAAGTAAACTCTGCAAAAGAAACTAAGGAATATTATTAAAAAAAAGTTAACATTACAAAAACAGCAGGAGTAAAAGAACTGGAAATTCCACAGCAGTTTATTTTTCATTGTTTGTCGGTGTACCAAAAGTGACAGCATCATCTTTGATCTGAACAGTTCTGGACCTTCCCAGAGACCAAGCGTGTTCTGCATAAATCACTTTGGTTCATCAGAGTGGGTGTCCTTAGAATGTTATCAGGTTATCTGTTCTGCATAGATCGGTTTAGTTTATCAGAGTGATCAAAATGTTATCAGGTTTCAGGTATTCCTTAACGTCTTGTGCCAGTGATTCACATTTTCTGAACCCCCAATAGGACACAGTGTCCTGGACATAGAAAATTAATAGGACACAGTGTCCTGGCTATGAAAAAACAATAGGACACCATTTTTTCGCAAAAAAACAAGTGTTTATTTAAAATAAGTCCAGTAATGCAGAACTCTGATATACCATAAAGCAATATACCATAAAGCATTTGCAACAAAAATTACTAATTTTTAGTAATTACATCTTAAACAACATACAAATGAAATAATCAACAAACAGTTATTGTAAGTTAATACTGAAGTCGCACCTTGCTTCAAAATCAGTAAAAAAAAAAAAAACCAACCCAAAACAACACTTGGCACAATCTGGCAATCACATTTGAACATAGTGATACTGAACAGTGAATGAATTTTAATAACGAAAACTAAGTAGCATCTTGCTATAAAATAAGATCTGACTGAGAAAACTTGGCACATTCTGGCAATTTTGAATAATATCTGTTAAGTCTTAAACAACACAAAAAAATGGAATATTCAAGCAGTTATTGTAAGTTAATACCGATAACGTGCGAAGCTAAAAATAGCACACTCGCGGAGCGCTGGGCGATGGCTGACACTGTGATAGGCTGTCCACTGTCACTGTGTCAGCGGGCATGTCGGCGACTACAAGGGCCTCGCACAGCCAGCGCTGCTGTTCAACGCGCTCGATAAAACACACTTGGCGTGTCCGCGACTTCCATGTAATAATCGGACACGGGTCCGCTCGGATAGCATATCAATCGGACAGCGGATCCGCTCAGAAGCAAAACAATCGGTCATTTCAAATTTCAATCGGTCAATGTCCGGAGTCCGAGGGAAATGTGAAACACTTTTGTGCAGAGCTTGATTTAATTCAATTCATTATCACTTTATTAATCCATGTGGACATGCATTTGTGCAGTCACATGCTTATAATAACCACAGACACAAACTTATCAGACACATATAAAATGAAGGATTAAAACTATTGGATTTCATGTGTGTTAAATGTCAGTATAACCAGTATGCTGAAATTCTCTTTGCATTGTTTTTGTTAATATATATGTCAGTGTGTTTGTTTTCTGTAATTTGTTATTTCAAAGTGATATTCTCTTTGCTTGTTCACTACTGATACAAGATCATAGGTATACGACTTTCTTATTATTCACACATTTTCTTTTCTTTGTAACACAGGCTGTATCCTAGCTGATATTGTTGTTTCATTTGGATTTGATATCTGGGAGAAAAGGAATGTGATGGCAGGAACTTAGCATGGGTGTTGTGATGATTGGCCTTTTGTACAAAAAGAAGTATACATGAATGTGAATGCTTGCAGTATCTACTTGAATAAAAGCAGATTGTGTTTGCGAGTGGTTGTTTCTTGACTTGTTGAAACAGATGTTTGAAATGTTATTTTCTGGCTGCATGTACAATAACAACAACTAGTCTTAGTTTACCTCAGAGACTGCTCACACTTTGGCCACGACAGGATTCACCTTTCATGTGGATCAGTTTCTCCCAAACCATTGTCCATTAAACCCTAAACTAAACTTTCAGGTAGTTGTTAGACACTTGGTATTATTTTTCCTGTCTTATGTGACGTTAATTTGTCTATTTTTGTAATAAATTGCTGTACATATTATGCTTGTAGCTCCTAGCTTTTGGTACATTTAAACAGTAGATTTTGTTTCATGCAGAGATCTCCCTCCCTCTTCCCTCATCATGTTTGTCAGTGCATCATCTGTTGTCTGCATGATCAGAGTGTAATTTTAAAATGTACAGCTTTGCTCGTTTTCAGCATTGTAAATGGACTGGATGAATGAGCCTAATGCGTGTGAGAACTTGGAACTTGCATGCCACTGACTCCATTTTGATAATAGTGTCATTGTACATATTTGATGAGTGATTTTCTTCTCTCTCTCTCTGTCTGGCTCTTTGCCTCTCTTCTCACTCTCACTCTTTGTTTTTCTGTTATATTTTCAAAATTTATCTCTTTCTGTTTTCAAAATTTATCTGTTCTTTTCTCTCTAAAAAAAGTTTTGTTTTTGTTTGTAAGATTTGAACTTAGTGTTCGAAAATCTAGTGAGATGGAAGCATTTAGGGACAAAGATTTTCATTTCTGTTTGTTTGTAAGTGTTTTTGTGTGTGTGAATGTACAAAGATTTTTATGTTCATACTTGTGTGTTATTTTCTATTGTCCATCTTACAATGCAGTTTCTACAAGCAATTTGTCATTGTGTAAGAGTAAGGATGTCCAAATAAAGAAAGAAAGCAAAAAGTGGAACTGGTGCCCAAGAAATAAATAGTGTTTACATGCTTGAAGGAAACACAAAGTCTGAGTAACACCAACCCCCCCTCCCCCCCAACCAAAAAAGTGGGGGTTGGTCTGGTCGGGGGAAGATGTTACAGTTTTGATGGAATATTTATACTAGCACTGACTTTCTTGTAGATGTATTAAATGTGCTGGATCCTTAAATATCAACTGTTAAAACATTGTAAGACCCTGCCAGAAGGGCCACTCTTTCAGCTCTTTGACTCCTGCACCCTGTCCACCAGCATCCTGCATTGTCAACCATGCTAGCAAAGCAAAAAGTTAACCTTGACTCCCTCACCCTATCCACCAGCTTCCTGCAGGAAGTTGGTGGGTAGGGCGAGGGAGTCAAAAGGTTAACTTTTTGCAGTTGGTGGATAGGGTGTGGGAGTCAAAGGGTTAACTTCAGTCTGACTGTTCCTTGAAACTTGAGAAATAAAGAGATGGTCCCCAAGTTTTTGCTCTATGGAAACACTTGACAGCACTTCTGATTGAGCCCTTTGACTCCCTCAACTTTTCTGCCAGCTGCATAATCTTTCACCCCCTCTCCCTATCCACCAGCTTCTGCAAAAACATAACTCTTTCATGAAGGAAGCCGATGGGCAGGGTGGAGGGAATCAGAGGGTTAATGTTAGGTTTTCCTGACTTGCCTGTAACACATAGATTGTACACTGCAACATGATATACTAGTAGTTCAACGTCGGATCCAAATATGTTTGTAAGAATCTTAACTTAAAGAAACACGGGGGCGAACAAAACTTAGCCCGTGTTTATTGAAGAATTGCACTGAACTCTGTGTGTAGATTAATAGCAGAAGTTGACATCTTCTTTTATCTGCCATCTTCATGGTCAGGCAATATCTGGTGTGAATGTGGTACGTTTTTGTTTGTTTGTTTGTTTTTTGTTTGGTTGGGTTTTTTCTTCGAGTTTTTGCCAGCTGCCTATAGAGCTTGATGGTCAGATGATTGTAATTGACCATGTCTCCTTTGCTCACTTGGTAGAGGTGACATTGCTCTAGTATATATTCAACTGTCTGGTCCTTTTTGACCACAGGGGCAGGATGGAGAAGACATCAGCTTGAACTTGAAAGTTCATGATGGAGAAGGCATCAGCTTGAACTTGAAGTTCATATGGGTGTTCAGCTAGTTCTGGCTGATGCGGAGTCTTACCATGACCACTTGCTGTTCTCTTGACTGAAAGCAGTATTAAACACTCCAACAGGTTGACCAACCATGAGCTGTGATCTTGTTTCACATTGCTGCACAGTGTGACACCCCTTCACAAATGCAACAGCCACATTCACTTGAGGGAGGCTTCATGCTCATACTCTCGAACTTAAATGTATTACAGGACACGTCAACAGCTGTAAACGCATATGAGTGCACATGCTTGCACACACATGTACACCTCTCTCTCTCTCTCTCTCTCTCTCTCTCTCTCTCTCTCTCTCTCTCTCTCTCTCTCTCTCTCTCTCTCTCCACTACCACCAGAATGGTCCCTGGTATCAGCTGTCATGTTGGGTAGCACTACAGACCACAAATTGTGTAATCAGAACCTGTGACACATCAGTGGAAAGGTCATGGGATTTTCCAACTTTCAACCTACCCGGAATTTGAGTGTGCTATGGGCTTGAAGAAAGAATCCCCAGTATCCAGCCATGCATCCTCCACTGCACACGAATCTTGAATGATGCTGAACAGAATTCTACACAAGTGTGACCTACATTTATCACTTTTTTCCTATTTTATGGCTTTATGTAGGCTTTCTTAAATGTTTGCCACTAAAATCGCTGTTGCTAAGTGACTACAACATACACAGATTTACATCCAGTTGGTCTCAGTGCTGAATTTGACAATGATGTTCGCAGCCAACAGAGTATATGTTAGCAGTATAAAAGTGCTAGTACTGAGTATTTGTAACAAACAAGTTGCAAGGCAACATTTTGCAATATATGAGCTCTTTTGATTTTTTCAAAAAATGTTTTACAGCATTTGGGATGTTTGTTTGTTTTTGTTTTGCTTATATATTTGTTCGTCATAGTTTGCATCAATTCTAACCAGTAAGTACAGTTTTGATGTATTACTTTCTGCTCTTATGAATACAGAAATCCATTTAGGTCATTCATTCAGATGAGAGTCTCATTTAACCTTAATTGCATGTAGAAAACAACAGTTGACTATGTGCAACAAAAGAAAGAAACGGAAACTATTGAAAAACATGCACTCGTTTGAGTCGTCTAGGAAGAAAGAAAAACAAGGAAATGAGAAAATATGGATTATCACTGGTAAGTTACTGGTTGTTAGGATTCATTGGTTGAATGGTAACAGTTGTAACAGGCTTATCTGTGTTACTAATTGTTTTATTGTCATATCCTGTACTGTCATTGTTTCTGTTTTTCTGGCGGTTTGATAACTTGGTGTATGTACTTTTAGGCACTGTTATTGTACTGAATGCCACTTTTGTTTTAATGTGTAAATGCAATGAAAAGAAATGATATGCTGCTGCTATTTTTCATGTTTACTCAGTGTGTTTGTCTTGTTTTCTGTTTGAAATGACTTTTCTTTTTTATTTTGAACATGTCATACTTGCTTTTCCCTATTTCTCCCTCATTACGGAAAGGAGGGTTGGTTCGGATTAAGTTGTAATCGTTTGTGTAATATTCAAGTTGTCAAAGGATGTAAGATTTTGGTTTATGTGATTTATAGTTTTCTTTATCTTACAATTTTTTCTTTATCTGTCGACAGACCATATTGTAGAGAAATGACTGTGCTAAAGTAGTGAGATTAGAAGTGTTAGTCCGGACATTAAATGTGTATGTTGCGTACTTGTATTCCTTGAATACATATGAACATAAATGTTGGATATGTACAGAATATGTTATAGCTTCCCGCCCACAGGAGCTGTCTTCTGGAACACAGACTATGGCCTGCTATTTTTCAGCATGTTCTTTGTTTGTTTGTTTGTTTTTTTGTCATCTTCTTTTTGTTTCTTCCTTTCCACTTTTCTTTATGTATGCTCATTGTAGTCTCAGTGATCCTTTCACCTAAAAGTTTTTATTGCTTCTTACAATGATTTTTTTTTCCCATAGCACTGTTTTCTCTTGTTCTTATCTATTTCTTTGTTTTTGTCCCATTCACTAGTCCGTCACTAAACCTCCTATTATTTTAGGGAAGAAAAGGTGTAATGTCACTGTAAACAAAAGTTTGTCATGTTTCTTTGCTGCACTGAGGTGGTGAAAATCAGCCGACATGAGTTACAGTACCACCCACAGTGGTGGTAATAGACTGATCATACCTGTCTGTTACCTTTTGTTGGAACGTTATTCCTTGTGCCCAAATGATTATGTGCAGTTGTGTTGTTGTAAACCTAGTCGTGTGTATTGACCATGAATGGGTTGGTAATTCCTATGTTTTAGATTTTCAGGCTTTTGTAAGTGAGGGCTTTTGTTTATTTCTTGATGACCTCATGCGAGGGTTTTTTTGTTTGTTTTTTTACCTGCAGTTGCTAAAATTAAATAAATAACCACAGCAAACTATAAAAACCCATGCTGTCCAAGGAACCTCATAATTCTCATGGCAATTTTTCTCTTTTCTGTCCATTGTCTGGATTTCTTTTGTCTCCATACCTATCTTTCAGTTGTTTCTTACTGTACCAGTCCATTCACTTGCCAGCTGTCAAAGCCATCTCCTTTACATCGTAAGTCTCTTTTCAGAAGGACAACAACTCTCGATGACTAATTTACACACTCATTTGATTGAAGATTGGAGATAACTTCTAGGAGCACATGTGTAGCTCAAGAATTGTTCTGAGCTTTAGACTAATGTTGTCTTTGTCTGCTTCATATGGTATCGGGCTTTCCACTTAATGTATGGAGTGCTTTTTTTCTGTGCAGATAGAATCTATGCTGACATCCTTCTTTGGTAAGAAATCAGAAAGGGACAGATATTAAAAATTCCACTCAGAGGTACATGTCTTTTTCTTTTAGCAATTGAAATAAGCTACAATGGAAACAAGTTCAATCTTACCAGTAGCGCTACAATGCTCAGTGTTCACCTGTACCCTCAAGGGAATAAACTACAGATTTACAACATTTAACATCATGATGCAGTGCATGGTGCACATGGATTATCTGCCATTGGATTAACAGAATGCGCTCAACTGTATGTCATTGTAGAAAGAAAACAGTGCAAATTGTCATGACGCTGCTTAATACCATTCTGCTCAGATGTTTTGTACGCAAATTATCAAGATACTGCTTAACATATGTCCTCTCTACATATGCACCCAGAAAGCATTCGAGATACTCTTGCTGAAAACTCTTTAATACCAGAAGACAGGCCTACCATTTTGACAAGACATGAATCAGATCAAGGTGAATGTTTCTTCACATTGCCTTTAGTTACCTCTTACACTCAACAAAAATCTCCAAGTAACATATTGCAGCAGAAATATTACTTCTTTTCTGTTATTATCTTTGTTTTCAGGCCTGTGCGTGCATATGGCAATTGTTGTTTTATTCTTCTGTAAAAAATAAAGGATTTAGGTAAACAATGAAGTGTGTGTGTGTGTGTGTGTAATCAGTTTAATTTCCCTATTGCAAATGTAGGCCTATACTACATTGTAACTTTCATAGTCACTTGTAAATCCAGCAAATTAGTCATGAATTAACAAGTCAGTAGGCCTTTCTTTAAGGCTGTTGCCCCATTCCATCATACCCCACCTTCCAAGTGTATATATGACATGGAAACAAACAAAAGCTGTTATTTGGTTGCTTTTTTAAAAATTATAGCTAGCAGAAATAGTTGTCATTCTATGGCTGAGATTTGTTTCCTTTGATAATTCAGTTTTGTAAGTCAGATAGATGGAACAAGGTTGTTTTAAGGAGAAAAGTTGTACATACTTGATATGGAACAGCACTGCAACTTTGTTGTTTATTAATTAACTGTCACAAAATCTTACAGTCATGTGTTACCATTGGTTATGGAGGTTTTTGCCACTGTGTTGGATCATCACTTTGCATATCGTGTATATTCTGTATTCTTAGAGGGGTTGAATGGTTTGGATTGTGTACATGATGTTTAACATCAGTTGTGATAAACTGATAACAGTTCAGTTCACAAGAATGCTGGTAGCTAAAGTAGCCATCTTGGTGCTGACTTTGGTCAGAAAGGAAATAGAGACGGAAGTATTTAATTGTATTATCTAATGTGAGTAGGATTCATGTAAGTTATCCATAAATAAGTAAATAAAAATGTCATGGAATTAATTAAAATGTGCATTACTTGGAAGAAGCGTATAAAATTCTAGTTCAGCATATTTTCAAATAATAGATGAACAGTAGAACTTGATTCCCCACATAATTCATGATCATTTTTTCTTTTTTTTTTCTTCTGTTGTTGTAGTTGCAGTAGGCCTATTTCTCTCCCAGTGCATTGTGATTGATGACAAACTTTGTTCGTGTACAGGTGTTTTTGATCTGTATTTTGTGTTTGAAACGGCAGTGATAAGTGCACCCAGTGTGTGACATTAATTAACATTATCTGTCCCATTGTATGCAAAAAGCAAAGACAGCACACAGCTTGGTTTATTCTTTCGTCCGGCTGTCTTCAAGCACTTGGTATGATGTACTTTGAGCAGTTGTGTCATGTTATTTCAGTTAATTTATGAATAAAGAAATGTCTTATTACACTTGAACAGTTTGTAGCCTTCTCTTTTTCTCATGTGGATGTATTTGGTGATAAGATTTGGAGAGAGGTGGGAGGGCTGTTCCATATATGGCACACAGCCTCAGTGTCAGTGCCCATATACCAGTCGTTTTGGCTCTTCAACATACCACCCAATGTACCAAAATAAAGATGAAATCAAGGCTCAAAGGGCCATAGAATTGGAGACCAGTTTTCACAAATCAAAGTTTAAAAGGTCGCAGAATTTTATACCAATTTTCACAATGTTGAATGATTCATATAAGTGAAAGGACGGTGGTGATGCTTTGAGGGTCCATTGAGATTGAAATTGCTTGAGAGGGTTGTGCTCTATGCTTCTATTCGTAATGTGTTTTGGCATCCACCAAGCTGGATTTTATAATGAATTTATTGTATGATCAGGGCAAAATATCAGTTTATCAACTCTTAATGTCTTTCTGAAGACATTATAGTGACTTTGAGAAGCTTCAGTTGAAATAAACCGGTATTTATTGAGAACCATAGCAGACTGTCACAAACTGTGGCATTCACTGAGAACAAAGCAGACTGTCACAAAACTGGAATTGATTGAGAACAATACACTGTCACAAAACCGTGGCATTCATTGAGAACCATATCAGACTGTCACAAAACCGTGGCATTCATTGAGAACAATAGCAGACTGTCACAAAACTGTGGCATTCATTGAGAACAATAGCAGACTGTCACAAAACTGGAATTGATTGAGAACAATACACTGTCACAAAACCGTGGCATTCATTGAGAACCATATCAGACTGTCACAAAACCGTGGCATTCATTGAGAACAATAGCAGACTGTCACAAAACTGTGGCATTCATTGAGAACAATAGCAGACTGTCACAAAACCATGGCATTCATTGAGAACAATAGCAGACTGTCACAAAACATGGCATTCATTGAGAACAATAGCAGACTGTCACAAAACTGTGGCATTCATTGAGAACAATAGCAGACTGTCACAAAACTATGGCATTCATTGAGAACAATAGCAGACTTTACAAAACCATGGCATTCATTGAGAACAATAGCAGACTGTCACAAAACCGTGGCTTCATTGAGAACAATAGCAGACTGTCACAAAACTGTGGTATTCATTGAGAACAATAGCAGACTGTCACAAAACCATGGGATGTCATTGAGAACAATAGCAGACTGTCACAAAACCATGGCATTCATTGAGAACAATAAGGCTAGAACTGGTCACAAAACTGTGGCATTCATTGAGAACAATAGCAGACTGTCACAAAACCGTGGCCATTCATTGAGAACAATAGCAGACTGTCACAAAACTGTGGCTTCATTGAGAACAATAGCAGACTGTCACAAAACTATGGCGTTCATTGAGAACAATAGCAGAGGGTCACAAAAATGGAAACGGAATTTAGATTGTCAGAAGTTGAAAACATTATTTTTAAAGTCAGATGAAAAAAAACCGTGATGGTGCACCTCAAAAGGTGCTGAGTCTTAGACTTTTGTTGTTGTTGTTTGTTTGTCCCTGTGACCTTGACCATGTGGCCTTCTCTTCCAGACTTATGTAATGGCGATTCCTCAGTAGTCAACATTTTTTATTAAATTTGGCAACGATCAATACAAAACATACTGAGAAAATTCTGCTAATACATTTTTGCCATGAATCAACGCAAGAGATGGATGCATACCTTTTCCCCTCAGTTGATGTGGAGTAATCTCCCCCCTTTTTAAAAGTTTTCTTTAATGGAGATTAAACTAGGTGCTTCTTGTAACTATGCTTACAATTGTGGATCAGAAAAAAAAATTGTTTTATACATGTCAGCAAGAATTTCTCATTTAGACCACATATCCCATATAATTAATTCATGTAGGCCTATTAGTTGCATTATGTCCAAATAAACATAATCAAGTGTGGGGGTGGGGAATAAAACAAAAAATTCAAATCGAAATAACTTCATTTCCTCAGTTACTCTAACCCAAAATTGGTTCAGGTCAATTACGTCTTACTAACAACAACCACCAAATAAAAGGAATGTATGATCCAACTTTGTGAAAAATCAATCCATCACACTCGGTGATGAATTTACAGATCCACAATTTTGTTCACATGTGCAATTAGAGATCTGATGTCTTGAGTTCAGTTCCAGCCCACAACATTAAAAACAGGCTTGTTAGCTTGCTGCCCGGCGCCCATCTGTATGGTTCAGTTATTCAGGTAGTGTCACCCTAGTGTTTCATGAGTTTCTTCTGACCCCTCCTCCTCCTTTTGCCCTTCCTATTTTAAGACCTTACATATGCAATGGTTTTGCGCAGGTTCAAGGAATCTGCTAAATAATCACATGCAGACTTGGGTACAGCGCATAAGGAATTGTCTGAGTGGGACAAATCCCTTATGAACTATATCAAAACTGTTCACACTGGTACAGAGGTGCTGCATGCATACACGCGAAAGTGCATACACACAACAATACACAGACACACACATGCACACAAACCCTCCCTCCACACACTCGTAGCTGATATACTGTCGCCCACTGTACTTATGTGCCTCTTCGATTGTACATTGACTGGAGTCTTGAAAAGAAAGCAACTGATACGCTTCGACAACGCCCGACATCAAATTAAATAGAATGCAAAGTGGGGATAAATCAATAATGCACCTGTCACACGGGCGAAGACTTTTCCAAGACTTCCATAAATAGAACGGCCCCAAGTCTTAGAAAAGTTTTTTTTTTTTTTTAGTCTCGGCTCCGCTGTCACACGGGCCACGACGTTTCCAAGACTTAGAGGCACCGCCCCTTTCTTATAATCTCGCGCTGCCTGCTGGCTGTGGCGAGACGCTGGCTGGCTGTGACGCTGTATTTGGTTTTGCCAAGACCAAGTCTGAAGTCTGGAAAACTTGTGCAGGTCTTCTTCGAGTCTTGGCTCAAGTTTTGTGCTATTTCGGCGTTTCGAAACTTGGGCATATTTTGGATACATTTTTGGCCTGTTGGGGTTCCTGGGGGGTCCCTCCTTGTTTTTTGGGGTTGGGAAACTAGTGTTTGCCAATCTCGAAGATTCATGTATGACTTGTCAGGATCTCGCATGACTTTAACTTCATGTTTTGGGAATTATTTTTTACTTTGTTGAAAAGGTATAAAAGGCCCAGTTTGAGATAGTAGCTCTGTCACTTGTTGGAGGGACATCATCATGGCTGGACCTGCTCCTCTTCTTTTGGCTATGCACCGGCACCATGTTCATCATGAACAAGCCCACCATCATCAAGGTCAAGATGAAGATCAAGACAGGCGTGGCAGGCGCAGGAGGGCCGTCTGGGTCAGGGAGATCCTGACTGAGCAGCAAAGGAGGAATCTGGGACATTACTACACCCTGCTCCACATCGACCTTCAGGATGATGCAAGCATACAGATGTTCCGGAACTATACCAGGTTCACCCCGCAGACCTTCATTGAAATTTGCAATCGGATTGAGCCCATCATCTCCAAGTAGGACACCAACATGCGACGGTCTTTGGAGCCTGGCTTCAAACTGGCTGTCACGTTGAGGTACCTGGCCACTGGGGACAGCTACATGTCCTTGAAGTATGCATTCAGGTGTGGCCACAACACCATCTCCCTCTTCATCCCTGAGGTCTGCCGGGCCATCATCCAAGTGTACCAGCAGGAAGCCTTTCCTGGAGTGTGGACTGAGGAGGGTTGGAGGGCTGTAGCACATGGTTTCCAGGAGAGATGGAACATGCCTCACTGCATGGGGGCTCTGGATGGGAAGCACAGTCCCCTGAAGAAACCCAAGAACAGTGGGAGTGTCTACTACAACTACAAGGGATTCTTCTCGATCCCCCTGCTGGCACTGGTAGATGCAGGCTACAAGTTCCTGTGGGCGGAGCTGGGTGGCTTTGGGAGCATGTCGGATGCTCAGATCTTCTTGGAGACTGACCTCAGAGATGCCTTGGAGACCAACGACGCCAACAGGCCACCAGCATGCCCCCTCACTCAAGATCCTGAGGACACTGTCAACGTTCCATACTTCATTGTCAGTGACGATGCCTTCGCCCTCAGGGACTTCTGCCTCAAGCCTTACTCCAGGAAGACTATGGACAGACGACAACTGGTCTTCAACTACAGGCTGTCAAGGGCTAGGAGGGTGGTGGAGAATGCCTTTGGCATCTTGGCTCATCGCTTCAGGATCTTCCTCAAGACTGTGGAGCTGCAACCCAGAAACTACATCCCCGTCATCAAGGCTGCCCTCGTCCTCCACAACATCGCCCTGGACAGACAGCCCATCCCCGCCCATGTTGTAGACAGAGAGGATGAAAGAGGGAACATCACCCCTGGAGCCTGGAGAGACGTTCTCGTCTGGGATGAACAACCACAGCCCCCACCTGCACGTGCTGACACTGCTGGGAAGAGGACCCGTGAGATCATGGCAGACTTCTTTGGCAGCCCTCACGGCATGGTCCCATGACAATGGGAGAGGGCCCATGTCAACCCACCCGAACAACTGGAGCATGTCCTTGCTGCTGCCCGCTAACCACCTGCTGCTCCAAGCTATCCTGCGCCTGCTGCCTCCCCTGAGTCTCCCTTTCCAAGGAACTCATTCTAGGCCCTTTTCAGGGCCAAAAAAACTCAAAAGACAGTTGCTTTTGTTGCATTCAATTTGTATTTGTCTTTGTGTGTCCAGGTACATTCCCAATGTCCATTCTTTAATTAGAAAGAAGTAATAATGTAGATGAAAACATAAATTATTTTCTACTTCAGCCTATACTTACATGCATCTCAAAATCACATAATAATGTGTAGTTTAACATAATATCTCTTCACAAATCGAGCGAAACAAGTTTTGGGGGGTTTATGGTATTTTTATGTTTTTTAGGTATTTCCGTCAAGCATTTGATATTTTAACATAGCCATAATTACCTTAAAAAACGACACTCCAAAACGAACAAAGACAAAGAAAACAAGACAAACGAGAATAATGCTGACAAATGAACTGTCTTGTGAACAATTGTGGCCCTGAAAAGGGACGGGTGTACTCCCTCCCGCTGGTTCAGCAGTTCAGGTCTGTGAAGTCCACAGTCGTGAGATCTGACAGATCCTCTGGAAGAGGCTGTGGCACACGCTTTGGAGTGCGGGTTTTGCGGGGAGACACCCTTGGCAGAGGGCGATCTGGCGTGCTGGTCGCAAGAGGGCTTGCTGCTGGCCCTGATTCCGGCTGTGTCGAACCGGCCTGCTGAGTGGGAGCTTGTGGCTCTCGGCCTGAATCCGCCACATAGATTGGTCCTGCCTGAGGATACGGCGGCTGATCCGGAACGGGTATGCAAGCCGTGTGCCGCAGCATGACCTGGTAGACCTCGTCATGGAAGGCCAATCTCTGCGAAGGAGTCATGGTGGAGGTGCGCCACTCGATGTAGCCCCAGTAGTGGCTGCGTGGGTGCTCGGCTCTTTGGATGTACTTGTAGAGCTCTTGCCGCATTTGCTCACAGCAATCAGATGAAGAGGGTGTAGCAGCTGCCTTTCGGAGGGTTGAGGTGGATGCAATGCCCACGGACCTAGGTTCCCTCCAACTTGGCCCAGGCTGATCAGGGCCAAGGTCTGTATCAGGGTCCACCACCAACCTCCTCTTGCCCCCCAATGTTTGTGGGACTACTGTCTCGATATGAGTCAGCAAGAACGTCATGTGGTCCCAGATCCATTGTTGGACATGAGTTAACTTGCCGGTTCCTGACCCTGACTTTGCCTTTTGCTTCTTGGTCCTGGCAAGGATCGTCCTCATTGACTGGTACCAGGTAGTGATGCAATTGACATCCACCTTCAACCGCTGGGCCAACAGACTCCATTCACGGTCTTTCAAGGACTTGTTCTTGAAATCGCAATGGCTCTTGTTATAAATGTAAGGCCTCTCTCTCAGGAAGTCGCACACATCCAACTTCTGAATTTCTGTGAGCCTCTGCTTCTTGGCCTTGCCCTTGGCAGCAACACCAGAGCCACCACTTGGTTCTTTATCCAGTGCTGGAGCAGGATCAGCGTGAGACTGCTCCCCCTCATCAGGAACTTGATCCAAGAGCTCCTGCTCCATCGACTGGTTTGAAGCGCAGTCGGACTCAGAACCAGACATCTTGACTTGTGTTGATTTGACTTGAATTGTCTCGAAATCGCGCAGCAACCCAGCAGAGCTTCCAGCAGCAGTCGAGTGTAGAATAAAAGTTATGCGAGATAGGCCCTACTTCCATAGCAGTCACACACAAGACTCACGCAGTTTTCCTCAGTCCTGGCGGGTCCCGTAAAACACGAGAAGACTCGAGGGAATGTTTTCAAAACCGGTCAGGACTAGCCAAGACCGATGACAAACCTGCAACAGTGCTGCGCGCGCATCGACCTATTTTTTTTCCCGCGCGTGGCAGCTATGCCCCCATTGCGTCACCCAAAACGTCTCGCGGACGTTTTCAACACCGCGCGGCACTGACTAAGACTGGGCAGCACTGGCCAGGACTGTACAGGACCCGACAGGACGTTTCGCCGATGTTTTTTCGAATTTTAGTCGCCAAGACTTGAAAAAGTTATTGGTCCAGACCAATAACCCACGACTAGGCCCAAGACTGAAGAATCGGATTTTCCCAGACGCCTGGGGTCTTGGTCGTGCAGTCACACGGGAGAAAAAGTCTTAGAGATGTGCCTAATTTTAGAAGTCTTGGAAAAGTCTTCGCCCGTGTGACAGGTGCATAAGAAATGGACTGCTGCTGTTTCAAATTCGAGCAGTGGCTCAAGATTACCAGAATAGATGTAATACCAATAATGTCTACTTTTCCAGCCCCTCATCTCACAAAACCTGCTCACAAACGCAAAAGTACCAGAGCATTGCAATATTTTCCACCGTCACGTAACTGGTAGAATACATACACAGACACACACACAAGCATATGTATGCTGTAAGTGTACATATATACACTCATGCACACAGACCCACACACAAGAGGCCCGTGAACATACATGCACGCGTGCACACACACACACACACACACAGACGAGACATGCACACAATGACGCAAACACGAGCACACATCACCACACACACACACATACAACACACACACATACACACACGCACACACACACACACACACACACACACACACACACACACACACACACACACCTTGCAAGCACATCCCCTAATTCATCCATCGAAAAAAAAAACGAAAACTGATTCACAGATAACTTTGAAATAGCCTAAGCCTATAATCACCATGGGGAAAAAAATGAATACCGGTATGTTTTTATTTCATACTGGCCATGTTATCAGTTCATTACTTCTTGAAGCTGTAGAGGATATGGAGAGATTAGCCCATTGACTACCGCACATCATCCATCAGTTGCAAAATCCTAACCCTTTGACTCCCTCACCCTATCCACCAGCTTCCTGTAGAAAGCTGGTGGATAGGGCGAGGGAGTCAAAGGGTCAAGCTTTTACTTTGCCAGCACGATTGACAATGCAGGATGCTGGTGGACAGGGTGCGGGAGTTAAAGGGTTAAATTAACTTAACGACTTCAGTGGGTGATCGCTGTCTGTGTAATTAGTAAAGTGCCAAACCTTTCTGCAGCACTGTATTCTTATACACTGGGGCTGTAGACAATTGCAGGGGAGAACACAGACAACATGCATTAACCCTTTGACTCCAGCACCCTATCCACCAACTGCGAAAACTTAACCCTTTGATTCCCTCACTCTATCCACCAGCGTCCTGCAGGAAGCTGGTGGATATGGTGAGGGAGTCAAAGGGTTAAGTTTTTGCTTCCCTGGCATGGTTGGCAATGCAGGATGCTGGTGGAGAGGTGCGTGAGTCAAAGGGTTAAGTCCTGTTATCAACCTCTTTGCCTTTTTTTCAGGCGTGATAGTCAATTGGTTAGGATCACTGGTCTTCCCTCTGGGAGGCATGGGGTCAAGCCAGCTTTGATATTGCCTGGTAAGGGTAATAGTATAAAGACTGGATTTGCTAATCTCCGAGGTCAACAAAAAAGTCTGCTAGTGCCTGATATCCCACAATATGTATATGTTTATGTACTTGCAGATGATCAAATATGTATGTTAAAGATCCTATAAAGTATGTCTGTGTTCAGTGACGTGGAAACCAGAAAACACCCAGTATGCATACCCCTGAAACCAGAGTGTCTGTCTGAATGGAGGGGTGTAAAGAAAAACACTCATGCACACACATACACACACACACATCCACGTATGCATGCACGCACACACACACACACACGCAATCACACACACACACACACACACACACACACACACACACACACACACACACACACACACACACACACACACACACACACACACACACACACAACAACAACAACAACAACAACAGGAAAAAACAGCAATGCACGTAAAAGCCCACTTGCATATTCGAGTACACACGGGAATTGCAGCCCACAGACGGGCGAAAAATTAATAAATAAAGTCTCTGGTATTATGCAGTAGAGCTTTTCGAGTTGATTATGCACACGTCACCATCCATGTCAATGGAGAGATAACGAAACCTCCCACAAAGGGATGCCGGGAGCCTTTTCAGTATAAATAGTATTCTCACTACCTGGAAATTCTGTGCCGGAAATTTCCTCTTTTCTGTCACTCTGTTTTGTTTCTCTCTCGCTCCTGTGCTTTCTATCTGGCTTCCTATCATTTTCTGTCTTGCTGGCCTATTCACTTGTATGTTTTCTGTAAAGCCTTCCATGCTTTTCTCACAGGATTGTGAGCTGGGCATATGCGTTAACTGCTCTAAGGAAATGTGATGTGCATGAGCGATTCTGAGTAAATAAGACCAGTTTTCATATACGTTTTAGTGTACTTAATAATGTTTGTGCATTTGTCTTCAGGTTTTATTATACTTAAACCCCCTGGTGATAAATTGGACAGAGTGGTCAACACCAGGGACATATCTTTTGATTGTGTGCACAGATGCACTGATATGTGTATCTTATTTTTCTTTTTCCAGTTTTATTTTCAGGTTCAAACAGCTGCTGAGCTGGTTATAGCCTTGATACGGCTCTGCGCAGTCAGCTTGGTTTTAAAAATAATGATAATAGTAATGAAAAGCAACGAAAAACCCTGTTGATTTTTGGTTTCACGCTTCTGTTAAAAACAGTCACTGAGAAAACACAGTCAAGACTGTCCTAGCAACAATGGTGTTGTAGCCTCTTTTTAATAATGTACGACCTCTGAAGCTGAAGATATCAAATTGATGACATCCTGATAGAAATTCTTTACTGATAGCAAAACCATTACCGGGCGCAGACTCACTGTTGCCATAATCCTGTAATGGGAAGATTTAGGCTGAAACTTAAGAGAAGAAATCAAACCAAAAATCCTGGAAAAGGCCGACTTCCAATTCAGCGGCGGGGCGACCATCCCCAACCCAGGCGGGTCACAGTTGGTGGATAGTGAAGCCCTTCAGATATGGAGGTGGCTGTGAATAAGCTAGCTTGCTAGTAAATAAACAGTCCCGGACCAAACTGGCGGTGTTCCTATCAGGACAGGGTGGGGTAGCAGGTGGCGCTGCTATCCTTAAAAAATACCCCAGGTGTCCTATGACGGGTTCATCAGCGGGTAAGGGCCGCTATAAACCCTAGCTACGGGGTGGGATCCCCGGAGAAACAATGCCCTCCTGTGCTCCCAGGGCAGGACGTACGAGCCAGGAGCTAAGGGCGGGGCAACCCCTACAGAAAACCTAGAAGGCTGAAGACAGAGGTACCCGGCCAGTGTGCGCCTTCTAACAAACCACGGTACCATGCACTTATCGCATAATGGCTACACACTCATCGAGTTCAGACGAGACATCATCCGGACTCAGCTGATTGTGTAGCAGCGTACTCCAAGAAGAAGAAGAAGAAACCAAAAATAACATCAAATTAAATCTTGGACTCTTAAAGACAGATGAATCCACTCGTGCAAGATTCAACGTATATGTTCTAAACAAATTCAGTGCTCCGGAGGACATTGGTGACAGCTTGGAGCAATGGACAAGTCTGAGAAATTTAATAAATGAAGCTTGTGAAGAAATCCCTAGAGTTGAAAGAAGACCAAAGAAGACCTGGATGACAAAGACATTTTAGGCTTTGTGGAAGAATGGAGGAGGGTAAAGGAAAAAGAGGAAGACTACAAAAGGATATACAATGAAATCAAAAATACGTGCAATGAAGCTAAGGAAACTTGGATAGAAACAAAATGCAAAGTAACAGAAGATCGACAAAACAGACCCTAAGTTTATGTACAAAAACATTGAAGAAATTGCCCAAAGGAAAAAGACGTGCATATCAACTGGTTGCTTAAAATCTAAAGATGGTACGATTATTATGGAAAAATATAAAATATTAGCTAGATGAGGAAAGTACATTACCACAGACGGCAGATGTTCATCAGAAAATAGCCAGCAGAATCGGCCACGCTAAAACGGCATTCAAGAATATGAAAAGCGTTCTTACCAACAAAAAATGCGTATCAGTTAACATTAGGAAGAGAGTTCTTGAGATTAGAACCAATACTATTATACAGATGCGATGCGTGGACAGTCAACACACAAAGTCAGAACAAGATTGAGGCAGCTGATATGTGGTTTCTAAGAACAATGTTGAGTTCCATGGACAGCAAAGAAAACAAACGAGACAATCTTGAAAGAAGCAAACACAAAAAGAACATTAATAAAGAAGATTAGGGAAAGACAAGCAATATTTATAAGACACTTTATCAGGCAAAAGAAATTTGAGCACCTAATCACAATAGGAAAGCTGACTTTATGAGGCAAGAGAAATTTGAGCACCTAATCACAGGAAAGCTGAAAGGAAAAAGAGTACCAGGTAGACCAAGGGAGAAAGTACTGAACGACTTGCGGATTGGATGAAGAAAGAAAGGATGGAGCGACAAGGGATATATTCATATGGAGGGCCATACAGTTGTGAGGCGTGGACAGTCAACACGCAAAGCCAGAACAAGATTGAGGCAGCCGAAATGTGGTTTCTAAGAAGAATGTTGAGAGTTCCATGGACAGCAAAGAAAACAAACGAGACAGTCTTGATGGAGGCAGACACAAGAAGATCATTGATAAGGAAGAGAGGGAAAAGACAAGCAACATTTATAGGCCATTTTAGGAGGAAAGGGGAATTAGAGCACCTGGTCACAACAGGAAAGTTGGAGGGAAAGAGAACACCAGGTAGACACAGGGAGAAAATATTGGACGGACTTGCAGGTGGCTGAGTACAGAGAGGGTGGAAGATGTGCTTGCGGCAACAAGGGATAGATGCATATATAGGGCCATGATCGCCAACGCCATGCGGCAGGGCATATGATGACCATGATGATGATGATGATGAACCTCAAGCGGCTGGCGCTGGTGATCTTATTAAACCTGACCTGCATTTCTGTTAAATGTTATGCCACTGAGAACAGGTATAGATGGGAATGAGTTCTAGTCTAGAGAGTAAAGGTACAGCGTCCAACTGTGACAGGGCAAGAACCATCCTCCGTATGTCCGTGGCCCACATCAGCAAGGCTGTGCATTCGTCATATTTGTCTCATATTTCGTAACACGGCAGGTAGGTTTTTGTTTTCTTAGGTTTTGTAAGAAAATCGAAAGACCCAGCCTTCCCCTCATCCTCTCCGGTCGCATGCCCCATCCTACCAGGGGAATGTGATTATGTATGCGATAAGATATGTAAGATCGACGACAGGCAAGTACACTTTCTTGTGTCCAGCTTTGATCAACCTAGAGCAATTAGCTTAGCATTGTGTGTGAACTCTGTTGTCCGTGTCGGTCAGGCTGGATGCAGATCTTGTATGGGCAATCCATTTCTTGTAGGTCACTGAAATTGGCTATTGACTATTTTCATCCACCAGGACTTCTCGAATGCAAAGGAGGAGGGGAGGGGGGGGGTTGACACACACACACACACACACAGAGACAAGACATCGGATTATAGTATTCTTTCGCAGTGGAGTACGTAATAAACTTATACGTCTGCCCGGATTGATCATCGAAAATGAGGGTGCTGAGCTTGACGGCCAGGATGCTAGATGTAACCTATTACTCCTTAATATTGCCACTTGGGATTCGATCATTGTGACAAAAACTAAAAGACGACATCAATGTAAAGTCACCCACTACAGGAGACCCCATGCTCTTTCCGTAGGTGTTATTTTGGTGATGTTGAAAAAAAAAAGTGCCTGTTGTAATCCAACACATGTAGGACACTGCCACTTGTATACGCTACTAATGAAAATAATTGCAAAATTAGAAGTGTCAAAGACCACCTCTCACGCGATTCACTGTAAAATCAATATCCAGAACCGTACAAATACAGACTCCATGCTCCCACCAGTCATCATCATCATCATGTGCTCTGCCGCATGGCGTTGGCGATTATGGCCCTCCATATGCATCTATCCCTTGTTGCCGCAAGCACATCTTCCACCCTCTCTGTCCTCAACCACCCTGCCAGCCCGTCCAATATTTTCTCCTTGGCTCTACCTGGTGCTCTCTTTCCCTCCAGCTTTCCTTTGTGACAAGGTGCTCTAATTCCCCTTTCCTCATAAAATGGCCTATAAATGTTGCTTGTCTTTTCCCTCTCTTCCTTATCAATGATCTTCTTGTGTCTGCCTCCATCAAGACTGTCCCGTTTGTTTTCTTTGCTGTCCATGGAACTCTCAACATTCTTCTTTGAAACCACATCTCGGCTGCCTCAGTCTTGTTCTGGCTTTGCGTGTTGACTATCCACGCCTCACAACCGTATAACATTATCGGTTCTATATAACATTCAGGAAATCTCTCCCACCAGTGCTGGCTAAAGTCCTGTCATTATGCGAGTAACTGGCCTCAGGCACAGAAGCAGCACTGAGGGTTAGCAGCTGGAACTGAGAGCCTCCATTACAGCAGGGCATGTAGCTATGGTGTAAGACTTTACACACTAACAGACTAAAGGCCGTTCAGTCTGATACATGTTGCTCTGACTGTCAATTAGAGTAAAGGATGAAATAATAATGAAGGCTCACTATAGAGTGTGTACACATGATAAAGATTCTGAATTATTGATATTTTCATGTCTACTTCCACTGCTCCAGATCGTATAGTGGTTAACATCAAAACAAACTACCACCTTAACAACATACCATTAAACCAACAACAGTGTAGTCAATGCAGACCAGCCATCAAAAAAGACAACACTATAGAGCAGGCCAAGCCAAAACGGCATTCAAGAAGATGAAAAGCATTCTTACCAACAAATGCATATCAATTAACATCAGGAAGAGAGTTCTTGAATGTTATATAGAACCAATACTGTTGTACGGATGTGAGGCGTGGACAGTCAACAGGCAAAGCCAAAACAAGATTGAGGCAGCCGAGATGTGGTTTCTAAGAAGAATGTTGAGAGTCCCATGGACAGCAAAGAAAACAAACGAGACAGTCTTGATGGAGGCAGACACAAGTAGATCATTCATAAGGAAGATTAGGAAAAGACAGGCAACATTTATAGGCCTTTTAATGAGGAAGGGGGACTTGGAGCACCTGGTCACAACGGAAAAGCTGGAGGGAAAGAGAGCACCAGGTAGACCCAGGGAGAAAATGCTGGACGGACTTGCAGAGTGGCTGAAAACGAGGAGGGTGTAGGAGATGCTTGGGGCAACAAGAGATAGAGACAGATAGAAGTCTATGATCGACAACGCCATGCGGCAGGGCACCTGATGATGATGATGAATATTATACGGTTATGAGGCGTGGACAGTCAACACGCAAAGCCAGAACAAGATTGAGGCAGCCAAGATGCGGTTTCTGAAAAGAATGTGAGAGTTCCATGGACAGCAAAGAAAACGAACGAGACAGTATTGATGAAGACAGACACAAGAAGATCACTGATAAGGAAGATTAGGAAAAGACAGGCAACATTTATAGGCCATTTTATGAGGAAAGGGGAATAACAACACCTGGTCACAATGGGAAAGCTGGAGGGAAAGAGAGCACTAGGTAGACCCAGGGAAAAAATATTGGACGGACTTGCAGAGTGGCTGAGGATAGAGAGGGTGGAAAATGTGCTTGCGGCAATAAGGGATAGATACATGTACATATGGAGGGCCATAATCGCCAACGCCATGCGGCAGGACATATGATGATGATGAGAGAGCAAGGTATGTAACCAGGAACTAAGCCATTATGCACGATCAGACTTAAGAGCCGTGCAATCTGATGCACGCTGTGAATGTGATTCTTTTCACTCTTTATACCTCCCCCCTGTCCACCATCATCAACTCCCACTCTATAAAACACCACTTCTATGCTGATGACACCCAACTTCAAGATAGTGACTCACCTGATAATATACAGCGCCTGTTGACTCGCACCACTGAGTGTTACTCGGACATTAAGAACTGGATGACACACAATAGACTTCAGCTTAATGACGACAAGACAGAAGCTATCCTCATTGGCACCCGTCAGAAACTTTCCCAGCTGCCTCCTCTTTCTCTCCCATTATGTAACACATCAGTCCCAATTTCTGATTCAGCTAAAAACCTTGGTGTCTGCATTGACTCTACCCTGTCCATGAACAACTTTGTTTCTCAAACTGCCAGATCTTGCTACTATCATCTCCATCGTATAAGCCTGATCAGGAAGTATCTCTCTGTCGAAACAACTGCAAAACTCGTTCTCTCCTTCATAATGTCTCGCATTGACTATTGCAATTCACTCCTGTCTGGTCTTCCTGCCTCCACCATTCACATCCTACAGCGCATTCAAAACAATGCTGTACGCCTTGTACTCAAAAAGAAAAAAGCTGACCACATATCTCCCCTCCTGGCACAACTTCACTGGCTCCCTGTATCAAAGCGCATACAGTACAAACTAGACACCATGTGCTACAAAAGCCTCAATAACGCAGCCCCCGATTACCTGTCAAGCCTACTTGAGATCTATGTTCCCTCACGTACCCTCCGCTCTGCCTCCCATCCTCTGACTTTTCGCTTTCCACGCACTAAGCTCAATACCTATGGTCCACGAGCCTTCTCTGTTTCTGGTCCACTCTCCTGGAACAAACTTCCTCTCTCAGTCCGTCAGCAACCTACTTTTGCCTCCTTCAAGTCCGCTCTCAAAACTCACCTTTTCTCCTCTGCATAAAATCCTAACCTCACTCAACCCCCCTCTGCAGCCTGTCTCCGCTCGGAGGGGAATCACTTTGTTTTAATATATAATTGTATATGATGTGCTCTCTGTGGTTTTCCATTGGTTTTATTCTTGCTTTTATTGCTTTTATTCTTTTCTCCCCATTTGTGGCCATGTATGTGTGTGTGTGTGTGTGTGTGTGTGTGTGTGTGTGTGTGTGTGTGTGTGTGTGTGTGTGTGTGTGTGTGCGTGCGTGCGTGTGTGCGTGTGTGTCTTTTCGGCGCTTGGATTTGATTTTGTCGAGATTTGCGCTATATAAATATTGTAATTATTATGTATGCATGTGCGTACGTATGTATGTATGTATGTATACGCTTAGATTTATGTATGTATGTATGTATGTATGCATGTATACGCTCAGCTTAGATTTATGTATGTAAGTATGTAAGCATGTATGTATGCATGTATACGCTCATATGTATGTAGGTATGTATGCATGTATACGCTCAGCGCTTAGATTTGATTTTGTCAAGATTTTGCGCTATATAAATAAAATATATTATTATTATTATTATTATTATAATTAAGGCTGACTGAAGAAGGTGTACTACTGATAAAGTTTCTGAATTATTGAAAATGTTATGTTTACTTTCTTGGTTTCAGATGACATGGCTGTTGAACATCCACTGTGTCATTATAGTCACTGTGCCACCAAACAGACAGCACTGTAGTCAGTGTACATAACCGTCAAAAAAAGAACAGAAAAAGAAAAGAAAAAAAAAAAGAAAAAAAATGAAATAAAAAATCATTGTAGTCAGTGTGCATACTAAAATGACAGCACTGTAGTGAACAGTGGTCCAATGGAAGAATACTCGCCTGCCATGTGGGTGAACCGGATTTGTTTCCTGGTCGATGCACTTATTTCATTCAAGACCTTGCCAGCACATAGGGTTTAATAATTAATAATAATTACAATATTTATATATAGCGCAAAATCTTGATAAAATCAAATCTTAGCGCTGAAACACACACACACGCACGCACGCACACACACGCACGCACGCACGCACGCACACACACGCACGCACGCACGCACACACACGCACCCACGCACACACACGCACACACACACACACACACACACACACACACACACACACACACACACGGCTATGAATGGGGAGAAAGAATAAAAACAATGGAAAATTATAGAGAGCATATTATATACAATTATATATTGCAATGTGATTCCCCTCCGAGCGGAGACAGGCTGCAGAGGGGATTGAGTGAGGTCAGGATTTTATGCAGATGAGAAAAGGTGAGTTTTGAGAGCGGACTTGAAGGAGACAAAAGTAGGTTGCTGACGGACTGAGAGAGGAAGTTTGTTCCAGGAGAGCGGACCAGAAACAGAGAAGGCTCGTGGACCATATGTATTGAGCTTAGTGCGTGGAAAGCGAAAAGTCAGAGGATCGGAGGCAGAGCGGAGAGTACGTGAGGGAACATAGATCTCAAGTAGGCTTGACAGGTAATCGGGGGCTGCACTAGCTCAAGGAGTCTGCCAGATCAAACATGGCAGATTAGGTGGAGCGCATACGAAATCGTCGAGTGTGATGAATCCCTCTTGAATAACCTCTAACCTCTGTACATCATCAAAACGATGGCATTGCAGCTGAGTCAGTGCACCACCAAAACGACAGCAAGTATAGAATTTAACACTGCGCAAACCCCTATGCATTAGCAAGTTCATTTGAAATGGAGAAGGAGATCGCGGGGGGTGGGGGAGGTTCGATGAATCAGGGAGTATGTATGAAATACCAGTTAAGCTAAGCTGACACCAGAAAAATGATTTGAGCATTCGGATGGGCAAAAAGCAGGTCAGTTATTATGTCGCAGGCTGGGATTTGGAGCTTGAGACATCAGATTTTGAGTCCACGGCTCTATTACTAAAAGACCCAGCCAGACCTCTTGGATGCATATGAGTTAAGAAAACTGATGCCATTTGATATATTGCAACCCTGGGTTTAAATTCAAAGCTTTTGACATTTGAGTCTGGGTCAACTGAAAAATTGTAGAGTCTTCAAATAACTGAACTTTTTGAAACATTGTTTCACTCCAAATATGGCAGTTTGTGTCTCAGTGCTAAAACATCTCACAAAGACTTGAAAACTTCTGCTTTCATGCTATATCCCTTTTTACTTGTTTGCTTCCCACGCAACTCTTCAATCATGCATTGCTCATAGGTGTATGATTTTCATATGGTATTCCTCATGTGGTTTTCGTTTTTGTTTTGTTTTGTTTTTATTGATAAATTTAATGTCAAGAGTTCCATGGACAGCAAAGAAAACAAACGAGACAGTCTTTAAGGAGGCATACACCAAAAGAACATTAATGAAGATTAGGAAAAGACAAGCAGCATTTATAGGCCATTTTATGAGGAAATGAGAATTAGGAGCACCTGGTCACAGCAAGAAAGCTGGACGGAAAGAGAACACCAGGTAGACCCAGAGAAAAAATACTGGACAGACTTGTGGAGTGGATAAAGACAGAGAAGGTGGGAGATGTACTTGCAGCGACAAAGGATAGATTCGTATGGAGGGCCATGATCGCCAGTACCATCTATGCAGCAGGGCACATGATGATGGTTAAAATAAAATTCTAAAGCACTCTGGTTCCAAGCCATCTCTGGACTTACCTGAACAAGTCTATCTAGTGGTAGACTATAGTAGTCAGCAGTCTAGAAACTATAGCAGTGTACATGTACATGTAAGCATTGTATTTTACTCACACTGTGCAGGTGGTATGTTGCTGCAAAGTCTTCATCTCCATCTTCACAGGGTGTACGCAGGATGTTTTCATGTTTCCATAGGCCTCCTGACACCGACATGATGTGCATACTTGATGTTCAAATGGTAGGCATCCATCAATATTTTAGGACTAGGGGAAGTGAGACGGAAGGGGGAAGGCATGACAACATCAGGCAAGCATAAAATTATATCTTCTAGTGGAGACACACATGAAAGAGGAGTAGGCAACATTATGGAAAGGGACAAGTCAAAGTCAATCAAAGGATACTGGCCTGTGTCAGACCGAGTTTTATTAGTTAAATTGGATGGCAAGCCATTTGATATCAACATCATCCAAGTATATGCACCAACATCCGCAAGTACTCATGACGAAATTGACAACTTCTATGAAGTATTAGAGACAGCCAAAGATCAATGTAAATCACAGGATATCACAGTACTAATGGGAGATTTTAATGATAAAGAGGGACAGCAGAGAGTGGATGACATAGTTAGACCTCATGGCCTTGGCACACAAAATGAAAGGGGAGAGAGACTTGTTGAGTGGGCACTAATAAATTAATTCATAATAGGAAACACCTGGTTTGTGCAGCCTAACAGAAGAAAATGGACATGGATGAATCCAGTAGATAGTAAACAAAAAACAAACAAAAAACAAACAAACAAACAAACAAACAAACAAGCAAACAAACAAACAACAAAACAACAAAACAAACAAACAAACAAACAAAAACAAAAACAACAACAACAACAACAACAAAATCAAATTGATTACATCCTCATGAATAAAAAAGTCAGAAATTCTTTACTGATAGCGAAAACATGACCAGGCACTGACTGCAACAGTGACCACAATACTGTAATGGAAAGATTTAGGCTGAAACTAAAGAAAAGAAAACAGACCGAAAGTAACATCAAACTAAATCTTAGACTGTTAAAGACAGATAAATTGACTCGTGAAAAAATTAACATCCATGCTCTGGAGACGTTGGTGATAGCGAGACATGGACAAAGTTGAAAAACTCGATAAATGAAGCTTGTGAAGAAATCCCTAGAGTTGAAAGAAAAGCAAAGAAGACCTTGATGGCAAAAGAATTTGTAGGCTTGATGGAAAAATGGAGGAAGACAAAAAGAAAAGAGGAAGAATACAAAAAGATACACAAAGGAATCAGGAATAGGTGCAATAAAGCTAAGGAAGCTTGGCCGGAAACAAAGTGCAAAGAAATAGAAAGCTGACACAAAACAGACCCTCAGTCTATGTACAGAAACATTGAAGAAATAGCCCACAGGTAAAAGACGTACACATCAACTGCTTGCTTAAAATCTAAAAATGGTGCAATTATTTTGGAAAAAGCAAAATAGTAGACAGATGGGGAGAGTATATCTCTTTGACGATGACAGAAACGAAGAACATATTATAAGAATGAACGCTGAGGGACCACCCATAATGAAGGATGAAGTTAGAGCAGCATTGAAAACTTTGAGGCCGGGAAAAGCCCCAGGACCAGACGATATTACTACAGAAATAATCGAAGCCACAGACGAATTTGATATTTAAAAAAATTACAGTGCTCTTAAATGAAATTTATGACACCGGTAAAAATCCCTAAAGATATGTCAAAATCACTTTTCATTGCACTTCCAAAGAAGACAGGGGCTATAGAATGCGAACTCCATCGTACAATCAGCTTGAAGAGTCATGCAACAAAAATCTATTAAGAACAATCACGATGAGGACAAGGAACAGAATCGAAAGAGAAATAACAGAAGAACAATATGGATTGTCGAAGGGAAATGAACTGTTAATACCATTTGCAATGCATCCTAAGAACTATCATAAGAGAGGTCTGTCGAGTTGAATAACGATTTGCCTTTATGCTTTGTTGATTATACCAAAGCTTTTGGTCGGGTAAGAATTGATAACCAAATAGAAAAGCTCAGTGTTGATGGAAAAGATCTAAGAATAATAAAAAATATGTATTTGGAACAAAGAGCAGCATGATAATAGGAAACGATATATGCTCTTTCCAAAGTATCAAAAGAAGAGTTAGACAGGGTTGTGTTTTGTCATCGGATTTGTTTTCATTTTACAGCGAAACCATCACGAGGAACCTATAAGAATGCCCTGGACAAAGGTTGGAGGAAAAATTAAAAACAGTCTTCGTTACGCAGATGACACTGTGCTAATTGCAGAAAACGAAAAAGACCTACAAAATCTTGTGAATATAATAGAAAGCAAAAAGAAAAGGTTGGTGCTAAATAGCAAAAAGACTGACGTCATGGTAATCAAAAAAAAAAAAAAAAAAAAAATCTACTCATGTAAAATAACAGCAAATGGCACAGTATTGAGACAGGTTGATAAGTTTAAATATCTGAGAACGGTTATCTCACAGAACGGCAGATGCACATCAGAAATAGCCAGCGGAATTGTTTACGCTAAAACAGCATTCAAGAAGATGAAAAGTATTCTTACCACCAAATACCTGTCAAGTAACATCAGGAAGAGAGTTCTTGAATGTTACATAGAAGCGATACTGTTGTACGGTTGTGAAACGTGGACAGTCAACATGCAGCCAGAACAAGATTGAGGCAACTGAAATGTGGTTTCTAAGAAGAATGTTGACAGCTCCATGGACAGCAAAGAAAACAAAAGACACAGTCTTGAAGAAAGCAGACACAAGATGAACATTAATAAAAAAAAGAATAGGAAAAGACAAACAGCAGTTATAGGACATTTTATGGGGCTTGAGAAATCAGAGCATCTAGTTACACCAGGAAAACTGGAGGGAAAAAGAGCACCAGGTAGATTCATGGAAAAAAATATTTGACAGACTTGCAGAGCGGCTGAGGACAGAGAGGGTGGAAGATGTACTTGCAGCGACATGGGATATATTCGTATGAAGGGCCATGATCATCAATGCCATGGCACATGATGATGATTATGACATACATGTACATGTATAGATATATATGTTTATATATTTGTGTGTGTATATATATGTGTATATATATATGTATACATATATGCATATATATGTACATTCACACACACGAACATACACATTCACACGAGGGGGATTTGCGGCACTGACAGGACTGCACACATGTGGACCAGGGAGTTCGCTAGTCTCCGCCTTTTACCCACCAAGTGAAAGTACTTGGATCGAACCTAGACTTTGACTGGAAGCCCGACGTTACATTGACGGTAGCGCCCATCGAACTGAACTTGAAAATCCTATGACGTGTTGCACTGATTGCAGCATTCCTGAACATATATAAGCCTACCATAAGTAGGTATCCTGCCTTGTCCGTTATCGGCTGACCCATGTGCTTAGGCGCACAATCATCAATGCCGCGTGTACGACTTCCATATTAGGGCATATGACACACCCACACATGCTTGGCGCTGTCTGTGTGACGAGGCTTTGCCTAACGATTGTCACAGTGCGCGCACACGAACTCTTACACACTTCCTCTAGAAGCAGAGGGGACGCATCTTCGAGGTGAGCTTTACAAAGTTTCTGAACTTTCGGCTTTTGTTACTTCTGAAAAATAGCTATCCGAGCATGTTCGTATTTTTGCATTAGGTTGAATATTTACATTTTGTTTTTGTAGACTGCAGATGGTTTTCTTTTATTTCGCGGTCGATCAGAGATTCAGAGAGCTAAGCATGCTCGCAGAATCTGCAGGACAGAGGAGGCGGAAGTGTGAAACTGACAGATTTTTCTGAACGTTGTCTCCGAAGTTTGCTAAGATTAATTGTGCATTCTTCCTACGGCCCGCAACCCCCTCCCCAAACCCGTGCAGAGAAGAGGGGTAAACGTATTTTAGTTTGCGTAATCTTTTTGGTTATAACTAATATAAGATAGGTTCTCTTGATCGTAAGTGATCCTAATGGCAGTGAACGTAGAGCGAAACGGAATTAGCCAAGTGACAAGGCTGCACACTCGTGACACTGCAGTGCACACCCACAGGGGCTCTCTGATCGGTCCTTTGGCTAAGGCCCAGAAAGAGAGAGGCAGGCACACAAAAGCGAACTGAACAGTGAATAGGCCCTAAAGGAATCCGTCTGCGCCGGCTTTTGACTGACTGACTGAAGTTTGCTTTCAAATCCAAGACGACAGCTTGCAGCAGTTGAACTCGGAACACCACCACCATCCCCCTTTCCTTTATTATGTACAGCTGGGCACAGTCACGCTGTGGCAAGCATAGGCCTATTTAATTAATTAGGCTGTATTAGTAAGTACTGTGGCATTGACAGAATGCTTCTAAAACATGATTACGATATGCCAGAGAAAAGTAGAACTGTGACAGCGTGAGAAGACAGATCCTCAGTCATTGCAAAAATGTTTTGAATTCGAGAAGGCATTTTGTTTATGTAGGCCTACCAGAAGAAATATTTAATTTTGGAAGTTGTTGACGAAAATTTATTGAATTCCTGTGCACAGACCTTTATCATTTTTATTCTTGATATTGGTATGTCTGTGCATCACAGAAACCACGAGTAGCATAAATGTAACGGAAAAGGGTACTGTGCTTGTTGTCTTTGAAGGTCAATACCTTGACCCCATTGCTGCTTGCAGAAGCAGTCAGTTGATGGTGCTGTGACTGCTTCCTCATCAAGATGGTTCCAGTCTGTTAATGTTTTTATGAAAAAAATAATTTTTGTTGGCCTTATTATTCAGTGTGGTATTTGATATCTTAAATGCTCACCTGCCATGAATGTCATTAGATTTGGATAATTATGTAGGCCTATTATCTAGAGTGCCTCTCTTCCAATCCAGTTGAGCTTAGTGTGGCATTAGAAATAAAGTGCATGTTCTGTGGCTTCTGGTTCACTCATCTGAATGGATACCAGACCCATGAATGGGCTAGGCAAGGAAATGGAGAAAAGCAGTGAGTTGAAAGATAGCAGATGATTAGAAAATGTAGTAATTATCGTGAGGTGGTTGAGTTCATCCCAGACTAGTAGTAGTACAGAATGTGATATGACAATGGAGTATCAGAGTTTGATATTTCCCTATGATTGTATCTATAGATAATGATACAAGTACTGTTTTCGTCTGTATACAAAAATGTCAGAAAGGATTTCAAAGTGATTTGTCCCAGTAGATTTTTTTTTTATATTTATAACAAATTTGAAACAATGGTCTTTCCTTGTATTAAGGTTTAGAATTCTGAACATTTTTCATAAACACTTCTGTCTTTTCCCCCTTTCCACCTCCTCCACATCCAGCCCAAAACTGACTTGGGCAGTAAATTTCTCAGCAATGAATAATTTCACTTTGAAAAACCTTTTTATTTTTTTAAAATGTATGATTGAAAACACAGGACAAAGCATCATTGTGGAATCATTATTAACAGGTTTAACATTCAGTCGTTTACAATGGCACAAATTTACAAAGGTAGAAATAATGAAATTAGAACAAGTGTAGTATATTACATACACTTCCACAGTTCTGCAGTTGCTTCCTCTTCTTCTCATCTTTTCTTTTTAATCCATGGTGTTTACAGAGACATTTTCCAGTGTTGTAATAGTTCTGCTACATCAAAATATAACCCATCTAATGCAGTGTACTTTTGAAATGCGTACACTATGTAGTATGTAGTGATAATATAACTACATATTGTATGACTTAATTTTTCTGATATGAATGTTATCTTATAATCCTAATTCTCTTAGACATACTTTTGTTTTCGTTTTGATATTGAAATTGATTCAGACTTCTACAAAACTAAAAAGAATCAGACTAAATAATAGAAGAAGAGGATGGCGAAGAGAAGAAAATTCAGGTCCATGTATTTGAATTTTCACTCACAGTAATTAGGGATAGATAGATGAGAAAAAGGTAAAAGTTCCCGTAAGTGAGCCTCAGTCATACAGAGGAGTGAGGTGGTATAGTCCTGGACTTTTATTGGGGCCAGTATTTTGACAGTAATGTCCGTCCCTTCTCCTTCCTTGCTTTACCTTCTCCAATCTCGAACAAGATTTTTTACCCATTCACAACTGGGTGGACTGGAAGCCATATATGCACAATGTTTTTCTTGACTCAGACTCAAGCTCTTGCAGTCATAGTAGGGAGTGGTGCTCTACTTCGAGGCTAGCCAGGCCTTAAGGGGGCATGGAGAAAAAATGTGTTACATGGGGGGTGAGGGATGGGGGTGGGGGAAGAAAAAGAAAAGAAAAATTAACCTACTATCTCCTGTGCAACCCTGGCCACTCTCACTGTCATGTCATTGTGTTAAACACATTCCACACATACCCTTGTCAAGGGCCTTCGACATTGGAATGCACGTGTGTGTTTGTGTGTGTCACTCTGTGTGTGTGTCACTGTGTGTGTGTGTTGTGTGTGTGTGTGTGTGTGTGTGTGTGTGTGTGTGTTGTGTGTGTGTGTGTGTGTGTGTGTGTGTGTGTGTGTGTGTGTGTGTGTGTTTGTGTGTGTGTGTGTCACTGTGTGTGTGTGTGGAGGAGGTCATGGGGGGAGATGTGTGGGGTTAGGGTGGAGGAGATGGGGTTTGTGAATGTATTATATATATATGTGTGGGAAGCAAAGAAACTGACACTGACAGTAACAGAAGTTTAGTTGTGAGGTCACTGTCTATTCTGTTTTCAGCAATGAAAGTGTAACTAAGTAATGTTGATTGGGAGAAGAGGGGAACAAAAGTGAGATGTTTGCACCTACCCAGTGATTGCATCATTGCTTATGTGTAGGCATGTAGGGCCTACATGATGTAGGCATGTGTGTGTGTGTGTGTGAGACAGAGAGAGGGGGAGGGAGGGAGGGGGAGAGAGAGCCCAGAGAGAGAGAGAGAGAGAGAGAGAGAGAGAGAGAGAGAGAGAGAGAGAGAGATTATTTTCATGGTTTCAGTTACAACAGATTTGTTCTCATTAGTTTTGCTTAAGAACTGTGTGTAGAGTGTGGAGGGTAGGGGTAGGACCATGGGGTCATACTGACTTGGTCACAAAGATATTGATTAAAAATAAAATACACTGCAAACCAACTGAAAAAATGGAGCACAGTGGCTGAATGAGTCCAGAGGGGAAAAGGACTGGTTTTGTGTGTGTGTGTGTGTGTTTGTGTGTGTTGTGTGTGTGTGTGTGTGTGTGTGTGTGTGTGTGTGTGTGTGTGTGTGTGTGTGTGTGTGTGTGTGTGTGCGCGCACACACATTTGAAAGACAGAGTTAGAGAGAGAGAGAGATTCTTATTTTGATTCCAGTGTGTTAGTCATGTGTCGACCATTGTATCTCATAAAGGGGTACAAGTGTGCACAGATTTCATGTGATGAGGACAGTTCAGAAGGTCAACACATTTTTTCTATATATCAAGGAATCACAGTAGATTGCAACTTTATTAAAGGCTTCATTGATACATTTTAAAAAGCATTTTCATGCTAAGGTGCTGTTAATAAAACAAAATGAATTTAATCTTCTTTTGTGTTCTTGCACAGAGAATGAATTAGATTTATTTCTGTGTCTTTTGTGTCAATAATGATGCTGTTATATATCTGAAATAGCAAAGGTATACCTTTAATTTCAAACTTGAAGTGTTGGTCTAATTTCATTGTCAGATATGTTTTAAAATCAGGAACACTGCAAATGGCACGTTACATATTAAATTTACCACTGTTTTAACATGAATATGCTGATTGTGCGATCTAAATACAATAACCCTTTCTTTAAAGTCATGCAGAGATGACTGAATTCCTCCGTGCCTTGGTTTACTCACAAAACCCTCACGAAACCAAAATCCCAACTAATCCAGTTTAAATAGATCTTGGAACTAAT
The DNA here is from genome assembly GCA_030674185.1 of Monoplex corrugatus. NCBI lineage: Eukaryota > Metazoa > Mollusca > Gastropoda > Littorinimorpha > Ranellidae > Monoplex > Monoplex corrugatus. The sequence continues at coordinate 76,103,075 of CM060310.1, read as the reverse complement.
GGAAGTCGAATTTCTTTTATCTCATGCATCTAAATCAAACAGCATTTGATATCCGTTTCGTGATAGTCTAGTTTCATCCATTCTTGTTGATTTTAACCAGAAATGAATAAACCTTAGCATAGAGTTCATGTAAATCAGATAGGCCCACCTGTTTTTCCTCTATAAAGGGATCATTTGGTGTTTGCGTTTCCACACCTAACACCTTTTCCAAAGGAAATAAATGTTCTTCTCTACTGTAACAGGATGCGTCTTCAGGACCCCATAAACACCATACTGAACAATAAGATGAATCTGCGTGTCAGATATTTTCATGCATGTGTTAACAGAATTACAGTTTAATTAATGTATGCAACTTTTGCATTATGCATAATGGAGCATTTTGACTTTGCTAGCTAGACCCTGAAACGCAGAAACAAAATTCATTCTTCTTAACAAATACACACCTAAATACTTGCACACATTAACCACTAGAAGCTTGATATCCTCCGACAGTACATGTATTACTTTTGTTCATATTTACTTTTAAGTGAAGTTTGGATACAGCAAGATGCAGACAGTTTAGTTGTGCCTGTTGCCTGCAACCCAAGAACTGGGAGGGAGGGGGAGAGACAGAGACAGAGAGAGATTAATTTCATGGTTTCAGTTTCCCTAAAGAGTTTCTGCAGAGAAGTATGAGTGTGTGTGTGTGTGTGTGTGTGTGTGTGTGTGTGTGTGTGTGTGTGTGTGTGTGTGTGTGTGTGTGTGTGTTTGTGTGTGTGTATTTGTGTGTGTGTGTGTGTGCATGTGCAGTGATTTTGCACGTGCAGTGGTTGTGTGTGTGTGTGTGTGTGTGTTGAGAAAACATTTTTTTGCACTCGATGGCAGCAGCATTCAGAAACTAGACTGTAAACATGAAAGCATACCTCAGTTGGAGAGGAGGGAAAAGTCACAGACAGACAGACGCATACATGTATGCATGCATGCACATGTACGCGTGCACGCACACAGAGGCACAGAGACACAGAAAACACACACACACACACACACACACACACACACACACACACACACACACACAGACACAGACACAGACACACACACACGCACAGAGAACAGGCATACACACACAGTACACACGCACACACACAGTACACACCCACCCACGCACATACACACACACACGCACGCACCACGCACGCACGCACGCACGCACGCACGCACGCACAGGTAAGTCGGAAAGAAGAAAAGAGGTCAGTGTCTGTTACAAGTAGACAGGGTGGAGGAGGGTCTGTCATTTGGGTGATGAAAGAACTCTCAGATAACAAACATGTTGAGGAGAACCTCCCTTCGCACTTTTGGCCTGTCAGTTGTAGCTAGCTTGCTTGTTGTGTTCTGTGCTTGTTCCTGTCATTTTGTTGTTGTTGTTGTTACTGACTGTCCGTAATAGTAATACCATTGACATGTAGGAGAGCAACGAAGATACTCCACTCTGGTCGGTTCTGGGTCAGCCTGTGTATGGTACCCCAGGAGTGTTTTAACCTTTGACTACCGCACACTGTCCACCAGCATCCTGCATTGTCAACCGTGC
>CM060310.1:76074008-76096508 GCA_030674185.1 Monoplex corrugatus | reverse complement strand
GTTGTTGTTATTGTTATTTAAAGCCCAGCCGACTGCGTAGAGCCATATCAGGGCTGTAACCAGTTCAAAACATACACAAAACTTCATCAAGAGGAAAAGAAAACTAAGCACACACACCAATGCACTCGCACACACAATCCAAGGAAATGCCCCCGGCACTGACCACCCCGCCCAACCCATCGCACAGGGGACAAAAAACAAATAAACAAAAAAGAAAAACAAACAAACAAACAAACACCCGAACACAAACCCAAACACAACCAAGGACACCAAAACACATAAAAACAGGCCCCAAAAAACAATGTTACCATTTGTAACTGGGTGAAGTGTGGCAAGAATATGATAATTCATGCATTTGGAACCACCCTCGTTGAATTGTATGTTTATAAACAAAGTTATTCTGATGCATTGACATTTACTTTGTAGTGAATTGTGGAGTTCTGAAGCTTTTCTAACGTACCAGTCTATCGGCCTGTAGTCCCGTTGGTGCCTACCTTTTTGTCAGAAGGCCCATTAGTCAGAAGGCCCATTAGTCAGAAGGCCCACTAGTCAGAAGGCCCATTAGTCAGAAGGCCCACTAGAAAATCAGTATTTTTTGTTGTTGTTGGTTTTTATTTTCAATAATAGTGTTTGTCTCAAAGGACTCGTTTTTTTGTGTGTTCATAGCTAGAAAAGCATATGTAATTAATTTCAGTTGCTTTGCCATTGAACATTGTGTGCCAATTTACAGTAATTATGTTTGGTCTCACATAACATGTTCTTTTTTTTTCTTTTTTTTTTTTAATAAAGTAGCTGTTGCTCATGGTTTGTCTGTAGACTTCTGTGCATTTTCTCTGCTGGCCATGTTGAGATAAGTACATGTACATGTGTTATTCATTTGGGCTGGTGTTTATTTAAGTCAGAAAATCAGTTGGCATTCAGTTGCATGAATGTAGGGCTTAAAAATGTAGGAAACATGAAAAACGGAAATCCAGTTTGTATGAATATTTGACCAATAACACCGTAGGGCAGTTACTGTAGGTCAGATAGAAATTCTGTGATCATCATTTTTGGCCTATCAGCGGTAATCCCTACATTCATGCAACTGAATGCCAACTGATTTTCTGACTAACGGGCCTTCTGACTAACGGGCCTTCTGACTAGTGGGCCTTCTGACTAACGGGCCTTCTGACTAGTGGGCCTTCCGACTAACGGGCCTTCTGACTAGTGGGCCTTCTGACTAACGGGCCTTCTGACAATAAGGCATCCGCGGTCCCCCGTTATGAATTTGTACGCTGATATTCTCCGTTATATTCTCTGAGTTGTTTATTATTATTTATTAGTATCTATCCATTATGTATTTATGGCTCTATTAGTCGGCTTGGCCCTAAGCAGTATGAACTGGAATCTGTTTGTTATCTTTGTGCGTGCGTGCGTGTGTGTGTGTGTGTGTGTGTGTGTGTGTGTGTGTGTGTGTGTGTGTGTGTGTGTGTGTGTGTGTGTGTGTGTGTGTGTGTGTGTGTGTGTGATAGATACGTAGAGAGAGAGAGAACTCAGAACTCAGAATTTTTTAATGTACATCGACCTTAGGCCACAATAAATAGTCGGTGGGGGGGGGGGGGGGGGGGGGAGATAGGGTGTTTTTTTTTTTTTATTACACCAATATTGCAATGCGTATGATTGCATCGTCGAACATTGACACTTTCCGCGCTTTCCTCAGTTGAATACTTCGTTGGTGTAACAGTCAACAGATCTTTCTTTTGCTGACTAAATCTAACATTTAATGAAGTAATACACTAAATAGTACTTGATTATAATTAAGCTTCATCAGTGCATTAAGGCATCAAACAAGTCATAAAGATATTTAATACATATACATATATCGTTCCATTCCTCCATCCACTGATCAAGCAATTAGTCTCTCTGTATAGCCAACAGCCGGTCAAGTAATACAATCATCACACAATCAACAAATAATTGGTAAATCACCTTGCTTGCGAAACATACTTCACTTTATCCATCTAATCAAACAAATACTTAATACATTCAGTGTACCGTGGCAACGGTAATCAATCAATCAATCAACTGCCATTCTATCATTTAATTAGCCATCTGAATCCGATCAGTTAAAATACTGAACCGTTTCTCTACCAGTTAAGTTTGTCGCCTAATACAATTACTCATCTATAAACCAAACTAGTTAGCGAGTCACCGAACAATTTGATCAATTTCATATAAATCATTTTCCCGATCAGTACTTAGTCAGCAACCAATCAATGGATCAATCATTCAGTCAGTGCATTCATCAATCAATCAATGAATTAATCAAACAATCAGTTAAGCAGTCAATCAATGAATCATCAATTTACCAAATATTTGTAAAAAAACAAGTATCAATAAACAATTCGATTTTTCAAAATTATCTTTACCCCCGCATTAGAGAGAGAGAGAGAGAGAGAGAGAGAGAGAGAGAGAGAGAGAGATTCATTACGCATGGGCTGTGTGCGAGTGATTCTTAGAGCATAATTATGTTTTCATCACATGCTATTGTATTTTGTTGTTGTCGACTTATTGTGTTTTTGTTGTGATTTTTAATAGGCAGGAAAAATACTGTTCACAGTTCGAGGTGTAGAGAGAATAGAAGGAGAGAGAGAGGATGAGTAGGCCTACATAGTCAAATTGTCTTTCAGTCATTCTGTGGTAATATTACTTCACAACAACAACAACACCCACCTACCCCCCCCCCCCCCCCCACACACAACATGCGCGCGTGCACATATGCATGCACACGCACGCACGCATACACTCACGCATGCACGCAAGATAAACGTAATCTGCGCTCAGTTTCTGTGGCAAGCAAACTACTGTAAATTTCCAAGAAAACCAGGTCAGAATGTTATCAGACAGCAGAAGAAACCTGATCACCGGAAACAGAGGCTGCAGAGTGCGTGTCGTTGCTTTGAAGAAGAAGAAGAAGAAGAAGAAGAAAGTAACACACAACAAACCAAAATCATGCTCGGAAAAAAAAAGAGAAGAAATGGGAGCGGGCAGGTGGGCTTGGTGATCGAGACCTAAAACCAGATGATGGAATCGTTATGTGAGAGAGTTTTGGAGATGCTTGGAACAAGTAAAACGCTTTGGATCCTGTCTGATGTCATGCTGACATCCATCGAAAAATCTATCTTCAGATACAGGAAATGGTGACACAGAATATTTACAAAGGAAAAAAAAAAAAATGCTTGAGAATGGTCCAGATAATTCAGTGTTCCCTTTGTGTTACATGTGCACACGCTGTGACTCGCATGCACACACACACACACATGCACAGACACAGACACGGACAGGCAAACAGATGCAGACACACACACACCACACACACACACACACACACACGCACATGCGCGGGCGCGCGCGCGCGTGCACGCACGCACGCACGCACGCACGCACGCACACACACACACATGTTCTGAGTTCCGAATTCATAGAACTAGTCTGAACTGAGATAGCAGTTAAGGGGGGGGGGGGAGGGGGAGTAGTGTAGATTTGACCTTTAATTTTCAATGATTTTAAAAATAACCAACATAGTCTGACCTATGACAGAGGTCTCTCATCCCGATGTCAATACAGTAAATACATGTGTAACTGAAAGAATGTTACAGGAATGATGGGAGACAGGAGTGGAAAATGCAGTAACAAAACGGCGGAAGTCCAAAATTATCAATAATATTTGTAATTCATACTGTAACGGACAGGAAGTCAGTAATGCCTTTTCAGAAATTGTCTTCTCCCAGCGTGAAAAGGTTTAGGTGTAGCTGCGTCATTTGTGATTCGGGGTAAACCATAATAGTCCGTGTTGATATTTTGTTTATGCTACAGTGTAAAAATGCATGGATTTTACGTTGCATGAGTTTAACAGGCATGGGTTTCATTTAGAATATAGGCCTGCTTGTGTGTTTTGGCCAAGCTTTGAAAGTGTTGGTCAGATAACAACCCTTGTGGTATGAGTCAGAACACAAACAGATGGGTTCCCAGTGTAGAATTAAAATGGTTAGGTATGACAAATAGAGTCCCTTCTTGGTAAGTAAACAGCAGGCATGCCATCGGCAGTGTACTGTCCAAAACAATGAAGTGAAAAGCGTTTTAGACTATGGGGCCTTACGTACTGTAACTACTCAATGGACGGACCTCTCAGTCTCTCAGACTTAGGCTTCAACCACTATCAATTGCGAAGAAAAGGAAATCACTTGCAAGAGTGGTTTGTGCCAGATTTATGTCAAACGTTTTAAACGTTGTTGATACGACTTTCATTGGGCGTAACTGGGAAAAAATCATTTGTCATGGGTCCTTGCCTCATTTCTTCTTAATTTTTATTTTAATTTTCCGACTGTTTTTGATAGAAAATGATACTTTGCTTAAAGTCCAGGGCCTTGCAATTGATAGTAATCTCATATAAAAAGAAGCAAACAAACAAATAAACATTGTACTGTTGTAGCCTACAATCACACATTCATTGAGCAAAACTTATTTAAACCAACCAACCAAGAAAATATTAAGTTTCGGTAACGCAGATTAGTATCTGACTCCGCTATGTTTCGTAGAAAAACAAGAACAATAACAACTAGAACAACAACAGCAACAACAAATCTGGCTTCGGAAAATTACACTTAAAGAGGAAAACTTCGAGAAGCACTTGAAATGATAGAGGGCCAGCAAAGGCTAATCAGATAGTTTGGATTTGATTGTCCTATTATGTATTTGAACTTCCGGTTACCTCTTTAGTCTTGACTCCCTCAGCCGATCCACTAGATCCTGCAAAAAGCTGGTGGATGAGGTGAGCTAGTCAAAGGGTTAAAGTTTTGCTAGTGGTGGACAGGGTGGGGGAGTCGAGGGGTTAAAGAAGTACACATGTCACCAAGCGATCACCACTCATCAAGCAGAGACAGAGTTCAGAGATCAGAGTTTGTTCGAGGATTCATCGCTAGCGGACAATTCCATATCCGTTCTACCCACATCAGCTATCTGGCAGATTCCTGAGTGCGTACAAAATCCTAGGCGTTGGTAAGGTGTTGAAGTGGGGAAGGGGGGAGGGAGTTTGACTCATGGTACACTAAGCTGACACCTCCTGGATGATTGGAGCATAAAACGTGGCAGAAAAAAGGACATGTTGTGAGTTGGGATTGAACTCGAGATGATAAATGTTTGGTTCCAGATTGGAATTTGAGCAGAACCTTCCCCCCCCCCCCCCCTTAAATTAGCAGTCTTACCTGCACACATGGTGTGCTCGTTACACCTTTTTAGAATACTGCAGATCAGATATTGGCGATAACAATCTTGAAAGTTAAACTGATGTCATGTTGTTTCTTAGGCTAGGCAGGGCCTCAGGACCTGGCCAGCTCATAGGTTTATGTGTAGGCTTAACCCTTTGACTCCCGTACCCTACGCACCAGCTGCAAAAATTTAACCCTTTGATACCCTCACCCTATCCACCAGCTTCCTGCAGGAAGCTGGTGGACAGGGTGAGCGAGTCAAAGGGTTAAGTTTTTGATTTGTTAGCCTGGCTGACAGTGCAGGATGCTGGTGGACAGGGCGCAGGAGTCAAAAGGGTTAAGTCTTGTGCCATTATCACCAATACTGTGACGTTATTGCATATGGAATTCGTTCCGAGCACGTAGACGTTGTGTTGAGAAACTGAAAGTGATGTCACTGTTGTTTCTCATTTCCTTTGGTCAGTTTACGACTATTGAATGATGCGATTAAACCACTGTCACTCTTGGCGAGAGTTTAGATTGTATCGAAAGCCTAGAGCATGTATATTACACTGTGCATAAACAAACTCGAAATACTGTTGGTCTACTTTCGCAGTTGTTTATATTTTGTCTCACACACATGTTAGATAACACTGGAAGAAGCAGAGCTATCAGAGAACCCTCATGTCCTTCAATCGAATGTAGACTACGGTCTACAGCTTGCACAAAAGCTGAGTAACTAACTACCACTTTTGTCCCTTGGTCAGATCACCATTTAAGATCAAACTACATTGACTGCTCTTACTGGTCGAGTTTAGTATTAAACTGAATTGCTACGACTGTTGTTATTCTCGTTAGGTTATTTCTTTAAATAAAATCTTTCAACTTGGATTACGTCTTAAAACGAAAACGAGTTTAAATTTAGATTGTCTTTAAACAGAAACTGCTTTTCATTTAGATTAAGTCTTAAAACATAAAACTCTCTAAACTTTGATAATGTCTTGCCCACAAATCAATTTTCCATACATACAAAAGTTGAGTGACTTACTGTCAGTTTTTGTTCTATGGTCAAATTAACTTAATGTAGCGCACCTGGGGATTCTATTGCCGCAGATTATGTTTCTAGGCTGAATTTAACTTTAAGACTACTAGACTCCAGAAACATATGAAAACAGACATAGAACACGTACTTAATGAACAAAACAAAACAAAATAGGATGGGCGCAAATTTTCGGCCAGCTGGCCTTTCTCAAGCGTACACTCAAGTGTTAAAGACAGCAAAGAGTCAAAAAGATTGAGGACAAAAATAACAGCACATTAGCTGACTTTCCCGATGTTTCCTTCAACTAAAAGGATGATTATGACTGTTTTTAACTTTCCCATGTACTCTGACTACTGTTAACTTTCCCATGTACTCTGACTACTGTTAACTTTCCCATGTACTCTGACTACTGTTAATTTTCCCATGTACTCTGACTGCTGTAAATTTGCCATGTACTCTGACTACTGTTAACTGTCCCATGTGCTGTGCTGTCAACTTTCCCATGTATTCTGACCGCTGTTAATTTTCCCGTGTAGTCTGACCGCTGTTAGCGTTCGCCCGTGAGTAATTGCCAGAATATGTAGACGTAAATCTATACACATATTGAGTAATGTGTTTCCATTTTCGCCCTTGCGAATTACAGCTGAACTTGACTGTTGTTTTACCCCCCCCCCCCTTTTTTTTTTTTTTTCCCCAAGATCATGTCTTAAAATCAGAAACTAAGTTTAAACTCTGTCACACTCGCCCACTAATAATTACCAGACTGGTTGTGTCAGAGTACATTTGCATATAAAAATTAAATATACTTATTTTCGGTTCCATCCTTTGGTCAAATTTAGGATTAAATTAAATTGACTTGACTATGGTTACTTTCATGCTTTATGGCAGATTATGTATTGGAACAAAAAGTACTTGAAAATACTGTTACTTTCGCTGTCACCCGTGAATCAATGCCAGATCGCTTCGTCAGAGTGCGTGTGTAAAAATATATGTAAGGTACAAAAAATGTTCATGAATTACTCGTCGTTATTTCATTTATTTCTGTGAATGGGTTCCTGACTTGAATTACGTATGGCTATTTTCAACTATGTCTGTGAATATACCCGAATCAGTTCAGGGTTAGGGGCAGCGAAGGAAGAGATGGTACCACCACCCCCCTCCGAAAAGTTGACCTAGGGGTAGTGAGATCACTATCATCTTACTCCCCATTTAACCCTTTTACTCCCGCAGCCTCTCTACCAATGGCAAAATTTTACATTTGATTCCCTCACCCTGCAGGAAGCTGGTGGATAGGGTGAGGGAATCGAAGGGTTAAGTTTTTGCCTCGCTGGCATGGTTGACAGTGCAGGATGCTGGTGGACAGGGTGCGGGAGTCAAAGGGTTAAACCGTGTTAAGGTTATGGGGCTACCTTTACCCCCACCCCACCCATTTTTCCCCCCCTTCTTCTTCAGTTGTCGCTTTCACCTTATGATCAAATTACAGGTTAAGAAACTAACCCAAGTTCGCTTGTTGTTAGTCTTGCTCTTAAAATTTAAAACTTGCGTTTTTTTTCAGGTACGTTACTATAATTGCCAGATCAGCTTTCCATGCTACGCGCCTTCGTGTCTGGGCAGAATTTAAACATCTGTCTCCCTGTAGCCCTACCCGCTTGATAGCCTTTGACTCTGACATTTTCTGACTTGTTGTGTGTGTGTGTGTGTGTGTGTGTGTGTGTGTGTGTGTGTGTGTGTGTGTGTGTGTTTGTGTGTTGCGCATTTGCGGCATGCGAGTGTCGGTGTGTATGTTACGTGCATGGGTGGGTTGTGTCACAGAGAAAGGTAATGAGAGAAATTATAGGGCAATACACCAGTGTGTGTGTGTGTGTGTGTGTGTGTGTGTGTGTGTGTGTGTGTGTGTGTGTGTGTGTGTGTGTGTGTGTGTGTGTTACATGCATAGGATGATCTACCAGTGTGTATGTGTGTGTGTGTGTGTGTTAATGCATAGGCTGATCTACCAGTGTGTGTGTGTGTGTGTGTGTGTGCATCTAGATGAGAGAGAGAGAGAGAGAGAGAGCGAGAGAGAGAGAGAGAGAGAGTGTGTGTGTGTGTGTGTGTGTTATGTGCATAGAGTGGTCTATGATTTTGTGTGTGCACACATTTGTGTGTGTGTGTGTGTGTGTGTGTGTGTGTGTGTGTGTGTGTGTGTGTGTGTGTGTGTGTGTGTGTGTGTTACATGCATAGGCTGGTCTGCCATTGTGTGTTCATGGGTTTGGGGAATGTGCATGCGTGTGTGCGTGCGTGTGTGTGTGTGTGTGTGTGTGTGTTGTGTGTGTGTGTGTGTGTGTGTGTGTGTGTTTTTGCTGTGTGTCTCCGTCTCTGTCTCTGTCTGTCTGTCTGTCTGTCTCCCTCCCTCTCCCTCCCTCTCCCTCCCTCCACCCCTCTCCTCCCTCCGCCTTCACTCTGGCTGTGACGGCCCTGTGCAAATATTTGGAAGTGACATTATAGTTAGTGGTACGTGTGCAACAGGCGAGAGTTAACCGGATGTTTCTGTGGACCTGTGACACAGAGATAATTTTTGAGTGTGTGTGCATCAGTCTGCCTTGAATGACGAAGTCAGCAGTCTTTCGATTTTGCTTTGGAAGAAAAGTTATTATGTTATAGTTTGCAGTTGAAAATCAGTTTTAAGAGTTCGCATCTGAGACTATTGATACCGTGAAAACTGAAAAATGGAGTGAAAACTCAAAGTGCAGTTAGCATCCCGCATCGTCAACCATGCTAGGAAAAACAAAAACTTAACCCTTTGGCTCCCTCACCCTATCCACCAGTTTTTTGCAGGAAAGTGGTGGATAGGGTTAGGGAGTCAAAGGGTTAAGATTTTGCAGTTGGTATATAAGGTGCTGGAGTCAAAGGGTTAATCCTCACCGTGTCCACTCGCGTCCTGCATTGTAAGCTAGGATTGCAAAGCAAAAGCTTAACCCTTTCACTCTCTCAGCTTACCCATCAGCTTCCTGCAGTAAGCTGGTGGATAGGTTAAGGAAGTGACAGGGTTAATTTTTTTTTTTGCAGCTGTGGGATAGGGTGCAGGAGTTAAAGCATTACCCTTCGTCTCCCTCACCCATTGCATCAACTGCGAAAACTGGAAGCTGGTAAGTAGGGTGGGAGAGTCAAAGGTGAAGTGTTTGCTTTGTTATAATGGTTGATAGTGCAGGAAACTGGTGGATAGGACGAGGAAATCAAAGAGTTAAAAAGGGCTTTTATCTGTTACAAAGTAGTATGAACCATATTTCATATTTTGATATACCCGTAGGCCTTGTAATCCATTCCTGACATTGGTGTAGGTTTAGTAGAAAAAATGATCAATTGACCACAGATCTTAAAAAAAAATCCAATAGCCAAATAAGTGACAGAGGTAAGGTAAGGCTTTCGACTTTTCCCCTGGTAAGGAACGTTTTCATGAATTAACAATATTCGAAAGTGAAGGGAATAGTCAGATCAGTAAGCGAAATGGAAAGCTATTACTTTGTGTTAAAAACAACAGAAACAAAGAACGAAAACAAAAGCAGACCTGCAATCCATGTCATTTACTTTTATTACTTTTATTGAGTAGTCTGTATATGATTGACCGGCCTATGATCCACAATTTACTCCAAATAAAAAATTTGGGGCCATGATTGAAAGAATGCACCAATTTGTAGGCCTACCAGTTTAATTTCTTGGGACTCAGAATGTAGAAATGAATATGGCATATCTGTGACAGTAGTTAAATCTGATAGTTTTTGCTTTGCGCAAGTATCGGGGCAAGTTGAAAGGAACATGCATGCTCCTTACAAACACACGCATGTTTGTGGACAAACATGTACTTTGTTTTTTCTGTCAATTTGTTTGTCTCTTTGTCTGTCATCCCAAAACAAAGAATGTTTTTTCTGTCAGTTTGTTTGTCTCTTTGTCTGTCATCCCAAAACAAAGAAAGAAGAACCCTCAGCAGACAAGCCCAGCCCACTCATCCACGCAACCAACTTGCCACCCATAGAGGAACATTTTTTAAAAAGACGTATCATTCCAATCAGTGAGTTGCCGCTATACAACACGCACGCGTGTCTTGACTCCTCCATAAAGAGTGTGCAGAGTACTCGAAAATTACAAGCAAGCGTTGTATTCACAGCGTTTTCCCTTATCTTCAGCTCTAAAAATGAGGTTAAAGATTCAGATTGATTTAGAAGTGTGTGTGCCTCTGTGTGTGTGTGTGTGTGTGTGTGTGTGTGTGTGTGTGTGTGTGTGTGTGTGTGTGTGTGTGTGTGTGTGTGTGTGTGTGAGAGAGAGAGAGAGGCATGTATATTTGTGTGCACACACACTAAACGTGCCGGTACGGTATATCTTTATCAGAGTTATGTGACATGTTAGACTTAATTGTATTTCAGATTTCATTAAGGCGTACAGTTGTTTGATTGTGGAAATCCCAAATACAGTGAATTTGTGTGAAAATGAAAATATTTTTGATGCAATGTGTTATCCAGAAAGTTTAACAGGATCTTATACGTTTAGTAGTAAATTAAGCGAAGTTCTAACTCAAAAATGTTTTTCTCTGTAAGGTGTCAGAAAACGGGTATAGTATGGTTTGACCACTTAGTTGTCTAAGCAGTAGCAATGTACACGAGCCACAAACGGCAGTTATCAAAAGAAAACGGCTCCCAGGGTCTGCATTATCAAGCAGAGTAAATGCAGGTAATTTTCCACAGCCCCAGGAGTGGGAAGGTGGGGTTGTCTTTCTGGCAGTCGTAAGAACAGATAGAGGAGAGAAAGATTACAAACAAAATACAACTTTTTATACACGACAGGATTAACTGTGTGGACTAAAACAACATATACATGAAATAGAAGTCTTTGGGGGGAGGCAACGTTATGGAGGAAGAAATAAATATATATGGGTGTTGGGGAGCAAGTCTAGGTGAACTTACTAGAGTGCTCTGTCACTGTCAATATTCAGGTCCTTCACAGGACGATTCTTAAAAATTAAATACTGCCAAAGCAGATGACAGCAAACGAGAAGAAGGATGTTCATCTGCGTATCAGCTATCAACCAGATGTTTACTCCATGAAAACAAAAAGACAGCTAATTCGCTCGAAGATAGTGTGATTATTCATACGTGCTCGAGGGTAATATGATTAGTGATGCATATACTGTTTTATGGATGGCTGGTGGTGACGTCTGGTGCAATCAAGTCCCGCTCATCGAAAGGAAAGTGACACCTATAGAGCCACTCTTGTCCAGGAGTATTGATCGCCGTGGGACCCATGTCTGGCTTGCCAGGCCACAGACCTTGTAGAAGTTTTTAAGAGGTCTGTGTGCCAGGCAGGAGGTCACTTGCATACAGTCTCTTCTACATTATTGTGCCGGTAACAGCACCTTGTGGGCACGACCAGGCACCTGGCGGTATAACTGGGTGAAAAGGGAGGAAGTCTTGCCATCTAAACAAGCGGATATCGCGTGGATATATCCTGGCGCTCACGAACTAGCCCCCATGTAAGGGCACATACGAGACAGCGGAGAAGGTAAATGTGTAGCAGTACTCTTGGCATCAGCTTACCTGCAGGACATGCCAGAAGGTGATACGATACGCCAACCAACCACCTTAGTGGCTCCACACCGGAATTTCTTCGGGTTCACTCCTAAGCTTTCTCTTCTCCTGAAGACACCCACAGGACAGTGAGTTCCAACTTTGCCAGTGCGTCCTCACCTGCATTCACAGTTGTAAAGAATTCATCATCCTTTACCTACGCAATTCAACGTGTAAGGACTTTGGTTACAAGGCCCGTACAGGTGATCTGAAGGAATGAAAATATTAAAATGCTACTTCAGATGTTGCATACCTGGACATTGATTAGTTCACGATGATTTTATTTTTCTGTACTAAGGCGGCTATTTACAGTGAAACTGCCATGTTGTGTGGGTCTGTTTGAGCGATTAGAAGTCCAGAAACAGGTGGTTTGCGATAGTGCATGATAGACAACAGACGAATTCACAGACAGGAAGTTGACCCTCAAGTTGAACACGAATTTCTCATGTCGACGAGCGAGGCTGTCACACTGTGTGATACCGTTGTCTGATTGAAACAGACTGCATTATGAAGTATACCGACACTGTAGTCAAGTATCTTGAGCCGTCAAGAGCTGTGGGTGTAATCATTTCATGGAAATTACAATCCTTGCGTCATTCATTCATTGTTAATCTGTGTGCACGGCTACATGACACTAGAAAGCTTAAGTTAAATGCAACATGATTTGATATACTCACATGATCATGTATACTGCGCTATTAGCAGACAACGTTACCAGTATGAAAAGAATTCTATACAGGGTGGATGTAGCAGGCAAAAAGGCTGGCCTAAACTTGAACGCCAAGAAAACAAAATTGCTACATTTTAAAGGCAAAGACACTGAAAATAACGAAGACATCTTAATTAATAAAGTTCATTTAGAAAATGTTAAAGGTTTTAAATACCTTGGTTCTGTAAAAACTTATGATGGAACCCGTTCCAAGGACATCAAAATAAAAATTGGAATGGCAAAGCAAAAAATGGTCCAACTCGATATCTGGACAGATAGAGGCATACCAGATGGTCTGAAAATTATACTTTTAAAATGTTTATCTGGCCAATCATGATTTATGGCTGCGAAGCCTGGACTCTCAGAAAAGCTGATTGCAAAAGAATTGAGGCAGCAGAGATATGGTTTTATAGGAGATTTTTACATGTCAAATGGAAAGTAGAAGAACTAATAAAAGTGTCCTGGAAGAACTTGATACCACCAGAAAATTACTAGCAGACATCAGCAAGAGAATACTAAAATACATTGGCCATGTGTCACGTAGCAAGAACATAGATCCCCATGGCGACCTTTTTTTCAAGGAAAAACGATGGCAAAAAGGAAGAAAGGCAGACCTCTGATCTTACACATCGCGGACATAACCAACATCAGTAGCCTAAATATTCAAGAAGTTGTCCACTAAAGTCAAGAGAGAGCCGTTTGGAGGAGAGTGGCGGTGTCAAAGAGTGCAGCGGCCAACACTGAACCCGGTGACGCCGACAGGTGAGACATGATCTTATGACTCAACAAGACGATCAGGCTGAACACATTTTCCGGGTATGTGGTGTTCACTGTTGGCCTCTTTCGGTGTCATTTTACCTTTAACCCTTTGACTCTCATACCCTATCCACCAACTGCAAAAAAATCACCCTCCGACTTCTTCACCATGTTCACCAGCTTATCCACCAAGAGTCATGGGGTTAAGTTTTTGCTTTGTTAGCATGGTTGAAAATGCAAGATGCTGATGGACAGGGTACGTGATTGAAAGGGTTGAAATTAACCATGTCTGTTCAGTATGTTTGCAAACAATTGACCAGAACGAATCAGGCAGTGGTCCTGTCATAAACAAAACAACAGACACAGGCTTTTTGCCCTTCATTGTGTTCTTATGTGATATTGTCATGCCCTTCAAAGTCAGATTCGTTCTGTCTTTTCTTGGAAGCAAAATTCTGCTTTGGTGTTTACTTAATGCGTTGCTGTGTCTTTTCAGATTTGTCCCGTCTGTTTTATTGTGGCTGCAATTTTGGTAGCCATAGCTCTAATCTTTTTAATTACTTGACTCATTTCTTCAGCTTCCTGCATTTTCACTATTTCAGTCATGATGGCAAGAACAATTGAAAAAAAACAACACTTTTTACGATCCCACTTTGTAACCCTTTCACTTCCTCACTGTCGATAGGGTGAGGGAGTGTAAGGGTTAATTTTTGGAGCCGGTGGGTAGGGTGAGAAAATTAAAGGGTTAAGCTTTCCCAGCCTTGTGGAGTGTCCATTCGTGATCAGCAGAAAAATAATTGCTGAGACGTTTGTAGTTACACAGACAGACCAACAGACAGTGATACAGCCTTAGTTTTGCCCTAGTTGGCTCATTGTACTTTAGAGAGAGAGAGAGAGAGCGAGAGAGAGAGAGATTAGTCAGGTTACATTATTTTCCTTCAATGAATACAATAATTTAAACACTCTTGAGTGACGCACACGGGAATGATATGATCGTTTGTCATGAACCGATTGCGTGTATGTGACAAGGAAGGTTTCTTTTTCCTCAAGTTGTGTGCGTCTCCTGAAGGCACGATTTTCAGACACTGTGACTCGTAAGTTGGATCACTTTAACATCCACGACGTCCCAATGGAGCGCATAGGTGACCCATATCTAATAAATATCCGCATACAAAGAAGATGGAAGTAGTTACTGACGCACGTGAAATACAGACGCATACGCATAGACAGACAGACGGACGTCCTAGCTCGACTTGCTTTTTACATACACACAAACACCACAGTCCGTTTGATTTCATTCCCCATTCCTTTATTTTTTTTTCCCTTTAAAGAATATTAAAAGAGATAATCATTCAGAAAGACGGTAGGCCTATGAGTATGTTGGCCTACTTCACAGAAACAGAAGAAAACCCGTCCTTATAAGCAGGACATTTCCACTCGAGATTATCGACGGCCTGAACTGTTGAGCCTATCTGCCAACGGCCAGGAATGTCCGTCCCGTCCCGTCCCGTCTCGTCCACACCCCCGTACAGGCAAACAGACAGACGGACCTGAGGGGTCAGGGCTCGAGAATGATTCGGAAATGCCTCAACGGTTTAGTGGATTGGGTTGGGCAAGACACGCGGATAGATAGATCGGCGTTGCATGTTTTCGTCGGTGATTACATAGATCGGCGTTGCATGTTTTCGTCGGTGATTACATAGATCGGTGTTGCATGTTTTCGTCGGTGATTACAGTCAGTGCCTGTCCCGCAAGGAACTTTTCAGCCACACGCGTGTATTAACGCGAACATTTTATCATGATGACTGACAGTAATTAAGCCTGCACATCGCAGTGCATCTCATAGCTACACGAACCTTTGATTGTGCAGTGCCAAGCCCTCTGCAGCGTAATTGTGTGTACGGGGCTAAGGCCACAATTGCGACCGAAACAAAACAGCATGCTACAGAACGAATTGCCGATCTCTCGCTTCATGTGTCTGGCGTAGGCTTAACAAGGAGGGTTATTTTCTTGAAGGTTGATTTGGGGTCGGTTGGTCGATTTGTTGGGAGGTGGTCGGTCGGTCGGTCACAGGTGGGACAGACACAGAAAATTGTTGTTGGTAAACGAAGTCTGTAAATCCCGTTGTTTGTACTGTAATTTTGAGGCTCTCTCTGTCTGGTTCTAAAGTTTTTGAAAGCATGATGACACTGTCGGCTCTGTCTGTCCCAAGAACACGGAGACACCTAGGGACAGACTCACAATCACACCCACCCCTCCATTCAACAGCAGCAGCAGCAACAACAACAAAACAACAACAACAACTTTCCTCACAGATGTAAACTTATCCTAGCCTTACTACAGCGAAAACAACAACAACAACACTTTTTTCACAGATGTAAACTTATCCTAACCTTACTACAGCGAAAACAACAACAACAACACTTTTTTCACAGATGTAAACTTATCCTAACCTTATTACAGCGAAAACAACAAAACAACAACAACAACTTTCCTCACAGACGTATACTTATCCTAACCTTACTACAGCGAAAACAACAAAACAACAACAACAACTTTCCTCACAGACGTAAACTTACCCTAACCTTACTACAGCGAAAACAACAAAACAACAACAACAACTTTCCTCACAGACGTAAACTTACCCTAACCTTACTACAGCGAAAACAACAAAACAACAACAACTTTCCTCACAGACGTAAACTTACCCTAACCTTACTACAGCGAAAACAACAACGCTTTTTTCACAGATGTAAACTTGTCCTTACCTTATTACAGCGAATAATAACAACAAAACTTTTTTCACAGATGGAAGCTTACCCTAACCTTACTACAGTGAATGATAACAACAACGCTTTTTCTCACAGATGTAAACTTGTCCTTACCTTACTGCAGTGAAAACAACAACAACAAAACATTTCTTACACATGTAAACTTGTCCTAACCTTACCACAGCTTCGGAGCCTTTGTTGTATCGTATACACACGGATCACAGGTTGTTGATTGAGCTTAAAAAGTAGACTAACAATGTTTGGGTGTAAAATAGATTTTGTAAAACTTGACGGGCGCAGTAGTTAAGTGGGCAGACATGGGACTTCTAATCGGAAGGTCATGTGTTCAATCCATCTAGATACCTCTACCTGGTAGGTATAGGGAGGAGACTTCCAATCTTTCTGATCAACATGTGTGCAGATCTGCC
This sequence comes from Monoplex corrugatus, assembly GCA_030674185.1. Classification (NCBI taxonomy): domain Eukaryota; kingdom Metazoa; phylum Mollusca; class Gastropoda; order Littorinimorpha; family Ranellidae; genus Monoplex; species Monoplex corrugatus. The sequence goes on along the minus strand of CM060310.1, from coordinate 76,079,986 downwards.
CTTTTCATGTGTATATGCAGGCAGAATATCAAGTAGACACGTTACAGATCCTTTAACCCCTTTAACTCCCGCACCCTATCCACCAACTGCAAAAACAACCCTTTGACTCCCTCACCCAATGGGAGTCAGAGGCTTAAGTTTTTGCTTTGCTAGCATGATTGGCAAAGCAGGATGCTGGTGGACAGGGTGCGGGAGTCAAGGGTTAAGTCGTGTCAGCAGTTGGCATATGGAAACACGAAAACTCCCAGCATGCCCACCAAAGATGCAGGCTGTGCAACAACGTAGTGGAATGTGGTCAGCTTGTTCACCATGCACCACTAAAAAGTCTGATATTGTGTAATACAGAGTGAGTTTAACCCTTTGGCTCCCGCACCTTGTCTTTCAGCATCCTGTATTTTCAACCATGCTAGTATAGCAAACACTTAACCCTTTGATTCCCTCACCGCACCCACCAGCTTTCTGCAAAGGGTTTAAGTTGCAGGAAGCTGGTGGACAGGGTGAGGGTGTCAAAGAAATAAGTTTTTGCAGTCGGTGGATAGGGTGCGGGAGTCAAAAGGTTAAATTTTACATTAAAAAAGAAGTACTGACACTGTGACAGGTTCAGTTGAACCTAGCAGTGGTTCTTTGTAGAAGTTGGCAAGCACATTTCCCTTAACTGTGATCAATAAAAAGCAACGCAAAGTGATGAACTGTCACACATTTTACTCAGATGTCGATTGGGTCGTTTTAATGTCCCTAGTTGTGTTTAAATTTGTATTCAGGTATGTTTTTAAATCCCCTGTGTGATGAACTGGTCGGAGTGGTCAACACCAGGGACATCTCCTGTTGAAGTAGTGTGTATGTTTTGAAACGGTTATAGCCCTGATATGGCCCTATGTAGTCGGCTGGGCTTTAAAAAATAGCAATAACAATAAGAATGGGTCGTTCAGCGCATGGAAAGCGCCCCCCCACACACGACTCTTTGCTCGGCGAAATCTTACTCGCGTGGCGTCGTTAGCTATGAATTGATTGATCAGTCAGTGGTGAGGCGCTGTTGCTCTTGGTCCCATCCTGCACCCTCGGTAATTTCTTAACTGAAATGAGAAACTGAGTGGCAGTTGACAGTCACATTTTCCCCAATTATGGCACATAGAGTGTAAAGTGATGAAGTTTGCACATTACTCAACTTCCTGATGGGGGAGGGGGGGGGGGGAGGGGAGGGTGAGAGTCGGCCTAGCTCGACATCGGACTCAGTGTTCTTGACTGTTGACAAAGATGGATTGACTGGATGATTATGACTCAGTGGGGGTGGGTGGGGGGGGTGGGGGTGGGGGTGGGGTGGATTTATTAGGTGCATGAACTGATCGAAACAGGTCTCCTCGTAGTTCATTACACAGAAGAGAAGCGACAAAAGCTTCGGTATCTCGCAATGCAACCAAAATATTTTAAGGCTTCTTTGAGCAATTTTTCCGTACACTCTGAGAGCGGTAGGGCTTTAAACTCTACAAAACAGACCGAACCGAACCGAAACAGGTCTGCATTATTTTGCAGACTTAACGGAAGGGAAAGCCCAGTTTCTACGGTCATCAAGTCTTGAAATGGTTTTAAAATCATACAGGGGAAAAAAAGAACGAGAGAGAGAGAGAGAGAGAGAGAGAGGAGAGAGAGAGAGAGAGAGAGAGAGAGAGAGAGAGAGAGAGAGGAGGTGTGGTGGCGACAGAGGGGGAAAAACATATAATCGCGATTGTTAAGAGATACTAATTGTCGTGAATGTTTGCCCGGATTCCGTCGATTGTTTGTGCGAGATGGTGAAGTCTATCCACCACGATGAAACAATGCAAACAGGATGAGGGAGGGAATGAGTGTTGGTTGCTTCACGTCAGTCAGCGTTGCATAGCACAAAGAGTGGGCGTACATCACAGTGTAAATTGAGGGGTGGACTTCGATTGCAAAGCGGTGGATCGTTGATCTCATTTCTTGACGGAGAAAAAAAAACTCGCGCGCGCACACATACGCACGCGCACGCACACATACGCACGCGCACGCGCACGCGCGAGCATACACACACACATAACGCACACAGACGTGCACATGTGCACGCACATGCACACACACCCTTACGCACGCACGCACACACATACGTGCGCGCAGGCACACACACACACACACACACACACACACACACACACACACACACACACACACACACACACACACACACACACAAACACACACACACACACACACACACACACACACACACACACACTCTGTCTCTCTCTCTCTCTCTCACACAGACACAGACAGACAGAAAGACAGACACAGGGACATACACACACACACACACACACACACACACACACACACACACACACACTCTCTCTCTCTCTCTCTCTCTCTTTCTTTTGTTTGTAAACACATATATGTGAATAGATGTTACAAGACAAAATGGACGCACGATCGCGCACATGCAAACATAACACACTGTACGCACGTGCGCTCGCACGCGTGTACACATGTGCACACACATAGTGGTACATTTATTCGTTCTCTGTGCGAGTCTGTCCCCATTCTCTTTCCTCTCCTTCTCTTCTTCCGTCTGTACCAGCCACCTGTCTGTTCCTTCCCGCGCCTGTCCTTTTTTCAAAGCATTTGGGTGCATTTTGAACACACACACGCACGCGCGCGCGCGCACACACACAGAGAAAGAAACACACACAGAGAAACACAAACACACACACACACACACACACACACACACACACACACACACACACACACACACACACACACACACACACATACACAGAGGAGGGGGAGGGAGAGAGAGAGAGAGAGAGGGGGGTGTTCTAGTTTTCCGGGTAAATGACCGGTGAAGTGTTGGGGGTTTTCCCTGTCTTTTGTGTGTGTGTGTGTGTGTGTGTGTGTGTGTGTGTGTGTGTGTGTGTGTGTGTGTGTGTGTGTGTGTGTGTGGTGTGTGTGTGTGTGTGTGTGTGTGTGTAAAATCTTTTCAAAATGCTTACGTAAGCCTACTTAAATTATGGGGTTGGGGCGCGGTACATGGTTTTGAATGCACGATGCAAGTCTTTCATTCAGTGATCTCTGTTATGGACATGGGGGAGTACAAGTATGCGTAAAATAACCGTAAAACGAATAGACCAACAACATCATCGTCGTCATCGTAATCATCATCATCATCGTCGTCGTCGTCGTCGTCATCATCATCATCATCATCATCATCATCATCATCATCATCATCATCATCATCATCATCATCATCATCATCATCATCATCATCATCATCATCATCATCATCATCATCATCATCATCATCATCAATAACCACTTGAACGTAAATATCACAGGCATTACAACACGAAAATGGTATCTGTTATAGAAATGAAACGACGGACCATTTGTTGTTCAGCTTAACATCACTTTGGGGATCCTGAGTTGAGAGTGATCTTTACTCGTCTCAATCTTGTCAACCCTTTGACTCCCGCACTCTATCCACCAGCTTCCTGCAGAAAGCTGGGGATGGGATGAGGGAGTGAAAGGGTTAAGTTTTTGCTTTGCTAGCATGGTTGACAATGCAGGATGCTGGTGGACAGGATGCGGGAGTCAAAGGGTTAACAGAATAAAGGCAATCCCTGGTCTTTGAATATGAAAAAGATCTCTGGAAATAGTATCGCAGTGTTTCCTGATAGGATATAGTCACTTGGCCATGTGAACACAAGTCTCTTTCTGTTTTTAGTCCCTTTTGTTTTGTTTTGAGACAGTGTCTCCGTGGCATATAATCACCATCACCATCATGTGCCCTGCCGTATGGCATTGGCAATCATGGCCCTCTGTACGAATCTATCTTTTGTCACTGCGAGTACATCTCCCACCCTCTCTGTCTTCATCCACTCAGCAAGTCCGTCCAATATTTTCTCCCTGGGTCTACCTGGTGCTCTCTTTCCCCTCCAGCTTTCCTGTTGTAAACACTGCAAGTAAGGAAAAATTCACAGCGAGCATGGCGTGTGCCAAAAATCTGTGTATAAATCGTATGCGCTAGTCAGGTCTTAAATCTCCTCTCTGTTTTGAATGAACCGTCTGTTTTGAATCACTTTTTCCGAGTTTAGTCATCAACATCTGTGCATTTCAGGTATGTCCTTGTTTGTACAAATTAACAGATGCATGGATTACTGCAGATGGAGAATCCCATAAACTTACGTGACCGTCCCGTACATCTCACATGACGTCTCTGTTTTACAGTCATTAGGATGGATTTGTCACCGACTCTCTCCGTTACAAGAACACACACACACACATGTACACAGTATAAACACTCACGGACACGCTGGCACGCCCGCGTGCTCACGCAAAGTTGCTGTGCAGGTACACGTGCGTACGTGTCAGGGCATCCCACAAGTTATAATGCGCGCGCACACACACACACACACACACACACACACACACACACACACACGCATCACACATGCGCACACTCACGTATGCATTACGAGTATGGGCGCATACATGCACACAGAGAGAGGAGAGAGAGAGAGAGAGAGAGAGAGAGAGAGAGAGAGAGAGAGAGAGAGAGAGAGAGAGAGAGAGGGGCGGGGGCGCTGTAATAGCGTAGGGATAATACGCGGTTTTACAAGGATAAGGATATGATCACTTTGAGAAAAAAGGTGTTGCGTGTTTGGTGAGTAACTTACGGAAAACTATTTGCTTCCAAACTTGGAACTCCACCATTTTTTTTAAAACAAAAGATTTGATAATATGTTTACAGGATGTGTGCGATTTTGGTGCCATGTAGGGACAATCTGATTAATCAGTATTACTCATGAGTAGAGTGTGTCACGAGAGACTGGCTTATGTGTACCAAAATACTGATGATGTGGCTTATGAGCACGAAAATATTTTAATTGATACGATGACTAGCTCAGAAATATTTTGATTTAGATTATGTGGTGTATGAAATCCAAAACATTCTTTTAAGATCGGTACTATGACTTATGTGCACCAAAGTGGGAAACTTTTAATCCGGATTTTATGATTGGTTAGAGCTAGAAGTAGGGAAATTTGATCTTACTAAGATGATTACAGAGTAGTTCGAGATGCTTGAAGATCTTGTGTTGTTTACTGCTTTGGATTTGATCTTTGATTCATTCCTGCCAATTTCCCTGTGGGGATGCTGGGGGCTGTTTCAGTATAAATAGCATCCCCACCTTCTAGAAATTCTGTGCTGGAAATTTCCTCTTTTCTGTCTCTCTCTTTGTTTTTGCCTTGCTCCTTTGCTAACTGTCATTTCTTCATATCATTTTCTGCCTTGCTGGTCCATTCACTTCTATGTATTTGAGAAAGTCTTGCATACTTTCTCTTAGGATTGTTATTTGGGTACGTGTATTGAGTGCATTTTTGGCTCTAGGGACATGAGATACGCGGAAGCAATTTTAGGTAACTTAGGCCCGTTTTTGTATATGCTTTAGTGTCCTTAGTTACATTTAAATTTGTATTCAGGTGTGTTTTTGAATCCTTTTGTGATAAATTGGAGGGAGTGGTTAACGCCAGAGGCATATCCTTAGATTAAATGCGCGAATGCATTAGTGTGTGCACTTAATTTACTTTTCCTTTTTTCCTGTTGAAGAATTGTGTGTGTGTTGAAATGGTTATAGCCCTGATATGGCTCTATGCAGTCGGCTGGGCTTTAAGCAAAAATAACTATAACAATATTCCTGCCAACGCTACTAGACCTGCGGCAGGCTCACGGCAGAAAAGCAACATTGCAGTTATCTACAGACGTTTCAAAGTTGACCATGCGTAAAAATTAATGGTAAAAATTTAAGTTTTCTAACATTTACCATAAGAAGTATACCACAGCAACCCCTTTCACTTTCTTACCATCCATCGTTTTCTAGCGAGGTAGTGAAGTTCATTGTTGGATGGATAGAAGTAAGAACTTCCGTTCTAAGTAAGGTAGTGAAGTTCATTGTTGGATGGATAGAATG
>CM060310.1:75986508-76071508 GCA_030674185.1 Monoplex corrugatus | reverse complement strand
TTTCTCCATGCCCCTCTCTCTGTCAATCTCTCTCTGTATCGTTAGTGCCCCATTTTGAAGCTTTAAAGTTTTATTAGCTGATTGACCAGTGTCTTGTTCTCTACAGAATGCAATCGGGTTAAAATTGGAAGCCTTAGGAACGAATTTGCACAGTTTAGTGCAGAAGTTAGACTAAAAATGGCTTACTGATAATGATACATGTGGGTGTGAACCCCCACCAGTCCAAAGAATTGTTGTGTGAAGTTTTTGGTCCTGCCTGGCTCCAACTTTGAGTTAACTCTTTCCATCCTATATCTAATCCACCCACTGCAACAACTTAACCCTTTCATTCCTTCACCTTATCCACCAGCCTCCTGCAGGAAGCTGGTGAATAGGATGAGGGAGTGAAAGTTAAGAAAGCTGGTGGATAGGATGAGGGAGTGAAAGGGTTAAGTTTTTGCTTTGCTGTCATGGCTGAGAATGCAGGATGCTGGCAGATACTGAGATAGGTTGAGGTAGTCAAAGGATTATGCATGCTGTGAGCATGCTGGGAAGACAGAGACCTCATAGTAGAGTCATACGCACTTGACAGACATGTAGTTGAGGGTATTGTTTAAGTTAATGATCAACACCGCAGGTGTCTCTTGATGCCATGATGTATTGCGAACGTAAGCTTTGAGTACAGCCCTATCACACAGTCTCAGTGTGAAAATGAAATGTTATTGCATCATCACTATGATCTCCATTGTCATCATCATAACACTGAAAAAAGTCCCTCTAAGTACTGATCTCATGGTGACCACAGTTTCGGTGGGTTTGGAGGTGTTTTGGGTACCTGAGAGTAGAATGGAGGTAGTGACACAAAAGGGATGCAAACGGTGGGGTCGCAGGGAAAAAAAAAGGTAAAACCAGTTCTAACAACTTTCCATTTCATACAAAAGCTGTTACAGAAAATCCAGAGCTTTGACTTCTCGCAGTCACTGTGATTTCAAGAGGCAGCATATGAAATAAAACTGTGTGAAGTAAAGACATTTGTGTTTTGTCACAACAGTGATGAAGGAATTCAAATATTGCTAGAAGTTCTCGACAGAGTGCTGTTCATACACGTACACCTCCTGAAAAGTGCTGATTTTAGGAACTTTTGTCTGTGTGATCTTGTTCTTGGCACCATGGCTTTCAGACTTGTGTATTTGTAATACCTCAGCAATCCACACCATAGAATTTGACCCAAAATTGGTAAAGGACTGTCCAGCATACTGAGAAAATCTTACATTTTTTTGTAATAAGCAAACAGACAGACACACAGACTTTTCTCTGGTCTATATGAAACCTTCATCTTTTTTAAAAAGAAGGAAGATTGAAGAAGGCATACGATGCTCTCTTCCTTGTTACCATTACTACCAAATAAATATATTGAGCAAAAAGCAGTATATTGACTCTATGAAGAAAGATGGGAGTGGAGTAGAGTATTTGAGGAAAACGAAATTGCATAGCATGAGAGAAAAAATGTGAGGGGAAAAAACTGCTTCCCATGACCTTGATTCAACGTAAATGAGCTCATTTTTACCCTTGGGCTGCGAGTTTGCCTCCACCACTACCACTTTAATGACCTTCATCGCACAAGTCAGTAATAATTGATGTACCACATAGATTATATAGATGAGTGTCAGTTCAAGGCTATAAAAGAGTGCCAGACCAAATGAATAAAATTAGAATATCTCAGGTACAGCCTTTCATTCAAAATGACACACTTTCAGCTTGTAGTAGTCCTACTGCCTGCATTAGTCAGTGACAAAGTTTGGAACTAGTGAAAAGGAAGGAAGCCAGTTATAGCCAGATTGTCGCTTGCTGCAAAGTCCAAATATAGACATGGATAGGAAGACAAGCAACAGGCTCTGTCACACTCAGTCTCTGTGATAGGATTGCCATGCAGTGCCTAGAGGCTGGCAACCATACAAAGCTGAGTAAAGTTGATGTATCATTCAGCGAGCTCCAGTTCAGTTTGTAGCAAATTTCTGCTATTACAAAAACAAACAAACAAAACACACACACACATACACTCACACACACACACACACACACACACACACACACACACACACACACACACACACACACACACACACACACACACACACACACACACACACACACACATCACACAGAGAAGATCATTAGCAAATTGATTATAGATGATTCTGAATGGAGACATTTATAATTAGAAAAATGCCCTGGATGAGACTGAAAATGAAAGAGACTTGGAAAAACGCTTTCATCTTGGTCAGTGATCAATGTAGTCAAGAAACACCCAAAGATGCTTGATAGGATCCAGAGCAACAGTGCCTCAGGCAATCAACTCTCAAGTCCTGATGCCACACAGTAGCCATTTTGCTAAGCAACAAATCTTATGAAAGAAAAACAAGTTCGCAGGATGAAACAGAAAATGAAGGAGACTTGGAAAAAATCTCCCACCTCAGTTAGTAACGTACAAACAAGAGCAAATCATTGCTACCCAAATATGGTGTTATTTATCATAGTTAATTTGTCTCGCAACATTTAAAGCTCTGGTAGTCTGCTGGGCTGTAAGCGATATGAACCTGAACCTGAATGGTTAAAGCTGATAGTTTGATGGAAAAAAGGAGAAATTTATACCAAAACAATGACTTTGCTTTGCTGAGTAGCCAATCTCTGTTGCTTAGTATTTATATCATAGATAGACATTGTGTATAATGTTCAAGTCATAATATACTGTTCCAGGCCAGACCATGTTGTTGACTTTGTAGTGTAGTAAACTACACATTTATTGCCTGCATATGATTATAGTGAATAGAAATGTGTGGGATATGTAATCGTGATGTTGGGTTTTCTTTTGTTTTGTTTGTGTGAATGAATCAGTGTGTGTGTGTGTGTGTGTGTGTGTGTGTGTGTGTGTGTGTGTGTCAGTTGGTTGAAATGTAGATCCCGTGTGTTGTGTGTGTGTGTGTGTGTGTGTGTGTGTGTGTGTGTGTGTGTGTGTGTGTGTGTGTGTGTGTGTGCACCTCACATAGATAAATGTATATATATTTGCTTGTGTGAGTTCATGAACTGTAAGAATTTAATTAACACCAACTGATTGACCAAAAACCGAATTGACTGTCTATCTAAACCTCACAGTCACATTATTAACTAGGTAACCAAATTCAGACGATTGTTTTCAATTAAGTTGCAATATAGTGATGGTGATTTGGTTAAAAATGTTTAAATCATCTAAATTTGTGGATGGAAAAATTTCGAGCGGACCGAACTGAACTGTGAATAACGGTGGACACTTCAATTAATGTGAAATGTGTGTAGATACATGTGTGCCTGTTAAAGCCAGGGTAATTAATATGATTATCAGATTGGCCCTAAGGAAGATTTTGTTTGATGAGGGCCTATGGCTGACAATTAGGGGAAAAACGTGTGTGTGTGTTTGTGCGGGGATGTGCGGATGTGTGTGTGTGTGTGTGTGTGTGTGTGTGTGTGTGTGTGTGTGTGTGTGTGTGTGTGTGTGTGTGTGTGTGTGTGTGTGTGTGTGGTGGTCTTTGATTTAATGTCTGTTCACTAAAGTGTGTGTGTGTGTGTGTGTGTGTGTGTGTGTGTGTGTGTGTGTGTGTGTGTGTGTGCGCTTTCATTGAAACAGTGATTTGGTTGCTTGTGTGCTTCTAATTATGAGCATATGTAGGTATGTCCTTTCTTTTTTGTTTTGTTTTTTTGTCTTCAAATGTGTATGTGTGTGTGTATGTATGTATGTGTGTGTCTGTGTGTGTGTGTATGTTGATTGAAACACTCAGTGTAAATACAGAACAAGAGAAACAAAAAACAAGTCAACAAATCAATATGGTTGTGCTTGCCATATTTTTCAGCTATGCCTGTTTTTGTATGTGACCGCCAGCAGGTGTTGTTACTCTGGTTAATGAATATATGTGCAGGCATTCACATGTGTTTGGCCTGTATTTTGTATGTAAGAGAGAGAAAAAGCAGCAAACAGGAGTTTAGGAATTTGTTCAAGGGTTCATCACACTCTGTAGATTTGCTTCACCCAGATCTGCTAGCAATTATCTGGCAGACTCCTTGAGCCAGTGCAAAACGCTATGCATTGACCAATCTTGATTTATAGAAAAAGTGGGAGGAAAGGGTGGGTGTGGGTAGGGGTGAGATGAGAGGGAGAAGGGATCAGTGAAAGATTAACCCTTCGACTCCCGCACCATGTCCACCAGCATCCTGCATTGTCAACTATGCTAGCAAAGCAAAAACTTAACCTTTTGACTCCATCACCCTATCCACCAGCTTCCTGCGGGAAGCTGGTGGATAGGGTGAGGGAGTCAAAGGAAGTTGATGGATAGGGTGTGGAAATCAAAGGGTTAAGTTTTTACAGTTGATGGATAGGGTGTGGTAGTCAAAGGGTTAAGTTTTTGCAGTTGATGGATAGGGTGTGGGAGTCAAAGGGTTAAGCTAACACCACCAGGATTTTTTGCAGTTGATGGATAGGGTGTGGTAGTCAAAGGGTTAAGTTGACACCACCAGAATGACTGCAGCATAAAGATGAACAGAGAACAGGTCAGTTTTTTGTTGTTGTTGTCATGCTGGCACGAATGGAACTCGTAAGACACTCAGAACTCAGCAGTGACTAATCAAAGCCAGCAGGAGGTTTTGTTTATTGATTTCTGTATTGGTGTGGCAGAAATAACCATATGTGATCTTTTTGTACACGCACATATAGTTATGTGTCAATATATTGTTGCCGACGTTCCCCCCTCCCCTGAATTGTGTGTGTATGTATGTGTACACATACATGCAAGTTTGTGTTTAAGAGAGAAAGGAGAGGGGAGGGCAGTCAAAGTGTACTAAAGTTACATCATTAACATTCACAATTTTTAAAGTAGGAGACGTTGGAAGAAGTAGTAACTTAGCTAGATAGGATTGACATAATTAAATTTGTTTTTCTTTATCGAAACAGTAGGATTATACAGGATTGACATATTTAAATTTGTTTTTCTTTATCAAACAGTATGATTATACAGGATTGACATATTTAAATTTGTTTTTCTTTATCAAACAGTACGGTTACATTGCTTAAAAGACGGACATTAATTCTGAATAATAAACAATTTTGTTTTAAACGAAACCCAGATGATTTTGACACAAGTTCCATTTTAAACAAGACAGAAAGAAAACAATCCAGTCTTCACAATCTCTCTCTCTCTCTCTCTCACACACTCGCACACACACACACACTCACTCACTCACTCACTCACACACAGACAGACAGAACACACACACACACCACACACACACACACACACACACACACACACACACACACACACAAAACACGTGCAATACTGTCCTGCTAAATAAGCCAAACTAGATGAAGCGGATACAGCAGCACGCGAAAACGACAGAGAGATGAAAATAAAGGAACGCTGTTTGCTTGTCAGTGAGTTGCCTTTTCTTCTGCCTTTTTTTTTTTCTTTTAAGGACAGTACACGCGGAGTCGGGCGTCTGTGTAGCGTTCGTCACTTTTATCAGTCCGTCGCACATTTGCCTTAGGAGCAAGTGGTCGTCCGTTGTTGAGTCAGTCGCTTATTGCCTGGCCTGAGAAACGGTACGTGGTGGTACTTGTACTTGCTTGTGGTGTTGTGTCTGTTCGTTTCGTCTTGTCGAGTGTGTGTTGAGAGAAAAACGGCGCAGATCGTATAAATTATTGCTTTCCAAGATTCTTCTTGTTGTTGTTTCGTTTGTTGTTTGTTTGTTTGTTTCTTCGTCTTCGAATTTCGACAAGTTTGGAGGTTCGTGTATAACATGTTCCTGTTTTTGCATTTTCAACGATTTGTAATTTTGTTTATCGTCATGCGATTGCGCGTTTTGATTGTCTCGTGTTTATTAGTTTCCTTGTAATACTAATACTAATAGTAATACTTTAGATTGTGGTGGGTGGGTCTGTGATAGTTGCATTTTGAAAATGATTTTTGGGCGAGTGCATCAAAACGTTCATTTCTTTTATTGCTTTTGCACTTGAGGGCAGTGAAAACTGGAACATAACTTTTTGCAGCACACAAATAATTCTACAACTGCGCAGTAGACTGTAAAGTCACAGTGTGTGTGTGTGTGTGTGTGTGTGTGTTTGTTAAATATGCATCCTCTGTCAAACGCCAACAATAACAACAACAACTACTACTACTTTAATTCAGTTCATTTGTATAGGACAAACAGTTTGAGTTGGATAATCATAATGCTCATTGTTGCACTGCCATGTTGGTACATTGATGCAGTATTAACATATACACTCAAACACACCAGTACAGTATAAACATAGTTCATCAAGACCAAAAACAGATTGTTACATGCAGTTAGAAATAGTGGTTGTGATACTTGTCAATAAAAAAAAAAAAATAAGGAAGAAAAATGTAGTAATCACATGATACAGTCTTTCATACACTCATACACGCACACAAGAAAGCAGATACAGACATATACAGATGTGCTTGCATATCATGCGCACAAGCATGCCGCACACGCACGCATGCATGCACACACTTGCGCACACACACTTGCACACACACACACATACACTTGCTCATATGCATACATACATGCGTATGTACATATATAGCTATATATATAATATACAAACAGTTGAAAAGTTTGTGTTGAAACTATAAAAGTGTTGATCTGTATACCTGACTGAAGACATTGTATCTTATTGTTTACAGTGATACTTATACAATTTCTCTTCGAAGTTTGGAGTATGAAGAATGATCTCTGCATTACACTTTGATTTTGGGTCATGTTTTCAGTGTTCCTGTCTATCTAGCCATTCTTTGGAACAGAAAAGAATGAGAAAGAAACAAAAGAAGAAGAATAACAAACCCTTTTGATTTTGTTGCAGCCTGTGTAAAATGTTTTGTTAGTTTTGCAAATTTGAGCATTTTGATGTGACAGTAGCATTCCCTGAAGTCTGTTTGCCTACTAGATCTATACTACCACAGGTATACTGTAGCATCTTGTTGATTGCAGCATATGACAAACAAACAAACAAACAAACAAACACACAAAGAAAGAACAAAGTGACCAGTAACAATGTATGTGCATACATAAGTACATAATTATATTGACATTAACACAAAATAAATATACGCAATATATACATGTGTGCATACTTAAAATCATGCATACAGTCTTGTGACTTTGGGTCATGTTCATTTTGTGTGTGTGTGTGTGTGTGTGTGTGTGTGTGTGTGTGTGTGTGTGTGTGTGTTGTGTACATGTTTATGCGCATGCATGCGTGTGTCTGCGTGTATACCGGTTTATTGAGATGTAGATTTATGGGTGTTTGTTTGTGTTTGTGTGTGTGCACATGTGTGTGTGTGTTGGTTGAATTGTAGATACTCTGTGTGTGTGTGTGTGTGCGCGTATGCTTGTGTGTGTGTGTGTGTGTGTGTGTGTGTGTGTGTGTGTGTGTGTACAGTTTACAGATACGGGTACCAGTAGGCAGACAGTGTTCGTTTTGAAAATAGTCTACATGTACACTGCAGGCTATTAGCACGATGTGTGTACTTAACACTTGAGGGTGGTCATGGCACAGTTCAATCTTACAAAAGGATTCTTTTCTTCTATAAGCTTACAGAAAAGATTGTTTTCTTCTTCTATACTCTTACCAAAGGATTCTTTCTTCTTCTAAGTAGATCTATAATCCAAGACCAGATCTCTTGAACAGGTTTTTTTTAATGGGGTGTTAGACAGAGGGTACACACACACAATATGTGTCTGAAAGTACCACTGCAAGGAGTAGTGAAAGTATTGTGACCTGTTGCAAGGAGAACCTAGAGGAGATCGTGAGGAGTAAATGAACTGTAGGGACACAAAGGTTCTTAAGTGTAAACAGGGAGCAACAAGAAACAGAGGGTGTGGGTGTGCTATGAGGCGGAGCAGACACAAACAGGTAGACTGAATTGAAACATTAGTAGTGATGCACACAGAGCTCAGGACTGACGTAGGGCAGGCTGCATGGGGATTCTGAAAAAAACAACAAGGGGGTGGGTGGGGGCAGGGTGGGGCAGGAGGAGAGCAAAGAAGATTAATGAGGGGAAATTAGTGTGTTTGGGGTGTTTTCAGTGCAAACTGTATGTCACCTGATTAAGAGTGCAGCAAGAATCGTTGGTTGTTATCTGCTAATGTGCATACACATTTTAACCTTCGCAAATATTGGACACAGTTGTTTTGTACTACAAGAATGATTCGGAAGTTACAACTGATTTATCTTCACCTTATGAGAACCATAACAAGGTGTACATCTTCTATAGGATTACCAGCCTAGTATCTCTCTTGCTCTCTCACCGAGGATGGTAGTCAAGTGGATGAATCTTGTCAGACTTCCAGTCAGAATGTCTTGGGTTCAATCCACCTAGACACCTTGACCTGACGGGTAAAAGGTGGGGATTTTTTCCTGATCTCCCGAGGTCAACATGTGTGCAGACCTGCCAGTGCTTAAAGCTCTATAGTGTTTAGTGTGTTTACGCATGTGGAATATCAAATATGCACTTTAGAGATCCTGTATTTCACGTCAGTGGCTGGCTTATGCAAACATAACAACACCCAGCAAACAAGGAAAAGCTAGTTTAGAAACATGGCTCTTAGCTGATAGCTTCTATTGTTGGAAAGTAAAGTGTCATTATCATTATCAATATCATTGTCATTATCATTATCCTTATTCTGTTATCTGTGAATACATATTGGTTACCAGTGGAAAAGGGTTTTTAAACAGCTTAACCAGGAACAGCACTTTTTTGTTGTTGCTGTTGATAGCAGGTCACTTTTATGTAGTTCATACTTTAAAAAAGATGAATCATATTATAGAACCTTGTTTATTGCCTAACCTGAGTGTTGTGCTCAACTGAAAGTACGCAAGAGTTAGTGAAAGAATTGACAAGAGTGGACAAGACGTTTACAAAAGTAAATATAACTTGCTTTAACCCTTTCATTGCTTTTGGTGATTAATGTCGACCATAGGGGTTTACAACTGTAGGCCAGTGGCAAGATAGTGAGAGGGGAGGGCGAGAAAAAATTGTGCTATGAAAGAGTGGCAAAGCTGAAGTACATTTCAGCCAGGTGCAGCAGTTATTTCACAATTGAAGGAGTCATGGTCAATGACCGAAGCAACTTGCATGACTGCCATCATCATCTCTCTAGAAAGAGCCTGTCATTGCTACCGGACAAATACCAAGCCTCACTGGCCAGTGGGACAAAGAAACGCTCTTATCTAGCATAACTTGCAAGAATATAAGGTTTTGTGCAGGCTCAGGGAATCTGCCATATAATTCTGGGCAGATTTAGATGGAGCACAAATGGAATTATTCTACTGTAATGAATCACTTTTTAAAACAGACTCCTAAGTCCAGACTCCAGAATCTTGTCTCTCTCTCTGTGTCACCCTGTACTCTCTCCTGCGTTACTGGAGCACAAAACCACTATATGTGTCTTTGTGGTGTGTGTGTGTGTGTGTGTGTGTGTGTGTGTGTGTGTGTGTGTGTGTGTGTGTGTGTGTGTGTGTGTCTGTGAGAGAGAGAGAGAGAGAGAGAGAGATGAGAGAGAGAGAGAGAGAGAGAGAGAGAGAGAGAGAGAGAGAGAGATGGGGTATGCATTTGTGTTTGTGCGTGCCTTTGTGTGGATATACATCATACTCATCATCACCAGCATTGAAAACTGCTGACAGAAAATACGCAGACAATGAAAACAACATTGCAGAGGACAAGTTGGTGTTGAATAACATATCTGCTTGTCTGTCTGTCTTTTTCAGTTTTTGTCTGTGTCTCTCTTGTCTCTGTATCATCCTGCTCCATCCGTGTTGTCATTACCCTTGTGAGATTTGTAAAATGAAACCAATTATGTTTTCACTGTCTCATTGTTGTTTTGAGTGTGTGTGTGTAGTGTGCATGTGGTGTGTGTATGTATGTGGTGTGTGTATGTGAGTGTGTATGTGTGTGTGTGCGTGGTGTGTGGTGGTGGGGGGGGTGTCTTTGTGGTGTGTGTGTGTGTATGTGTGTGTGTGTGGTGGTGTGTGTGTGTGTGTGTGTGTGTGTGTGTGTGTGTGTGTGTGTGTGTGTGTGGTGTCTGTGAGAGAGACAGAGACAGAGACGGGGTATGCATGTGTGTTTGTGTGTGCCTTTGTGTGGATATACATACATGTATGACAGAAAAAGGGAGATTAGAGAGGGTGGAAGGAGAAGAGAGAGAGAGAGTGCCTGTGTGTACACATGCACATGCTGCACATACACACTTGATCATCACTCACTGTAAATTGTAATGACATACATATTGGACAGTCCTCATTTTTCAGTTGGCTGCAGCTGCTGCTTCATGCAGCATTATGACCTTGGCACTCAGGATATAGGATGTATGTAAGTGGTCTATAAAACTCACAAACAGGCCTATAAAACAGGCGCTGTGTTGTGGAGAACAGTGTAACCTGGTTTTAGCACCCAGAGATATAAAAAGTAATGTTCTTAATGCAGCAATGTGCAATCTCTGATGGCTGTAAAATGTTTTCTGCCTAATGTTATGTTGTGTAACCTCTCAAGGTTTGTGGAAAGTCAGCTGCCTACCATTGTAATGTCTTGGTGTAATAATAATAATAATAATTACAATATTTATATAGCGCAAAATCTTGATAAAATCAAATCTAAGCGCTGAAGCAGACACACACGCAAGCACGCACGCACGCACACGCACGCACACGCACGCACGCACGTACACACACACACACACACACACACACACACACCACACACACACACACACACACACACACACACACACGCATGGCTATAAATGGGGAGAAAGAATAAAAGCAAGAATAAAACCAATGGAAAATTATAGAGAGCATAGCATATACAATTATATATTATAACCATGTGATTCCCTCCGAGCGGAGACAGGCTGCAGAGGGGGGGGGGGGGGGGGGGGGTTGAGTGAGGTTAGGATTTTATGCGGAGGAGAAAAGGTGAGTTTTGAGAGCGGACTTGAAGGAGACAAAAGTAGGTTGCTGACGGACTGAGAGAGGAAGTTTGTTCCAGGAGAGTGGACCAGAAACAGAGAAGGCTCGTGGACCATAGGTATTGAGCTTAGTGCGTGGAAAGCGAAAAGTCAGAGGATCGGAGGCAGAGCGGAGGGTACGTGAGGGAAGATAGATCTCAAGTAGGCTTGACAGGTAATCGGGGGCTGCGTTATTGAGGCTTTTGTAGCACATGGTGTCTAGTTTGTACTGTATGCGCTTTGATACAGGGAGCCAGTGAAGTTGTGCCAGGAGAGGAGATATGTGGTCAGCTTTTTTCTTTTTGAGTACAAGGCGTGCAGCATTGTTTTGAATGCGCTGTAGGATGTGAATGGTGGAGGCAGGAAGACCAGACAGGAGTGAATTGCAATAGTCAATGCGAGACATTATGAAGGAGAGAACGAGTTTTGCAGTTGTTTCGACAGAGAGATACTTCCTGATCAGCCTTATACGATGGAGATGATAGTAGCAGGATCTGGCAGTTTGAGAAACAAAGTTGTTCATGGAGAGGGTAGAGTCAATGCAGATACCAAGGTTTTTAGCTGAATCAGAAATTGGGACTGATGTGTTACATAATGGGAGAGAAAGAGGAGGCAGCTGAGAAAGTTTCTGACGGGTGCCAATGAGGATAGCTTCTGTTTTGTCGTCATTAAGCTGAAGTCTATTGTGTGTCATTCAGTTCTTAATGTCCGAGTAACACTCAGTGGTGCGAGTCAACAGGCGCTGTATATTATCAGGTGAGTCACTGTCTTGAAGTTGGGTGTCATCAGCATAGAAGTGGTGTTTTATAGAATGGGAGTTGATGATGGTGGACAGGGGGGAGGTGTAAAGAGTGAAAAGAACAGGGCCAAGGACAGATCCTTGTGGAACACCACAGGTCAGGTATGCAGGTTGAGAGTAAGTGCCATTGATGAGAACGGTTTGTTTTCTGTTGGATAGGTATGAAGTGAACCAAGACAGAGCAATGTCAGAGATGCCAAAAGTATGATGAAGTCTAGAAAGGAGAATACCATGATCAATGGTATCAAAGGCTGCAGACAGATCAAGGAGTGTGAGGAGAGAGACTTTGCCAGTATCAGTTGCAAGGAGGAGATTGTTGAGAATGTGTAGTAGGGCAGTTTCAGTGCTATGGCACTGGCGGTAGGCTGACTGGAAAGGATTGAGGAGATTGTTGGCAGACAGGTGAGAGTTCAGCTGGTTGAGGACGACTTTTTCAAGGAGTTTTGACAAGAAAGAGATTAGAGATAGGCCGGTAATTTTTCAGTTCATTTGGATCTAAATTGTGTTTCTTGAGGAGAGGGTGAACAATAGCAGACTTGAAAGAATCAGGGACAGTTCCAGTTTGAAGAGAAGTGTTGATGATGTCAGTGATGAATGGGAGGAGAGTAGGGAGACAGTCGGCGTAGAGAGAACCTGGAAGAGGATCCAGCTCGCAGGTTTTGAACGACATGGATCTGATTGTGTTGAGAATTTCTTCTTGTGAGACTGGGTTAAAAGTAGTAAGAGGTGTGCCAGAGAAGGAAGGGTCAGGTGGGCATGGTTGACAGGGTGTCCTGTCAAGCCTGTCACGAAGAGTTTGTATTTTGGTGGTGAAATAGTTGGAGAATACAGATGGGAGTTCTTCATTTGTATGTTTTGTTGGGAGAGGTAAATCTTTTCGTGTGCCAAGGAGATGATTCATGGTTGTAAAGAGTTCTTTTGAAGAAGAGGCATTCAGGATTTTGGTTTGGAAATAACTTGTTTTTGCTGATGCAATGAGGGTGGATACTTTTGTTTTAGAGGCTTGGAAAAGTTGCCTGTGTACAGTGAGTTTGGATTTGCGCCAGCGGCGCTCTGCTCTGCGGCGGGCACGTTTTGCACAGGCGATCTCATGAGTGAGCCAGGGGGTAGGGGGGCGGTCAGGTAAAGGACGGGTTGTGGCTGGAGAAAAGGTCAACTGCCCAATACTGTAACCTTTAGGGTGTGTGTGTGTGTTAAAAGTAGAGATATTAAATTGTATAACTTCCTTGGGAGTATGAAATGAAAAATGTTATGTTGTTTTATGTAGCCTACAATTTTAGGGATGTAAAGAGTCAGCAGCCTAGTTCTGTAACTAGGCCTACTTGGGGAGTGTAGAAAGTCAACTGCCTAATGCTGTGATCGTTCTGGGGGTGTAAAAAAAATCAACTGCCTAATGCTGTAATATATTAGGGGGTGTGAAAGTCGGCTGCCTACCTGCTGTAACCACCCTAGGGGTGTAAAAGAACACACCTAATAAAAATGTACTATAATCTGTGGAAGTATTAAAAGTCAGCTGCCTTGTACTCAAATTTCTCTCTCTCTCTCTCTTTGTGTGTAAAAAGTTTACTGCCTGATACTATGTCCTCTCGTGAGGCATGACAAGTCGACTGTATAATGCTGGAACTTCTTGAGGTTATGAGGTTATGATGTCGTAACTGTAGAAGTATGAAAATTCAGTTGTCCAATGCTGTAACCTCAGGAAGTGTATAGGGTCAGCTTTCGAAAACTCAGAGCACAAGGCTGATGTTTACTTGGCAGACAGTCTGGTTTTTGTAATGGAGTATGTTCTCCAGATCTGATATCTGGTGTTTCATAAAAATCAGTCTGTTTGCTGCCCATCTTAAAGCTCCAATCGGTCTGGATGGTGCCATCTTCGTGTTTTATAGGTCCTGTTCCACTCCTACCCCACCAAATTCATTTCAAGACCTTGCCTTGTAAAGGTTTTTTTTGTGCAGGCTCAAAGAATCTGCCAGATATACAGATGGCAGATTGGATGGAGCCCATATGGAATTGTCTGAGTGTGATGAATCCCTGGTGAATAAAGTCAAACTGTAAACATTAATCATTAGGCTGTAAATCTTGGAAGTTGAACTGTGATACTCATTTCTTTGTAATATGACATCACAGTTGCTGTCAACGGTCAGTGGACAAATGCTATAAAAAGTAATAACACTTGGCAAGCGGCTTGGAAAAGATGGGGAATGAGTGGCCAGTGATACAATGGGGCCATCAGAAAAACAATATTTGCCAGATACAGAATTTTTGTTACTTCTTGAGTGGGAGGGAAGAAATATTGGATGGATTTGTGAAGTGGATGAAGACAGAAAGAATAGGAGATGTTCTTGCAGTGACAAAAGATAGATTTGTAAGGAGGGCCATTGTATGGAGGGCCATAGATTTGTAAGGAGGGCCATTGTATGGAGGGCCATAGATTTGTAAGGAGGGCCATTGTATGGAGGGCCATAGATTTGTAAGGAGAGCCATTGTATGGAGGGCCATAGATTTGTAAGGAGGGCCATTGTATGGAGGGACATAGATTTGTATGGAGGGCCATGATCGCCAACGCCATGTGGCAAGGCTTATGATGGTGATGTTGAGTGGGTGAGCATTGATGCAACCAGTGTGACATCATTTGCAAGATACAGTATTGTAATTGTGTTACTTGGGCTTGAGGAATGTCACTTGTTTGCAAGTCTGTTGCCAGATGCTGCATTGTACACTTTTTGGCCAGTTTTAGGATGCATAACAATAAGTTGATTTTTGCTGTGTTAATATGTGACCTCGGTACCGTGGTGTGTGTGTGTGTGTGTGTGTGTGTGTGTGTGTGTTGTGTGTGTGTGTGTGTGTGTGTGTGTGTGTGCGCGCGCGCGCATGCGTGCGTGCGTGCGCGCGCGCGTGTGCGTGTAAGAATACATGTGTGTGTGACTATGTTCAGGCATGTGTGTGAATGTGAGGGAGCATTCGTGAGTGAGTATGTGTTTGTGTGTGATATGTTATTTGCAAAACAGACACCTAATGTTTTTTTACATGAATTGCATCCACACTATTCAGGATTAGAGGATCCAGAGATTGTAACCTGGTGCCTAGGGAAGAAGTATGATGCAACCTTGGTCCCATGCAGGGGGAACTGGTTGGAATGGGAAGATGGGAGGGAAGCATGCCATTTGTAAATTAATCATCTGCCTAATGCTGCTGGTATTGAATGACCTTGGCATTCAGACAACGAGGGGAAGTTATTTTGGGATACATGCAGACAGTGACTGTAAAACGATAGAGGAAGAGAGAGCGAGCCAGCGTGAGAGAGAGAGAGAGAGAGAGAGAGAGAGAGAGAGAGAGAGAGGAGAATACACATGGATCCATCATTCCATCACTGACAAGAAAGTGGTCAGTTGCGTATTTATGTGTGTGTGTGTGGTGTGTAGTGAGTGTGTGTGTGTGTGTGTGTGTGTGTGTGTGTGTGTGTGTGTGTGTGTGTGTGTGTGTGTGTGTATGTGTGTGTGTGTGTGTGTGCTTATATGTGTATGTATACATTGGTGTACTAATGCATGCATGTAGGAGAGATACCATTAGAAAAAGAAACACCTTATATTCAGCATTGCTTGAATTGGAGGTCAAAATTAGGCATAATGATGAAAATAAAGTAAGAGAGAGTTGGAAGCCTTCAGGCAACCATAATTATTGTTACTGATGTCAGATTGTAAGATATAAGACTGTAACTGTAGATAAGGCTGGAGAGAGACTATAGACATAACTGGAGAGAACAGAAACGTTATCAGATTGGAATATTGGAACCACATGTGTACATACACACATTTGCACAAGCACACAAACTCACACATATTGACATAATCACAAATATGAAATAGTGGAGGGAGAGAGAGAGAGAGAGAGAGAGAGAGAGAGGAGAGAGAGAAAATTATAATGTATTAATGTACAGGGGGGTGCAAAAGTAGGTATACAGTTATGAAAAAAGAAAACATGTACATGTATTTTTTATCAAACAAATGAATATTGCATATACATGTAATAACAAGTACAGCCTTAATCCCTCAGATACTCAAACTGCTTGCCGTCGGTATTCACACATTCCCCTAATCGAGAGCGGAATTAAGCATTATAATAATGATGTGATACTTACTGTATACCTACTTTTGCACCCCCCTGTATATATGTGTGTGTGTGTGTGTGTGTGTGTGTGTGTGTGTGTGTGTGTGTGTGTGTGTGTGTGTGTGTTGTTGATTGATTGATTGATTTGGTTCAGTTTTTACGTCAACACCCACCTCAGGTGATATGGCCGACAGGGATAACCATCACAGGGAAGTGGGGGAAGGGGGACCTATCTAATCCTAGACTGACACCACCAGAACAACAGTGATGTTAAGATGTGTGTGTGTGTATAAATATGCTTATATGGATAGTGTATGTGTACATTTGTATATACACACACTCACCACACACATGCATGCGTGCGCGCTTGCTTTACTTGCGCACAGGCATATACGCACACACATGGCCAACACACTCACACACATTGGCGCACACACATGGACGCATGCGCGCACACACACACATCTGATTAACAAACACCTTCAGGTCTGGCTAGAGAAAGTCCTCGTGTGTGTGTGTGTGTGTGTGTGTGTGTGTGTGTGTGTGTGTGTGTGTGTTGGTGTGTGTGTGTGCGCGCGCGCACCAGTCCCATCCAGGTGTGAAAGGGTGCAGTTGATCCTCTAAAGGATTGGGTGAGATAAAGCAGCAGAGAGATGGGCACTGCCCTTTACAGTTCTGGTTCTGGCACAAGTTCACATCTCTGTCACACTATGGCTTCCCAAAGACAGCTCAGTTAATATCAGAAAATCTGTATATTTTTACCTAGTACCTTTAATGTACTCTTATAGAATTTGACTTCATTGTGGATTGGTTGATGCTAATGACTTGATGCACACAGTGCACTGAAAATGTGAGTTACCTTTGCGTCTAGCCCCAAATGGAAAAAAAAAGGTATGAAAGTCATGTATGTGGCTAACCCTAAATACTTGTCAGTAAAAAGTATCAGTGTATCATGGTATGTGACCTGTTGCTGACCCTTGTGAGTGTAATTGATAGTGAAAACTATCAAGGTATCATGATCTATGGCCTGTATCTGACCCTTATACATGTTTATACAGGAGATGAAGTATGATAAGGTACATTCTGGGGGAAGGGTAAAACAGGTGTTGAATAGTGAGTGGACCAGTTGTTGTCCTCTGATGAGTATTATGCATGTCATCATGTCAAGCTGGTTCAGTAACTTTGCTTTTTTGCAATTTCTGTGAATTTCATAATTCACAGGTTGTTAAGTTTGTGGCTGTTCTCCCCCATCCACTCCTTACAAGGTCCATTTCTGTTTAAGATGCAAGTAATTAAATCAGTGACACCAGTAATACTAAAGATAAATGGCATTAAAATTGATCTTTTTAGTATCTTTTTTAAACAGATGCATGGACATGGTAAATTGACAACTGGGAAGTACAAGCAAAAACAATACATATCTGAAGTGATTATACATACACATGTGCCTGTATGTGTCAAAGGTTGAAAATTTTTTTTTTTTTTCATGAAATGTTGCTCTTGGAAAATGAACTCAGAACCCTGCATTTTACTGTATACTAACTGAAGAAAAATTGTTTAGCACACAGATTGCGTGCTTTTACAGGGCAGAGTTTCCACTGTCTCACAGAGCATTCTACCTTTGCACTCTGTTGTCTTTGTGTTGGCAAACTTTCCACTCTCTCACAGAGCATTTTACAAGTACATTGTGTTATCTTTGTGTTGGCAAACTTTCCACTGTCTCGCAGAGCATTTTACAAGTACATTGTTATCTTTGTGTTGGCAAACTTTCCACTCTCTCACAGAGCATTTTACAAGTACATTGTGTTATCTTTGTGTTGGCAAACTTTCCACTGTCTCGCAGAGCATTCTACAAGTGCAATCTGTTTTTGTGTTGGTAAACTTTCCACTGTCACACAGAATTTACAAGTAACATTATTGATCTTTTGTATTTTGTAAACTTTCCACTGTATCTGACACAGGAATTTACAAGTGCAATCTGTTTTAGTGTTTGTAAACTTTCCATTGTCACAAGCATTTAAAAATGCAACTGTTTTTGGTTGTAAACTTTACTGTCTCACAAGCATTTTCAATGCAATCGTTATTGTGTTTGTAAAATTTCCACTGTCTCACACAGCATTTTACCAGTGCAATCTGTTTTTTGTGTGGCAAACTTTCCACTTCTCACAAGCATTTTACAAGTACATTGTGTTATCTTTGTGTTTTGCAAACTTTCCACTGTCTCCAAGCATTTTACAAGTACATTGTTTTTTGTGTTTGGAAACTTTCCACTGCTCTCACAGAGCATTTTACAAGTCACGGGTACTTGTCCGATTTCAGAATCTTTTGTGTTGGCAAACTTTCCACTGTCTCACAAGCATTTTACAAGTGCAATCTGTTTTTGTGTTGGTAAACTTTCCACTGTCTCACAGAGCATTTTACAAGTGCACTTTCTTTGTGTTGGGCACTAACATGTTGCATGTGCATACTCAGTGTGGATACAGGGTACCCATTCCTTCTGAACAGAATGCTAGGTATGAACTGTCCCCAGTGTTGATGAGCAGATGCAAATACTCAGATTGATTTGGATACAGGGTACCTATTCCAAAGCAGGGTGTTGGGTATGAATTGCTTCCATTGTGTTGACGAGCGCTCATAGCTACATCATGTGGTACTGGATGCAAGCTTGTGTCATGCATGTGAGAAGTGAACACAGAGAAGTCAAAGTGCACATGAAGAAAGCTTTGTGAGAGAGAGCTGAAAATGTGTCCAAAATGAAAAACTATGCAAAATGATAATTTCTTACTATCAAAAAGAGCAGAATAAGAAATTAATTGTCAACAAATTGTGTATGTAATGTTGTATTTCTCTGTCATTTTCAGGTACGCAATCAAAGAATTAGTCCGACGATCAAGGCAGATAAGGTGAAAAATGGCGGACACTACCAAGCCCCCACAGCAGCTTCTGGCCGAGATTGGCAAGGCAGATGTCCAAAAGATGAAGCACGTGGAAACCAATGAGGAGAACTGCTTGCCTTCTGCTGAAGGTTGGACTGAACTGTTCATTCTTCTCTTTTCTGACCCCCAACCCCCTCCCACCATGACAATTGTACAGCCACAAGAACCCCCTCCCCTCTTCACTTAAGATTAAGTGGTCCTTTTATTTTATTTTTTTGCATTTTGTTTTTATTTGGAATCATGGTTAGTTAATTGCAGAAGTGTGACAAAGGCATTGAGGGCTAGATAGTGGAATGATTGCTTGTTTCTACTTCTTTCTAAGTTTTTACAGCTAGATAGTGGAATGATTTACTTCTTTGTTTTGTTTTTGTTTTAAATGCATGGGTTATCATCATGATCACCATTCAGATTATATGATGCACTTATTAATACTTCACATTCTGTAATTCAAATAATCTTGTATAAGAGCAAATCAAGACAATTTTGGTACCAGTTACCTTGATATTGGCTTTAATTTTGGATGAACATTTTGGTACCAGTGACCTTGAGATTGGCTTTGATTTCAGTGGAAAGTAAAACAAAATTTTGTTTCCAAAAATGAAGAAGAAAAACAACCAAACAACCATTATTGAAGCTGCATGAAAGCTTCATTTTTCTTTCTGATGTATTTCTTTCTGAAAATGGCTAGTGTTTTTGTAATGTAGGGAAAGATACTGTTGTCAGGAAAAGGAAACAGTTTAAAGTTACAATATTGAAAAAGAATCAGACTTCGAATTCTTTCATTGTTAGAATGGCAGGTACTGTGATGTTATGCCTCAGGGTATTTCGAATTCTGTCATCGTTAGAATGGCAGGTATTGTGATGTTATGTGTCAGGGTTGTCATTACACTATAGTTGCAGCATTAAAAGATGTAGCAGTTCTTCAAAGTGAACATAGAAGTTGGGCACAGCTAGCAAAGGTCACAAGACAAAGCCAGTTAGGGGCACAGGAGGTTCAGGTCAGTTAGGGACACTTGAGCAAAGCCAGCAAGGGGCACTGAGGGTGCAGTGGCTTTTAACCCTTGGACTCCCGCACCCTATCTACCAACTGCAAAAACTTAACACTTTGACTCCCTCACCCTATCCACCAGTTTCCTGCAGGAAGCTGGTGGATAGGGTGAAGGAATCAAAGGGTTAAGTTTTTGCTTTGCTGGCATGGTTGACAATGCAAGGTGCTGGTAGACGGAGTGTGGGAGTCCTAGGGTTAAGGGTACTGGGGTTGCCAATTAAGAGTACTGGACAGAGCCACTAAAGGACACTTAGATAAATGCCAGTTAAGAGCAGTGGACAGAGCCAGTTAGGGACATCTAGATCAAAGCCAGTTAAGAGCAGTGGACACAGCTATTTTAGGACATTTATATCAAAGCCAGTTAAGAGCAGTGGACAGTTAATTTGGGACATTTATATCAAAGCCAGTTAAGAACAGTGGACACAGCTGATTTGGGGCATTTATATTAAATCCAGTTAAGAGCTTTGGACAGAGCCAGTTAGGAACATTTATATCAAAGCCGGTTCAGAGCAGTGGACAGAGCCAGTTAGGAACATTTATAACAGAGCCAGTTAGGAACATTTATATCAAAGCCAGTTAAGAGCAGTGGACAGAGCCAGTTAGGAACATTTATATCAAAGCCAGTTAAGATGAGTGGACAGAGCCAGTTAGGAACATTTATATCAAAGCCAGTTAAGAGCAGTGGACAGAGCCAGTTAGGAACATTTATATCAAAGCCAGTTAAGATGAGTGGACAGAGCCAGTTAGGAACATTTATATCAAAGCCAGTTAAGATGAGTGGACAGAGCCAGTTAGGATCATATATATCAAAGCCAGTTAAGAGCAGTGGACAGAGCCAGTTAGGATCATATATATCAAAGCCAGTTAAGAGCAGTGGACAGAGCCAGTTAGGAACATGTATATCAAAGCCAGTTAAGAGCAGTGGACAGAGCCAGTTAGGAACATGTATATCAAAGCCAGTTAAGAGCAATTGACAGAGCCAGTTAGAACATATCAAAGCCAGTTAAGAACATTGGACAGAGCCAGTTAGGATCATATATATATCAAAGCCAGTTAAGATGAGTGGACAGAGCCAGTTAGGAACATTTATATCAAAGCCAGTTAAGATGAGTGGACAGAGCCAGTTAGGAACATTTATATCAAAGCCAATTAAGAACAGTGGACAGAGCCAGTTAGGAACATTTGTATCAAAGCCAGTTAAGAACATAGGACAGAGCCAGTTAGGAACATTTGTATCAAAGCCAGTTAAGAGCAGTGGACAGAGCCAGTTAGGAACATTTGTATCAACGCCAGTTAAGAGCAGTCGACAGAGCCAGTTAGGAACATTTGTATCAAAGCCAGTTAAGATCAGTGGACAGAGCCAGTTAGGAACATTTATATCAAAGCCAGTTAAGAGCTTTGGAGAGAGCCAGTTAGGAACATTTATATCAAAGCCAGTTAAGAGCAGTGGACAAGCCAGTTAGGAACATTTATATCAAAGCCAGTTAAGAGCAGTGGGCAGAGCCAGTTATGAACATTTATATCAAAGCCAGTTAAGATGAGTGGACAGAGCCAGTTAGGATCATTTATATCAAAGCCAGTTAAGAGCAGTGGACAGAGTCAGGAACATTTGTATCAAAGCCAGTTAAGAGCAGTGGACAGAGCCAGTTAGGAACATTTATATCAAAGCCAGTTAAGAGCAGTGGACAGAGCCAGTTATAACATTTATATCAAAGCCAGTTAAGATGAGTGGACAGAGCCAGTTAGAACATTTATATCAAAGCCAGTTAAGATGAGTGGACAGAGCCAGTTAGGAACATTTATATCAAAGCCAGTTAAGAGCAGTGGACAGAGCTAGTTAGGAACATTTATATCAAAGCTAATTAAGAGCAGTGGACAGAGCCAGTTAGGAACATTTATATCAAAGCCAGTTAAGAGCACTGGACAGAGCCAGTTAGGAACATTTATATCAAAGCCAGTTAAGATGAGATGGACAGAGCCAGTTAGGAACATTTATATCAAAGCCAGTTAAGATGAGTGGACAGAGCCAGTTATGAACATTTATATCAAAGCCAGTTAAGATGAGTGGACAGAGCCAGTTAGGAACATTTATATCAAAGCCGGTTCAGAGCAGTGGACAGAGCCAGTTAGGAACATTTATATCAAAGCCAGTTAAGATGAGTGGACAGAGCCAGTTAGGAACATTTATATCAAAGCCAGTTAAGATGAGTGGACAGAGCCAGTTAGGAACATTTATATCAAAGCCAGTTAAGAGCAGTGGACAGAGCCAGTTAGGAACATTTGTATCAAAGCCAGTTAAGAGCAGTGGACAGAGCCAGTTAGGAACATTTATATCAAAGCCAGTTAAGAGCAGTAGGCAGAGCCAGTTATGAACATTTGTATCAAAGCCAGTTAAGAGCAGTGGACAGAGCCAATTAGGAACATTTATAGCAAAGCCAGTTAAGAGCAGTGGACAGAGCCAGTTAGGAACATTTTTATCAAAGCCAGTTAAGATGAGTGGACAGAGCCAGTTAGGAACATTTATATCAGAGCCAGTTAAGAGCAGTGGACAGAGCCATTTTGGAATATTTATATCAAAGCCAGTTAAGATGAGTGGACAGAGCCAGTTAGGAACATTTGTATCAAAGCCAGTTAAGATGAGTGGACAGAGCCAGTTAGGAACATTTTTATCAAAGCCAGTTCAGATGAGTGGACAGAGCCAGTTAGGAACATTTATATCAAAGCCAGTTAAGAACAGTGGACAAAGCTAGTTAGGAACATTTGTATCAAAGCCAGTTAAGATGAGTGGACAGAGCCAGTTAGGATCATTTATATCAAAGCCAGTTAGGATGAGTGGACAGAGCCAGTTAGGAACATTTATATCAGAGCCAGTTAAGATGAGTGGACAGAGCCATTTAGGAGCATTTATATCAGCCAGTTAAGAGCAGTGGACAGAGCCATTTAGGAGCATTTATATCAGAGCCAGTTAAGAGCAGTGGACAGAGCCAGTTAGGAACATTTATATCAGAGCCAGTTAAGAGCAGTGGACAAAGCCAGTTAGGAACATTTGTATCAGAGCCAGTTAAGAGCAGTGGACAGAGCCAGTTAGGAACATTTATATCAGAGCCAGTTAAGAGCAGTGGACAGAGCCAGTTAGGAACATTTATATCAGAGCCAGTTAAGAGCAGTGGACAGAGCCATTTAGGAGCATTTATATCAGAGCCAGTTAAGAGCAGTGGACAGAGCCAGTTAGGAACATTTATATCAGAGCCAGTTAAGAGCAGTGGACAGAGCCATTTAGGAGCATTTATATCAGAGCCAGTTAAGAGCAGTGGACAGAGCTAGTTACGGGGGTTGAGGGTTGGGAGGAAGCACTTGTTTTGGACAGTGTGTAAAGTTAGTTAAAGGGGCACTGGACAGAACTTGTGATGGGCACAGGGCAAAACCATTTTAGGGCACTGAGTGAAGTCAGTTGGGCAGTTAGGGGCACCAGGCATAGAACCATTTATGGGCAACAAAAAGTTGATCAGAATGGCATATAATGTGAATTAAAGTGAAGGATATCATAACAAAAGTTTTATGTGCTTTGTCAAAATTTGGGGAAAATGTTATTTGCTTTTATGTTGTTGACTTTATTTATTTTTATTTGTTTGTTTGTTTGTTTATTTGTTAATGTTCAAGCATTCAAATCCAGCATCAGGGGAGGAAAGCAAATTAAAGGATTTGAAAAACAAATTTCTGAATTTGAGTTTTGATCATTGTCAGGTTATCTGAACTTGTCTTGATTTGTTTTGAACACATGAGTCGGCGGCTGATTTTTTGTTTTCTGTTTTGTTTTTTTGTTCTTTAGTGTTTTTAAGTTAACAGATGTCATCTTCAGTTTAACTTTATTGCTCTTTTTCTTTCTTTCTTTCTTTCTTTTGCATCTTTACTGATAGGCATATGCTTTTACAGTGCATGATGTATCTAAAGCTTTTAATTAATGGGCACTGTGAAATACTGAAATACTCTCTTTGCATTTTGCATTTTCCTGCCCTGGCCATTTAAGCAGTGTATAGCCTGTTTCATACTAAAGTAAGAAATTAACGAAGAGACAAACAAAGGAACTTGAAGGAGAGGAAAATAAAATGCAAACTGTTCTTAATGTAAATTGCCAACGTTTTTGAAAGATTGAATATTAATTAAATTAACAAAAATACTGTTTTTCCCTGACTGAAACACCATGATGATTTGGAAAAACAAAAGATAGAAAATCTAAACCAACAAGAAGGAAAAAAGAACCTTAAATATCTTTCTCCCCTGCCCCAGTGAGTACGTATTTATGCATAAAAGCCAAAAGTAAGATAAATGTGCACCATAAGTGTAAAGTTTCAGTAGGAAAGGGAGATGATGTAGAGAGACAGGTGGAAAGGTTGTGCTAACTGGCCTTCTTTGCAGTTTTAATTTAATCCTTTGACATACCAACTGTGAAAACTTGACCATGTGACTTCCTCACTCTGGCCTCCAGCTTCCTGCAGGAAACTATTGGCTAGGGTGAGGGAGTCAGAGGGTTAAGTTTTTGCTTTGCAAGCGTGGTTGACAATGCAGGATGCTGGTGGACAGGATGCTGGAGTCAAAGGGTTAACTTGCTCAACACTGGAGAGGGTCAGATAACACTTGGTAGTAATGCACAGCAAGGTAGGCTTGATGTTGTTATTGAATCAGCTCAGGTTATGTAATCTGATTAGATATTGGGCTGTGTGACATTCAGGCCCCTGTCAACCCTTCAGTTTTCTGACACTAGCCACCAGCTTCCTGTATTATCAGTCACGATAGCAAAAATGTAACCCTTTGAGCCTCTCAACATGTTTACCAGCTTCTTGCAACGGGAAGTTGGTGGATAAGGTGAGGGAGTGAAAGGGTTAATTGTTTTGTAGCTGATGGATTGGGTGAGGTAGTCAAAGGGTGTATTTTGGAGGGTGGGGAGGTGGGGAAGGAGATAGAAAAAGAAACAGTCATGTTTGTATAGTGTATAGTCGTTTGTTAAAGTATTCTTTTGGCTGAGCCTTATTTTCCTGTTTTGCCTTCCTCTTCTGAAAAGAGAATACTGCACTGTAAAATACTTGATGTTTTGTGTGTATCATGATGTTTGTGTTATGAATGCATGTGATTTGTGTGTGTGTGTGTGTGTGTGTGTGTGTGTTGTGTGTGTGTGTGTGGTGTGTGTGTGTGTGTGTGTTGTGAGAGTGACTCAGTGAGAGAGAGAGAGAGAGAGAGAGAAGATTTTACCCATTTTAATCCCCATCAGCCACCACTAATTTTTGTACACATCATTTCTTGCTGTGAATATTTTACAGGCTCTTCCAGGCTTTTCTCTTAATTCATTAATATTTCTTTTGCACTCGTTTTGTCATGGTCATTTTTCCCTACCTCTTCTGCTGGGCATGCTTGCCTTATCTAGACGTAGCCCAAGAAAAGTCGCATCAGCAGCTGTTGGAAGGGATCTCTCAGTTTGAGCCCAACGCTTTGCATCACACCAACACAAAAGAGCGTGTGATTCTGCCTGATACGACCAGTGAGTCTTTGGTTGACGCTGCTTGGGTAGATGGCAGCTTTCTGCTAGTGTGTTGTTTGATAGTTTTTTTGTGAAAAATTAACAGACTTTGTTGGCTTTACTTAGTTTGCTGTATGCTTCCTTGATCTGTTGCTCCTCTCGTTTTTTGGGGGAGTATTGCATGCCCAAGTGTTGGCTTTGATTGTATCGTGTATGACTGTCTGATCAGGCTTACTGTGTCTGGTTACATGGATTTTGAGATAAGTTAATTACTGATAGTTCAAGTAACAGCTGGTTGAAAGAGAAATGACTTTGTGTGTGTGTGTGTGTGTGTGTGTGTGTGTGTGTGTGTGTGTGTGTGTATGTGTGTATGTGTGTGTGGAGCAAAAATGAGAGAGTGCAAAAAGCTGTTAGTACAAAAAATGGCTTGTTTTCTTTTCAAGCTTTGAAATATACTTTAAATCTTTAGTAGTGTTGGAGAAGGAGTGGGGAGTAGAATTGTGGCATCATTATTACAGTATGTGATAGGTTCCTTTAGGTTTTTTTTTGTTTTTTTTGTTTTTTTTTTGTCTAAACATATGTAATTAGGATTTATTGTGTGATATTAAAAGAACTATTCTTTGCTAGAAGTAGTGTAGTATTAAAGGTTTATTAAAAGAATAATATATGGGGGTGGTGAGTATATGGGGGTATATGGAGTCATTTTTGTAGTCATAGAAATAAATTTTATGAAATACTTAAAAATGTGTATGGAAATAACGCCACACATACACTTTTCTAATGTTTTGTCACTAAATTGGTCAACTTTTTAGTTTTAAACCATTTACTGAGTGGAAAATTGTGTATTGTGAAAAGTCATGCAGTTGTTGGTAATTGTATTTGCATGTTACTGCATCCTGTTGCCAGCATTTAACATAAGCAGAAGATTTCGTGGTTTGTTCTCTGTATGTTCTGGCATGAAAACATACTGACTGTTAATAGTTTGGAATGTTGTTTTTTATTGGTACTATGGTAAGGATTTATTGCTACGATATTAGCATTTGGATTATTCATTGTTTGCTTTTCTTAGTGTTCTTGCTGTGTGGAGACAACATTGTGGTTGTGTTGTAGTCCTTGAGTGGTTAATTTGTAAAGCTAACAAGTAACACAGTACATAGCACCGCAACAATACAGTTGTATTCTATACAAGCTGACATAGTATGTGAAATCATAGTTAAAATTTCATTGTATATCTTCAGCATGATTGACTTATCCATTCTTTTCAAAGACCTGCCTGTCTTACCATAGTTGTCCCACCCATCCCTCCCCATGAACGTTTTGAATATACATCATTCTTTTGTATCCATTATTACATACCAGATTGTACAGAAACTAACATTTCTTGTTTTCAGCAGAGAGGGCAGCTGACAAGAGTTTAATTAGAAGTGTGAAGAAACGAGTGACTGTGGATGTGGTTTTAATGCGGAACATGAAATGAGAATGCTTTGTAGGCATGGTTGTCAATTGTTTATTGTCTGATCCATCGATCCATATGAAATATTATGCGTATAGCTTATATCTTGTAGTCTCTGTTATTAGTAATTACTGCCTGTTGTACCTGCTTGTAACTATGTGTTTGTCTTTTTAATGTTCTCTCTATCTCCATTCTCTGTAAGGAATGAAAACACACATTTTGTTGATTAAAGATTATGGGACAGCAAATACACATGTGGTGTACAGAAAATTACTGTTGATGACTCATAAAACTGGAGCATTACCACTTTCTTCTGTCCGTCTATGTCTCTCTGTGCCTGCTTCTATTTTTTTCTGCATTATAAAGAACCGTATTATTTGAAGATTACTGAAACTAACTATACTTTTTGTAGCATTTATTTTGAAAATGTTCTGCTGGTGTATGTTCTGTTATAGAATTAAAAATGTGACTTTTTTCATTCAGTTCAGTTCAGTTGATTTTGTATGAGATAAAATATGGCTTATTGGATAGTGTATTTGCTGGAACAAGTGCATGGTGATTTGAAAACGGCTTCATGTGTTAGATACTTGTGAATAATTTATACTACTGTCAGTGATTTCCCTGGAAACTTAAAATGTTTGCTTGGTCAGTTCATTAATCAATCTCATTTTTGTTGAATAGCACTGTTTTTCACAGTTTGAATTGTGCATAAAGATAACTTGTTCATGTCTTGTCCTCTCTGCACCTGCATAGTTATACTCATTTTTCTCATAAGGTTATTATGTTCACAGCATTACTGATCTTGGTTACAACATCAAGACTTTCAAGTTTTCCATAAGTCAAAAACACTTCCCCACACACATAATTGTCAACACTTCCCACACACATAATTGTTTCAACACTTCCCACACACATAATTGTTCAAGACACTTCCACCACACAACACTAATATGTCAATACACTTCCCAACCACACCACACATAATTGTCAACACTTCCCACACACATAATTGTCAACACTTTACACCTCACATCACATCAAATTGTCAACATTTCCCACACACACAATTGTCTTTTATTGTCTGCATCTCTTCTCTGACATCAGCATGTTGTATCTGCTATGTACATGTATATGTATTATGCTCTTAATGCTGTCTGCATCGTTGTAATCAGAAATGCTCTGACTTGACAGAAATGGTGTTTCTATAGAGTGTGCAGTTACAAATTATGACAGTATATATTATAAACTGTTATCAAGATATGTATATATGTACGTATTATATGTATCTTGATAACAGTTTTTCTGCTGTGTTGATGCTGGCCATTGCTCCTGTGTGAATGGTTGCTGTATTGCTATTAATCATGTGCAGTAAACTCGCTCAACACAATTGTACCAATCCCGTATCAGATATCACTGTATCTGCATAATCGATACAAAGTAAGGTAAATATCAAATTGGGTCAGAAGTAGACAATAGCTTGGGCAGGTTGGGTTGATTGATTGTATCTTTACATTAGACCTCTAAAGTAACTAATTCGCAGTATCACTAGTTCATGTGACAACTTATGCTGATGTTACACTTGCCCTGTCTGTGTAGTGGGGCATGCTTTTCTTTTTGGATTAATGGTGCAGTATTGTTAATCCCCATGGGTGATTTTAAGTTCAAGATTGTAGTATTTTGCATCCCCAAGATTGATGATATCTTCAAGATTGCAATATTGTTCGTCCCCAGGGGTACTTTTACGTTTAATATTGCAGTATTGTTCATTTCAAATGGTGATTTTTAATTCAATATTGCAATGTTGTTCACCTCCACCCCCCACTCTTCCCAAAGGGTGATTTTAGGTTCAATATTGCAGTATTGTTTATCCCTAAAGGTGATTTTAATTTTTTTTGTTTCTGGTATAGATGAGCTCAAGGCACAGAAATGTTATTACATGATTTCATGCATTACATTATTTCAGACACCTAGTTTCAACATTTAGACAAAGCTGTCTGTGTAGGGAACACAGTCACCACCCACTTGACTGTATCAGAGGTGCTTGACCTAATCTGATTAACCAGCCTATTAATGACAGTCTACTTAATGATGGTCACACACATTTTGGAGCAAACTGCTGGTTTTAAAGTTGGGCGTGTTGTGGTTAGTCGCTAAGATTTTAAACTGTGCACAGTTGGTGTACAGCAAAGAAAACAAACGAGAAAGTCTTGAAGGAGGCAGATACAAGAAAATCATAAGTAAAGAAGAGTGGAAAAGGACAAGCACCATTTATAGGACATCTTATGAGAAAAGAGAAATTAGAGCACCTGGTCATAACAGGAAAGCTGGAGGGAAAAAACCAGTAGACACAGGGAGAAAATATGGACAGACTTCAGGGTGGCTGAGGACAGAGAGGGTAGGAGATGTACTTGCAGCGACAAGGGATAGATTCGTAGAGAGGGCTATGATCACCAACACCATGTGGCAGGGCACCTGATGATGATGATGACAGTTTGTATGAATGATCTAGAATATATTGTCATCATTTCATTAGAATGATGAAGCTGTGACATGCACCAGTGTAAATCCAAGACTGCAGATAATGAATAATGCTAATTGTTGTACTTATCATACCCTACTTATGGTGGAAGGAGTATTTGATGATAAACCGCAGTCACCTTTTTTTGAAACAAAAACAATCAAAACAGACAAGCATCATACGCTTAATAATACTGAAAACAAGTGCGCATGTATATAAAAAAAAGTGATTAACACGTAAACTTAATATACTGAAAACAAGTGCACATGTGTAGGAAAAAAATGATTAACACAGTTAGAAGATACTTGTAATGAGACAAGGAACGTCATTGCACAAGAACAGCAAGCTGTTGTTATTGTTATATCTTTTCATTTTATTATACTGCTTGATCTGGCTGCATGCAGCATGCATCTTACTTACCCCCTAGAACTGACCGTTTATGAAGGAATGAACCATCTATCTACTGTATACGCTGATATGGCATTTGTACTGTCTGCTTCAGTGGATTTTGTTGACAGCATGTCCAATCCGTTATTTACGCCTCAAGGATTTGTGTCTGTGCATTTTGATTGTGGTATTTGTTGCTCTGTTCTGTTTCGTGTAGGAAGGAATGAAGATTTCTTGTCTGTTTTTTGTCGCATTTTGTCATGTTGTCTGAGAAAGAAGGAAATATCTGTGTATTGATATAGATCTGTGCAGTTTTTGTAGTTGTCTGCATGCACAGATATACCTGTGTGTGTGTGTGTGTTGTGTGTGTGTGTGTGTGTGTGTGTGTGTGTGTGTGTGTGTGTGTGTGTGTGTGTGTGTGTGTGTGTGTGATGGGCTTCTTTGCTTGTTTGAAAGAGAGAAGAGAGAGGGGTAGGAATGGGGGTAAGAAAGGGGGGGGGGGGGAGAGACAGAGTTGTGATGAAGAGTTGTGAAAGTTTAGAGAAAAGAATTACTACCACTGGCAAGCAGCTTGTCTTGGATGTAATGCCGTCAGTAGTGCTGAATTGATTTTCACACATCTTGTCATCATGATAGGCTGATTGGTGATAATTTCTACTAATTTATGCCTTTTTGATAAAACAATGATTTTGATATCTTTTTGCTTTAGGTTTTTCAAACGAAACTATGTAACTGTCTTTACAAGGCATTCATAAAAAGCCCTTTTTACAAAACATTTAAAAAAAGTCCAGTAATGTGTCCATGAGTTTTATTAGTTTATTTATATATTTGTGAGTAACTTTATGGTTTTCTGAAGATCTGTTTTGCCTTGTAATGTGTCCAGGACTTTATTTATTGATATATTTGTGAGTTACTGTACAGTTTTCTGAAGTTTTCTTTAAATTAGCTATTTTTCAAATTAAGAATATTTTTGACAGAAATTTTTATGAAATATTCTATGATTTTTGTCTGAGATATTTCGAAATTTGCACTCCAGATTTGTACCATTGAATCATCCAAAGAAGATCTTGTATAGTGAATTTAGAACATTGTATCCAAGACAGGCATGTATGAGCATAAGCTATAATGCCATGTACACTGTCAGGATGTGACAGGGAGCTATACAGATTTTGTGTATTTTACTTTACTTCTTGCTGTTTGGAATTGCACAGTGTGCATTGTGTATGGTTGAATTAATCTGTGGTGTGTGTGTGTGTGTGGTGTGTGTGTGTGTGTGTGTGTGTTGTGTGTGTGTGTGTGTGTGTGTGTGTGTGTGTGTGTGTGTGTGTTGGCATTATTGAAATGGCACAGTGTAAGCATGGAAACTATAATAAATATATCCCAGTATTTCTAATCCAGGCATCAGGATACGACTTGCTGTTACAAGAAAGTGAAATGAATAAAAGTACCAGTACCTGTTTTAAATGAGCACCATTCTGTACTGGCGTTCTGAACTAATACCTATGTTAGTAGTTCAAGAGATATGCATCTGATTACACAGGATTTTAACAAACATCTACTGAAAGTGTTTGTAATTAAGAACAGCAGCTGTTACTGAATTTGAAAGATAACCAGAAAGGTTCAGTATAGTGAAGTAATAAATGCACCGCTTGGTGATTTGAAAACATTGCAGATACATGTCATCTGTTATTGAATATCTCCATTTCTGCTTCCTGTATTTTCCTATGGAATTCCCGAGGGTAATATTGAAAATGGGAGTTTTAATTTCTGTGAAGTGTGCTATATTTAAAATTATATGTGCTGTGTATTTAAAGCTTTCACAGTATAGCACAAGGATAACTGAAAAGAAAGCCTTTTATCGTTTGTACACAGTGAATCTTTCATAAAGAACTATTTTGCATTTTGCCATTTCTTTGTAAGTCATCTCACATGAACTTTAGGTTTCAATCTTTTGATTCAGTTCAAAACCAAAAAAGCAACAGAAGATGTGCAAAGGACATTTTGTTAATGTTTTTGTGCCATTGTTCTTGTAATTTGCTTGACAGTTGATTTGACTTGTTGACACACAGTTTGTAGTGTACAGTTTACATTGTTAACTTTGCTGTTTGTGCACTAAAGTAGTACATTTTATTTTTTTTTTTTTTTTAATATATCATTTGTTCATAATGTTTTGTGCACTTTGGATTGCAGAACTGATTTTTCTCCTAATTTCTTTCTTTTTCTTATTTTTTTAAACTTCCTTTTTGTTTTATTTATTTATTTTTTTAATAATTCATCATAACCCTTTGTGCACTTTGGATTACAAAGCTTTTGTGTTTTCCCTGAATCACGTTTTTTTTTTCTTTTTGCTTCAGTGTGCTCCCTATTATTTTTGTTGATTTTGCTTGCTTATTGTTTGCCTTCGCTAGTGATCGCTGAAGAAAAGCAGCATCAAGAGCATATCAGCAACATTAACTCCTTCAAGCGTCAGAGTTTGAATCGAACAGTATCACAGGAGAAAACGGTACTTCCGGACCAAGAGAGTATGTTCTTTTTCATTTTTGATTTTTTTTTAATAAAGAAGATGCACTATATGATGCTTTGAGTAGCCAGATCAAACTGTATGATGCTTTCATTATGTATTGTCGGATTATCATTTAAGGTGCCTTTATAATCAGAATAACTCTGTGTCAGGTAATATACTTAAAAAATGTTTTTGTACTTACTATAACAATCAGGCTTTTAATGACCATGCAAGGTTATTGGAAGTGGTTGTCATTTGAGGTCATTCATATACTGAGTTCAAGTCTAACTAAGGAAACAGGAATGATTTTAACGTGAAATTTTTTTGAGCAGTTTGTGTTCATGCTTATCAGAACATGCAACAGTATGAAATAACAAACTGTATAACTATTTGGTTCAGAAGAACAACTTGGTTATTTAGTGAATTTAGATTTTGAAAAAAAACCAAACCCAAACAACTATGACTCTTGAATGAAGCTAAAGCGCTTCTAGAGAGGGCCTAGTTTGTGTGCCCATCAATAGGAAAGTGGAAGAACAAAAGTGCATGTTCATCAGTAGGTGGCAGCTATTGAATATGGATTTAGGACTCAGTGAACTGTGAACCTATGCTCAATATTGAATATGGATTCGACCTCATAACTTGAATTGCTAAATATCACCATTTGATTCCTATACATCCTCCAAATTTCCCCCAAGAGACGACATAAATTGTAGAAACGGTATATATAATTAAACCACCGGTCTTATGCAGTAGTGCTGGTTTCATTGTTTCTTCTGGATCTTCCCTCACTCCGCTCTTACCCATGCTTTCATTGTTCAATTTGCTTGCATTTTAGCTTTAACCCATTTGACGCCTTTTGTGACTGTGAGGTGGCTGTTTGCTTAGATTGAGTGGGGCTTCAAGCATTTGTTGGTTACTGAGATGTTCTGTTATTTTAGATATGAAACAATTTAAACTCGAGTATCAGGGTGCTCAGGGTCTGTAAGTGAAAAGCTATGTGTTTCTCCATTCAGAATGTTTGTGGTTTGATATTTAGCAGAAAACATTTTACACAGTAATCTTGGCATTTCAGTTTGGATACAGCAACAACAATGACATCAACATCAAAACCAGTTTAAAAAAAGTATTTAAGCCAGCCCATGAAATAAATTGGCAATTTGTTGTTGTGACCAGTAACATTGACAGAAATGACAAATGCAGATTATAGTTCAAAGAAACAAATCTGGAAGCACGACAATGTTTAGAATGGTCGAATCAGCTTTATTTAAGTTTGTAAGTGATTAATCTGCTCAGTTGGTTCAGGTTTACTGGTGTTTGCAGCTTGTAGTTTGCTCAGTTGAAGTAGAGTCACCGTTTGCAGCTAATAATGTGCTCAATTGAAGCAGGTTTACTTACATATGCAGACTATTGATCTGCTTAGTTGAATCAGGTTCACAGTTAATAATCTGCACAGTTTACTCAGATCTACTTATGTTTGCAGGTTATTGATCTGCTCAGTTGAATCAGGTTTACTGATGTTTGCAGCTAATAATCTACACAGTTGAATCAGGTTTACTGATGTTTGCAGCTATAATCTACACAGTTGAATCAGTTACTTATGTTTGCAGCTATAATCTACACAGTTGAATCAGGTTTACTTATGTTTGCAGCTGATAATCTACACAGTTGAATCAGGTTTACTGATGTTTGCAGCTAATAATCTACACAGTTGAATCAGGTTTACTTATGTTTGCAGCTGATAATCTACACAGTTGAATCAGGTTTACTGATGTTTGCAGCTAATAATCTACACAGTTGAATCAGGTTTACTTATGTTTGCAGCTGATAATTCATTTAGATCATTGACACCAATTAGAATTAGAAGTACTAAATTTGACCATGTGAAAGTGAAGCATCTCTCTCCCTTTGCTGATGTTTGCAGCTAATAATCTACACAGTTGAATCAGATCTACGTATGTTATTTCTTAATTTGTTCTGATAAGGGATTTGAAACTTTCAGCATGGAACATGATTTTGTTGCATATTTGTTACATCACCTCGGCTTGTTTGTTTATTGATAATAGTTGTTTTGGTAAATAGCACCTTCGTTTGATGCTAGGCTTGGCTTAAAAGCTCAGGGATTCTTTTCGGTGTTGCCCCTTTAGAAAAGGGAGATAGAGGAGATTGTTTCATGTTGACCAGAGATTGTGTGTGTGTGTGTGTGTGTGTGTGTGTGTGTGTGTGTGTGTGTGCGTGCGCGGCGCGTGTGCTTGGGTATATTATGAATGCATATGGCAGACTGACAGTTTTGGAGGTATGCGTTTTGTGTAAATGTTTGATTCTGAATTAGATCTGCCCTCCTCACTTTTTTCTTTTAACCCTTTGACTCCTGCACCCTGTCCACCATCATCCTGCATTGTTAACTATGCTAGCAAAGCAAAAACTTAACCCTTTAACTCCCTCACCCTATCCACCAGCTTCCTGCAGGAAGCTGGTGGATAGGGTGAGGGAGTCAAAGGGTTAAGTTTTTGCAGTTGGTAGATAGGGTGCAGGAGTCAAAGGATTAACGGTCTGGTTTTCTGGTGACTGAATGCAGCTGTTGAAATGGAGGAGTGTTTAAAAATGGTCAGCCTTTAAATAGTTTAATTAGCCCCATGTTTATGAAATGTAGTTGTACAAGTACATGAGTACAGGTGCGCACACCAGGTG
Source organism: Monoplex corrugatus (assembly GCA_030674185.1). Lineage (NCBI taxonomy): Eukaryota > Metazoa > Mollusca > Gastropoda > Littorinimorpha > Ranellidae > Monoplex > Monoplex corrugatus. The sequence goes on along the minus strand of CM060310.1, from coordinate 76,036,526 downwards.
TTGATTACACATGCACACAGACACACACATACAGAGACACAGACACACAGACACCGACGCACAGATACACAGACACACAGACACAGACACAGACACACACACACACACACACCACACACACACACACACACACACACACACACACACACACACACACACACACACACAACACCACACACACAATGACATCTGCAACAACAACAGCCTGTACCAGTAATGAATAGAATAATTTTGTAACTAAGACAGTGTTTTATCTAAATTCATAGTTAAGGGGAAAAAGACGCCACGGATGACGACGACGACAACAACAACAACAACAACAACAACAACAACAACAACAACAAACTCTTGTCTTGTGTGTGTGTGTGTGAAGTAATTTCTGTTAACCTGTACCCGCCCACGCAATAAAAACTATTTAAAATCTGTTACATTCGTGTGACCTGACAGTGTGGAGAGCTCAGGCCAAACACATTCCTTCCCAGTGCAGCACACAAAGACTTGGACATGTGTAAGGAAAAGGAGTGTTCTCTTGACATGCTAACAGTATCAAGAGTCCTTTTAGTCAGAGAGAAGCCCGAGGGCACCATTGGTATTAATTTTTTCAGACAAAATGGTGACTTTAACTCTTTTACTCCCATACCCTATCCACCAACTGCAAAAACTTAACCCTTTAACTCCCTCACCCTATCCACCAGTTTCCTGGAGGAAGCTGATGGATAGGGTGAGGGAATCAAAGGTTAAGTTTTTATTTTGCTAACTTGGCTGGCAATGCAGAATGCTGATGGACAGGGTGCAAGAGTCAAAGGGTTAAGATAGGCAGTGATGTTCATGAAAATTCTGTATTGAGCCTTTGGTTGCAGCCGTGATTTCTTTAAAACAAAAAGTGATGATTTATGAGTATTTGAATATAATTGGGACAGTATAAATATGCTTTGTTGAACACTTGAGGCTTTTAGAACATGTAATGCTTTCAGTTTTTCCACCTTGTAATTCATAAGTTTGAATGGACATGGCTCAGTCATTGGATTATCAAAGCCCCAAATATCGGCATATATAGTAATAATGTTACATTGGTTCCTACCATTTTCAAGTGGCTGGTTAGCTCAGTTGTCAGAGCGATGTGCCCCCCCCCCCCCCCCAACGCAGGAAGTGTGTGTGTGTGTGTGTGGGGTGTCTCAGTATAAATAGTATCCCCGCCTTCTGGAAATTCTGTATTAGAAATTTCCTTGGATACATGTATTAAGTGCATTTTTGGCTCTAAGGAAATGTGTGAAAGCAATTTTAGGTAATTTAGGCTTGTTTTTATATATGTTTGAGCATCCTTGTTTAAGTTTAAATTTGTATTCGGGTGTGTTTTTGAAATCCTCTGTGTGATAAATTGGACAGAGCGGTCAACGCAAGGGGCATCTTGTTAGATTATGTGCGCAAATGCATTGATATGTGTACTAAATTTTCTTCTTCTTTTTTTTCCTGTTGAAGTATTGTGTGTGCATTGAAATGTTTATAATCCTGATATGACTATATGCGATTGGCTGTGCTTTAAACAAAGATAACAGTAACAAAGTTGTCAGAGCAGCATGCTGATAATGCAGAGGTTGTGGGTTCAATCCTTGGGTGGGCCACAGTTTCTTCTTTCTTTCTTTCTTTCTTTCTTTCTTTCTTTCTTTCTTTCTTTCAACAGTATATCTTTTTTAACAGTACAGCTGTCGGTACAAATGTCTTTACAGTATAGCTGGGATTGCTCCCCTGAAAGACTGATGCAAATTTATGACTTAAAACCCATACACTTGGTAGGATCTCAGGGCCTTGCCAGTACATAGGACTTATGTACAGGCTTAAGCCTATGCCATGATCATTTTGGGAATCTTGTCCATCATGTGATGGCAACAGTGGTGTCAGTGCATATGGAATTCATTCTGAATGTGGAGACATTATCTTGAGAAACGGAAACTATAACATCGTTCCTAATACTCGTTCTCATTTCAAATTTTGTCAGTGTATGTTTTTACTTGATTAATAGTTTAACTATGTTCTGTTCCCGGAAAGTGCAATGAGATCCGTTTTGCAGGACTGTTTGTGCTATATAAATGAAGGTATTTATTGATAATTAATTAGTATTAAAAATATGGACCGTTTGGGCTGTGTTAGTGAAAGTTTATTAATGATTAATTAGTAGTTATGCATCTTTCAGCATCTTTTTTTTATTTTTGAAGTTGGATCTGCGTTATTTATTTGGTACAATGGGAGCTCAAGAATTTAATCTTGATGCACACACAGCTTATTTTCAAGGTGAAAATTATGCAGAAGGACCGTAATGCCAAAGAGCAATAAGGGCAACAATAACAACAACAACAACAACAAAACCAAAAAAAACAAACAAAAATTGACGTTACCATGGTAGTGCTTAATGTTCAGTATGCAGGAATGTTGGAGTCCTTCGTTTTATTGGGAAACAAAGTGGAAACAGCATAGCTAGACAGTTTAACTTTCTTTCTCCCACCCTCTCCCATTATTCTCCACCACCACCCCACCCCCAGCAGCAGCTTCCTGCTTGTTTCTCCCTTGTGTATCAGTGTAAACACAGAAGGCTGCGTTCACTAGGTCCATGCTGGCCGTGAGACAATCGATTTGTTCAACCTCGTGTGTGTTGTTTTGTGTGTGTGTTTTGTTTTGAGTTTTACTCTCCAGTTTCACATTGTCTTTCGTTTTGCATCAGGGTTCTTGCTGACTGCAGAAATAACACATAGAAGGCACAGAACAGTGTACCCTCTTTACTGCCTAGCGAGGGTTTCTAACGAGGCAGTGAAAGCAGTAATAGACTGTTGCAGACAAGGGCTGTACCTGTTTCATGACTGTCACCCTCTGCCTGATCCTGTTATTATGTACATTTTGTCTTGAGTGAGTGTGTGTATGTCTGTCATAAACTTGTGTGTGTGTGTGTGTGTGTGTGTGTGTGTGTGTGTGTGTGTGGTGTGTGTGTGTGTGTGTGTGAGAGAGAGAGGAGAGAGAGAGAGTATGTGTGAGGTTTAGTGTATTCTAAATTAAGTGATTTTAGGGTGTGTGTGTGTGTGTGTGTGTGTGTGTGTGTGTGTGTGTGTGTGTGTGGAAGAGAGAGAGAGAGAGAGAGAGAGAGAGAGAGAGAAGAGAGAGAGAGAGAGAGAGAGCATGTGCTGCTTCAGTTTAATGTATGTTCACTACCACATTGCACATGTATATTTTCAAATCATGTAGGCCTACAGACGCACATCGATCAGGTTGCATGGGAGGAATGAATAATGTAAAAGGAAAGCACTAATTAGTTCACTGAGATACAGACACACACTCACTCTCAAAAACGCATGCGAGTGTGCAGATACACACGCACACACATACGACACGCACGCACGCACGCACGCCGCACCACACACCACACACACACACACACACACACACAACACACACACACACACACACACACGCACTCTATCTCTCTCAGTCTCTGTCACTGTCTCTGTCTGTCTCTCTGTCTCTCCCCCCACCCCCACTCCTGTCTTTCTTTTTCTCTGTCCATCCCTCTCCTTCTCTTATCTCATTTATCTCTTTCGATCTAATGTTTATCAGTTTCCTTGGAACAAGTTTAAGCATTGGTTTTTATTGGATCGAGGCCTAGTTGACGCGGAGATAGAGCACCAAATATTAAATCTGCCTGTTTGAGTTTGTGCAGATACAAATCTTGCCTGTGGAAGTTCTTATGTACATGCAGCCTACCCAGTTTTGAGTGGGTGACCTTGCTTTCTTCAGAGTAAGGGAAAGATAAAGCATTGAAAGAGAAAAGATGTGCACCACCTACATATTGGTGTTCCTGAGAAAAGTTGAAGTATGTACCACCTCACTGCTGTATAACCTCAGGTTCTCGGGACAGCCTGTACCTGTTTTTTCCCTGAATCAAAGAAACAAACAAAATTAGCAAACCAGCAGAACCCATTAACCTGGTTTTCTATGTTTAGTGGACAGTGGATTACTGTGAATTGTGCCTGACATTTTCACAGTGTCTAGGACTACTTGTGGCCATTGGTTGTTGACAGGATTACTAAATTAACTTATTAAGCACAGTGTACAGCCCTGTGTCTCAGTCCAAACTGGAACTTGGCTATCATCATCACTATCATCCTCATTTTCATCTTTACAAAAAAACAACAACAAAAAACAAACAAAACAAACAAACAAACAAAAAAACCCTCACAGATTCTGTGGCCTTTCATGTGCTGCTCCTACATTGACTGAGTGGCTTTTGGAGGTGTGTGGAGCATGCAGTTAGTACTGTGGGGATAGTAACATAAGAGTTCTGCAGAAAATGAGATCGGGGGGGGGGGGGGGGGGAGGATAGAAAGACAGAAAGGAATGGCCCCAGTATACACTTTGCTGTTAAAAGTATTTTCTGCACAAATAAACAATGGTCCCCTAAACAAGAAATGTTGAACGGCCCTGTCTGCTTATCAAGTTATTGTTGTGATAGAAGACATTCTTTTCCTGTGTGTCAGAACTAGAATAATAAGTGGTAAGAAGCAAGAGAATGAACCACTTAACCTACCTTCTCCCCTACTAAAACAACCAACAAATCAAACAAACAAAAAATGTAATGTAAGACCCTCAAACACCCCGTAGGGATGCCAGGGGCTCTTTCAGTATGAACAGCTTCCCCCTCCTCTGAAAATTCTGTCAGTCTCTTCCTTTTTTTCTTCTTCTTCCTTTGCTTTCTGTCATTTCTTCCTATCATTTTCAGCCTTGCTGGTCCATTCACATGTATGTGTTCTATAAAGCCTTACATACTTTCTCTTATGATAATTGGGTGTATGTATATTGACTGTATGTTTGGCTCTAAGGAAACATGCTGTGCAGGAGCAATTTTAGGTAATGTAGGCCATTTTTATTATGCTTTAGTGTCCTTAGTTATATCTATATTTGTCTTTAGGTTTGTTTTCTGAAATCCTCCGATGATAAATTAGAATGGTCAGTGCCAGGGGCATATCCTTAGATTTGTGTGCGTGCACACGCTGATATGTGTACGTAGTTTTCTTTCCCAGCTTTTTTGTTTCAACTTCAGCCCTGATATGGCTCTTTGCAGTCGGCTGGGCTTTAAACAGTAAGAATGAGAAAAGACCCTGAAACACACATACATACAGATGATGGGTGTGATGATCAATTGGGTGAGATGTTGGACTTCTACCCTTCCATCTGGTGGGTAAAGATGTGAAGATTTTTGTGATCCCCCAGTCAGCTTGTGTGCAGACTTAATTCTGTCTAAACTCTCTTTTGTGTGTATATGCATGCAGAACATCTAATATGCATATTTAAATCCTGTAAGCCATGTATATGTTTGGTGGCTAATGGAAATACGAGAACAGCCAGCAAACACGCCTTACGAAGGCGGAGTGTACAGCCTGTGCAACAACATTCCGCCTGCACAATGTGGGGAAATGAACAATGAACAAATTTATTTACAAGGGTATGAAATAAGCAAAATGTATGCTTTTTTACATCCAGTCCTCGCCCAAAGAGGGTCTACATCACACTACACATAAATTATACCTTAGATATTATTGATACTCCAACAAAAAAATCATTACACCTTCAGTGAAAGAAATACATTTGAGACGAGAGAGAGGGGGGGGGGGGGGGAGAGAGAAGAGAGAGCACACACCATCCAGCAACACACACACACACACACACACACACACACAAACAAACACACACACACACACACACACACACACACACACACACACACACACACACACACACACACACACACACACAGGACACACACACACACACACCACATGCACACAACACACACCACACACAGTGACACAACACACACACACACAACAAAGACACGACACAGACACACACACACACACACACACACAAAGACACAACACACACAGCACAACAGACACACACACACAGACACACACACACACACACACACACACACACACACACACACACACACACACACACACACACACACACACACACACCACACACAAACACCACAACACACCACAACACACAAGAACACACACAGACAGACACACTGATGCACGACGACACAACACACAATGATGACTACAGACACAGACACACACATGAATGCACCACGACACACACACACAACACGCACACACACACATACACACCACACACACACATGACACACACACACACACACACACCACACACACACACACAACACACACATACACACACACACACACACGACACACACTACACAACACACACACACACAACCCACACACACACACACACACCCACACACACAACCCCTCTCCTTTTTTTGATTTTAGTTAGTGTGTATGTGTGCGCACGCGCTTGTGTGTGCGTTCGCGTGCGTGCGTGCATGCGTGTGTCCAATCACGCATATCATGTGCTTTTCAAGGGAATTTGAAGTGTAAAATCTTGACTGTTGTTGGCAATTGAAAATGTGTAAGCTATTTCTACATATACTGACTTGTCTGCAAGCTATGTGGAAACAGGAAGATAATTGGGGTTATTTTATGATTAGGGTTATTGTATGGGCAAAGTTATTTCCTTGCCTCTGTGTGTAGACAGGAAAATTTCACCCAGTCACAATCGTCTCTGAGGCAAAGTTAAAATCAGGATATTTCCTTATTGCACACAGTTAAGAGTGTGCCAATGTTTCCTTGTGAAAACCTTTTCTAGAAGGTTGTGGGTGAGTGACCATGGTGGTAAGCATGGAGGGGTTTGCTCTGGAGAATTGTAGCACATTTCTTAGCTGTGCCATTGTGTTGGAGATTTTGTGTCATCCTCAAAATGGTATTGTCCATAGGGACATCTTATTTTTCTTGGCTGCCCCATCTTCTAGCTGCCCTCATAGGGATGCCATTCTTTTTTTTTTCCCAGTATAAATAGTATCCCCACCTTCTAGAAATTCTGTGCTGGAAATTTTTCCTCTTTTCTGTCACTCTCTGCCTTGCTCCTTTGCTGTCTGTCATTTCTTCCTATCATTTCCTGCCTGCTGGTCCATTCACCGGTATGTGTTCAATAAAGTCTTACTACTTCCTCTTAGGATTGATAATTGAATACATGTGTTAAGTGCATTTTTGGCTGTATGGAAATGAGATATGTGAAAGTGATTTTAGGTAATTCAGGCCTGTTATATGTTTTAGTGTCCCTAGTTATGTTTAAATTTGTATTCAGGTATGTTTTTCAAATCACCTGTGCAATAAATTCGGAATGGTTAACACCAGGGAAATCTTGTTAGATTATGTGCACGAATGCATTGATATGTGTACTTAAGTTTCTTTTCTATTTTTTCTTTTTTTTCCCTTTTGAAGTATTGTGTATGTTTTGAAGTGGTTATAGCCCTGACATGGCTCTGTGCAGTTGGCTGGGCTTTAAACAAAACTAAGAGTAACAGTAATGTTCTAGTGGACTTTTGTGTCACTATTCCCACACTGCTCATTTCAGCTCTCCAGCATTCTTCCAGACCCACTGAATCTAAGATCACCAAGAGAACAGGGCATGAACTTATGAAGGGCCACAGAATCTGGGACAGTTTGTAATACAATTGTACAGTGATGAGAATGGAGATAATCGTGATGATGCTATAGATTTTAGTTTTGGATTGAGACTGTGTGACAGGACTTTACTGTACGCTTGCTGTCATAACATATGCTGGCATCAACTAGGCTTGAGAGACATGGACACATGCAGTGTTTGTCAGGAATTTTGACCAACACCCTCAGTGACACATTTGTAGAGTGGGCTTTGTCTTCCCAACACATCCATAACACACTTAACTTGTAAGACCCGGTTTGAGTTGAAAAATCTCACAATAGTTGTTGTTGATTGATAAGGGTTCGAACCCACAGTCTCCCAGGCAGTACTCTGTTGTGTTTATCACTTCATCATTGATTGGTTTCTCTGTAATTTTCATGAAGATTTTCTTTGCCGCCCTTCAAAACAAAATTGTCCATTGGATGACTTTTTATAGGTGGTGCCTAATTGCCTGTGTGTTTGGTCATTGCTGTGTATATCATGGATGAAGGATCCCACTTGCTGCTTGAGTCACATTTGTAGGCCCTTTCTTTGGCATGTCAAATGCTGCACAAGAGCATACAGTTTCGCTCAGCACTTGTTGCAAAAGTCCCTGTATGTGTTCGATAAAGTCTTGCATACTTTTTCTTTGGATTGATAATTGGGTACATTTATTAAGTGCATGTTTGGCTCCAGGGAGTTTGATATGCTGAAGCAATTTTAGGTAATTTATGCCCGTTTTTATATATGTGTTGGTGTTCTTATGTCTGCTTAAATTTGTGTTCACATGCTTATTCAATGATTGCAACTCCTGATTTGTTATTTTCAAGTAGTTGCAGCCTTGTTAGTAATTTTTAAAGGATTAACTTCCTTCAGATAAGAGGTAGAAAAAACCCCAAAACATTTCACATACAAAACATGTAAGAACTTCGCATGTTGTATTTACAGTGGGGTCAAGTTTTTTTTGCATTAAGATTATTCTTACTGTATTTTGAAAATGATATTCTCCAATGACGCCAATTAATTGCCATTCTGTGTCTGTTACTATTACTGATACTTTACTTGTCTTTGACAACTCTCAAGAGTTATGTCCTTTGGTTGATATTATAAAAATTCTCCCTGCTTCCCTCTTATTTCGTTGGTATTACCTATATGCCTTGGAAGCAACCCTGTATGTGTTCTGTCTTGTCTATGTGTGTGTGTTTGGTCAGTTCAAGATTAAAAGACTATGTCAATCTTGAACATAAGACCAATATATTGTATTATTTCTCTCCTCTCTCATAGTTGTGTGTAAGGTAGTTGCAGAGTATAAAGGTGGGCTTGGGGGCTCCTTTTTTGAGGAGTGTTCTGAGCTTACGGTTTTTGTGCTTTGTGTCTGCTTCTATGCTAGCTGAATGGGTAGCGCAAACTATGTTAGATTTGAGAGGTTCAACAACATGGGAGATAATTTCTACGTGACTCTCAAGAGTTATTCCTTTGTTTGATATTATAAAAATTCTCCTGCTTCCCTCTTATTTCGTTTGGTAACTCCTGTTTGTTAAATATGTATTTCTTTGGAATTGTTTTCTAGTTGTCTGTTTCAGTTATTTTTCAATCTTTCAGTGATGTTAAGAAAATATGTTTTTTTCTGTAGTGTGTTTACACTTTTCAGAAAAATTTTAAGTGCATTCCATTCATATTGTAGGTAAAACTTTGTAAGTATAGGATTTTAAAACTTTATTACAGATACAGGATTGTTTAGCTTGGCCTTTGATCAGGGTATGAGCTTGCAGGCTTATGATAACATCAAATCATCATTATCATTTTGCAGTTTGATGATGATAATGATGATTATGGTGATTATATGATGAAGATGCTGGTGTGTGTGTGTGTGTGTGTGTGTTGGGGTGTGTGTTGTGTGTGTTTGTTTTCTTGTTCTAACACTTTGGTCACAGTTTCCATGAGTGTTGCCTTGTTTGCAGTGTTTGATTGATATTGATCAGTAACATGTCAGAATGTTGTGTATGGATACTAAAATCTTGTCACATTTTGTCACACAGTCTCTGCCTAGCTACACTCACAAAAGTTAACCACGAAAGTCTTACACCACTATAAGAAGTGTCACAAGAGTGGTGTCTCTATGAATTTTGCATTTTTCACTTTAGTATTGCTAGTTTTCATACTTAGTCCACCTTTCTACTGTCTGTCAGCTTGAAAACTGTTATTATGTTCATTCCTTATGGAAGGTCTAGTTAATGCCGATGGACACCTGTAATAATCCTTGCAATTTAAGTCCACATTGATGTGCCTGCCAGAGTCAGCAGAGTGTGTGCATGCCTAAGCCTAGTGAACAACACACACACGCACGCATGCACGCACACACATGCACACATAAACACACAGCACACACTCAAACACACACACATGTACACACATCTCACACATCACACACACACAAACACACACGCACACACACTCAAACACACCAACACACGACACCACACACACACACACACACACACACACACACACACACACACACACCACACACACACACACACACACACACACACACACACACCACACACACAAAAGCTAACAAGTAACAAGACCTGTTTCAGATATTTCAAGTGACAGGCAGTTGAGAGACTTTGTTAGTTTTTGATTATGGGATTAATCCATGTTGAAGGCCTCAGTTACTCAGAACATGTCTTCAGCGCTGTAAAAGGATATTCATTGTTGGGCTTGCCATTCTACCCCAGCCCCTCTTGCAGATGTGATGTGGGGGTTGGGGTGGAGGGGCAGTGTGGTGAGGGAAAGTATTTAGTTGTAATTAATTAATGGCATGGACAGATTTATAATGTAGTTAACAGGTTCTGTTGCTTGGCTGGTATCAGTACCCTCTGGCTCTGCCTCGATCCTCTGACTTTTCGCTTTCCAGCACTAAGCTCATACCTATGGTCCACGAGCTGGTCCGCTCTCCTGGAACAAACTTCCTCTCTCAGTCCGTCAGCAATCTACTTTTGTCTCCTTCAAGTCAGCTCTCAAAACTCACCTTTTCTCCTCTGCGTAAAATCCTGACCTCACTCAATCCCCTCTGCAGCCTGTCTCCACTCGGAGGGGAATCACATTGCAATATATAATTGTATATAATATGCTCTCTATAATTTTCCATTGCTTTTATTCTTTCTCCCCATTTATAGCCGTGTGGTGTGTCGCGGTGTGTGTGTGTGTGTGTGTGTGTGTGTGTGTGTGTGTGTGGTGTGTGTGTGTGCGTGTGCGTGAGTGCGTGTGTGCGTGCGTGGTGCGTGTTGTGCGTGCGTGTGTGTGTGTCTGTTTCAGTGCTTAGATTTGATTTTATCAAGATTTTGCGCTATATAAATATTGTAATTATTAATTATTATCATACAGTTAACCCTTTGACTCCCGCACCCCATCCACCAACTGCAAAAACTTAAACCTTTTGACTTCCTCACCCTATCCACCGTTCGTGGGTGAGGAAGTCAAAGGGTTAAGTTTTTGCTTTGCTTTTATGGTTGACAATGCAGGATGCTGGTGGAAAGGGTGCAGGAGTCAAAGGGTTAATTTTTAATCAAATTATCTTTATCAAGGTGGGCAGGTTGGTGCTTTTAATAGAGCCATTGACTCAAGATCTGATGTCTTAAGTTCAATCCCAGCCTGCAACGTTGAAAAAAAAACCAAACAAAAAAACAACAAAAAATCCTGGCCTGTTTCGTCATATTACTTCAGTCATTCTGGATAGTGTTGCCATAGTTTCACAGATTCCATTTCAGCCCCCTCCCCCCTACCATTTCAAAATCTTGTGAGCACATAGCGTTTTGTGCAGGATCGAGGAGTTCGCCATATAACTGCTGTCAGATTTGAGTGGAGCAGGTATGGAATTGTCTGAGTGCACTGAATCCTTCCTGAGCAAACTTTAAATTCTTCTTCAATCGTGTGTTATTGGGGTTGTTTTTGTGATATTGTTATTTTTATAATATATATTAATTATATATATATATATATATATATATATATATATATAGTTTTTGGTTGTGTGTGTGTGTGTGGTGTGTGTGTGTGTGTGTGCGTGGTGTGTGTGTATTATGAGTGAAAACTGTGTGTGTGTAGTGTATTGGTACATCTTGAAGAAATGCATGTGTATAATTTTTGTCTTCTATAGTGGGTTGATCTATGTCACATTCTTAGACACAGGGAACGAATAAGCCATCTTGTTTTTTTGCTGCATGATTCCTGTAACGTTTTGTTTCGTGAAAGATCCAAAGAGAAAGTGTGCATTATATAGTACGGATGATGGTTTATGATATGTATTCATTGAAAGTGTTTGATGCATATAGTGATGTATCAGTAATGATACCATTTGCTATCCAAATGGTCTTTAGATTTCTAGTGTTCTGTGGAATGTTCAACGTGAATCAGTTAGAATTGTTATAAATGTGATGTACCAGCAAAAATTGCTCTAAAGACAAAGAAAATTTAAATTTGACATTGGGCTGATTCTGTGTTTGTTCTCTGTATTTTCATAGCCATTGCTAAGGAGAAGACAGAGGTAGAACTGCGAGACAGGATTGGCAGCTTTGACAAGTCAAATCTCAAGCATGCCGAGACAGAGGAAAAGACCATTCTACCCAAGCCTGATGGTGAGCTGAAATTTATTTTATTACAACAGTCAGGATGCTTTCTTTATCTGATAACACTTATCATGTAACAAAGAGAGGGTGGGTGATTCAAAGCTCGCTAATTGTTAGTTTTGAAGTCCTCATCCACTTGTATTTGTAACCCTTTGAATCCCGCACCCTGTCACCAGCATCCTGCATCGTCAACCATGCTAGCAAAGCGAAAACTTAACCCTTTGACTCTCATCCTATCCACCTTTTGCAGTTGTGGATAGGGTGCAGGAGTCAATGAGTTAAGGACATCACTGGTAATGGTTTTGTTGGTGACATACAGTCATGAGGGAAAAAATCCAGCCCTGCCCCCCCCCCCCCCCCCCCCCCCCCCAAAAAAAAAGAAAGTTTTTGCGGCTGAAAATCATTCTTTCTTAATTATTCACTTCGAATTCCTTATTAGACTTGGCAAACTTATCTTAACCTCTCTTTTGTCTCTCTTTTGTATTTTTCACATGCTTTTGTCTTCTATAATGGTTTGTCATTTGTTATGATTTCTTTGTTCTTATGGTTTCATACTTGTTTGTGATGTTTATTGTTTTAGTTAAGTAATGACTGTTACATCTCATCGGCGAAGAAGCATTACGTAGTTAGAAATATAATCTTTTCTAATACTTGTTTGGATCTGCATCTGACCTTTAACATTTTTCACTGATATGATTTATTTTCTAATACTTCTTTGGACTTAACATCTGACCTTTAAAAAAAGGTTTCACTGACATGATTTATATTGGTTTTTGTAAATGTGATGATGAGTATTTGGTTAGTTGGCCACAGTTACTGAAGCAGAATTTAATGACACTGCTTCCTGTTAAAAGAACTGTTTTTTTTAAAATGGCATTATTGTTATGCTGAATGTACATTTACACTGAGTATCAAATTTGTAAAAAAAAAAAAAGAAAGTGTTTTCAGTGTTATGTCATGTGTTTTCTCGACATGTTTCAATAGACAGGGCTATTGCCATAGTTCTTACTCCTTTCAAATGATCAGGTGCCTCCTTTGAAATATTAATTTACAAGTGTTTTGTTTTTTTGTTCACTTTGTGTTGAGTGTGAATACTTGATATACGATTATCATTAGACTTGTCACCTTCGTTCGTCATCTTTATTGGAAAGAAGCATGTAGAAAAAAGACAGACAGACAAACAGACAAACAAACAAGTAAACAGTAGATCAATCACCCAAAATTCTTACAATCATGACATGAATGGTGATGGGTGCGATTGCCAAATTGTGAGAACGTCTATTGCGGCTTTCAGTTGGAAGGTCGGGAGTTCAATCCTGCCTGAGTATCACGTGGTGGGTAAAAGGATGGAGATTTTCACAGTCTGTTAGGTCAGCATATGTGCAGGTCTGCAAGTGTGTGTGTGTGTGTGCGTGCGTGCGTGTGTGTGTGTGTGTGTGTGTGTGTGTGTGTGTGTGTGTGTGTGTGTGTGTGTGTGTGTGTGTGTGTGTGTGTGTGTGTGTGTGTGTGTGTGTGTATGTGTGTGTACATGCACATATATACAGAGCATCCATTTCACAGGTTGAAGTTCCTGCAAGTCATGTCAGTGGTGCTTGTCATAGGGAAGCATGAAAATAGCCAGCATGCAAACCCACCAGAGACAGACTGTGCAAACTGTAAAGCAACATGGTGCCGGCGCAGTGTGGACCAAACAGCATGCATACGCACATATCCAGGAAAATTTTGTTTGAAACAAGGGGAAGAAAAGGGCCGGGAGGGTTAATGATGACCAGACATGATATGATGTCAGATTGTTCATTTTATGGGAATAATTTCATTCTTAGCCTAGTACATAGCTGACTTGTTAAGGTTTTTAACCCTTTGACTCCTGCACCCTACTTACCAACTGCAAAACCTTAACCCTCTGACTCCCTCACCCTATCCACCAGCTTCCTGCAGGAAGCTGGTAGAGAGGGTGACGGAGTCTCAGGGTTAAGTTTTTGCTTTACTAACATAATTGACAAAGTGCTGGTAGACAGAGTGCGGAAGTCAAAGGGTTAAGTAATTGTAGTAAACTTTTACCTAAAAGCAAGAAACTGGTGTGACCTATAAACATGTTGAAATGGTAATACCAATACAGACATATATAATGTGAATAGTAACACCGGTGTTCCTTGTATGTTTTGCGCCAGATCTTGGTCTTTGTTCTGTTGTGTGTTATCATTCAGTTTTTAGTCAGTCAAATGTGAATACTGCCCATCCTATCTCTGTACGAAAACAGGACAGGAGGGTTTTGGGGCAAGATTGTTACTAGGTATTGATCATTAGCCACCAATTTTTCTCTCGACAGAAAAAGACTTTGAAGGCTTAGTACTTCTCAATTACTTCTTGGAAGGGGCAAATTTTTGTTTGCACATTCATGCCACATTTTTAATTCTTATATTACATAAACCGATGAAAGGTAAGTTGCGTTGTGGGAGAATCTGTACCACCTAGTGTGCTAATGAATATGTTTGAGCTTCATTGAGTTTACTGAAGGTTTTACCCTGATGCTACATTGTTGCTGGAAATGTACCCTGTCATATATATCATTGCTGAGGCTTACCCTAATAACATTCTTTGTTGCTGAGGGTTGAAGCCAGTCATATACATGTTGCTGAGCCAGCGAGTGTTGGATCCATTCATATACATTGTTGCTGAGGGTGTGTTCCAATTAAGGACATTGTTGCTGAGGATATTACCCAATCATATACATCATTGCTGAGGGTGTAATCCAGTCATAATCTGTTGCTGAAGTTCAGTCCAACATAGTGCTTTGTTGCTTATATTAAACCAGTGATTTACATTGGTGCTGAGGGTTTTTGTTGTAGGCCTATGTGTGGGATTTTACTTTGAAGTAATCCAGTTGTATTGGTTTTTGCTGAGATTTTTACCTTTTGACTCCTGCGCCTTATCTACCACCAGCAAAAATGTAACCCTTTTAACTCTCACTCTATCTGCAGCTTCCTTCGGGATGCTGGTGGATAGGGTGAAGGAGTTAAAGGGTTAAAATTTTGCTTTGCTGTCATGGTTGGCAAAGCAGAATGCTAGTGAAAAGGCTGAGAGAGTCAGAGGGTTATCCCAAGTGTATAGTCTGTTGTTGATGTTTTAAACTCGGCCACGTTTTCTTGCCGCATTTAACCCGTTTGTCAGCCATGTTAAGTTGTTGCTGAGAGTTTGACCCATTCATGTGAACGCTTGTTTAGTGCCTTACTTTTCCATCAATTTTTGCTGCATCAATATAGAGGGAAGGGAGGTATTCGTTTAGATTAATCCATTGTGCTCATGTGTGTGTGTGTGTGTGTGATCACATTTTATTTTTTGCTGTTTTTTGTGTGGATTTTTTTGGACTGAATGTGGTTATAAGGGTTTTGATTGTGGTTGTGGTTTTGAAATAGAGTATCAGAAATGTTTTGAAATAGAATGTCAGAAATACATAGTTCTGAATGTAAGCATGACCCATTGTTATCAAAATGGCACCAGATTTCTATGGATGTGAAGTATGTATTATTCGGAAAAGCAAAAACAAAGTTGTTGATATGGCTTGACCATTTTACTCATTCCTTACAAAGAAGATAATAAAAGTAGTATGTGTGTATATTTTAAACATACCAGTACCACCCTTTCCAGAAATAGCTCATGAGAAAACGGAAGTAGAGCTACGAGAACGCATTGGATCTTTTAGCAAGGAATCTTTGAAGCATGTTGAACCTCAAGAAAAGACTGTGCTTCCCACGGAAGAGGGTATTTTCGTGTGTGTACCCGAGTGCAACATCCCACCCCCACCCCACCCCCATTTGCACTGTCCCTGACCAGTATGAGAAAGCACCAAACCCTATGATTTGCATGGGTGAAAGTCTTGTTTCATTAAATATTTTTTTAAAAAAAAAATTGCCTAAAGGAATTGACCTTTATTCTGACTGCAAAAACAGTTATTGCAGTATGTGGCACGTCATTGGCCTCAGAAGCTTTCACACTATCCTGACACCCTAGGGAATTCATCTGTAGATATCAATTCAAGCAGATGCGTATTTCATTTGACCATAGATTGAGTAATCCAAAACAAGTGTGACTGCCCGCGTTCAAGCAAACAGGAATCAGAAAAAACACAAAAAAAGAATAAGAATGCGTATTTAATACAAGACAAGACAGTTGTGAGATAAAGTGAAAAAGAAAGGCTTGAGAACTTTCTCCCATGCAGTTATTAAATTGTTTCTCTTAGCAGTTGTTTAACTTTATACCAGATTGGAAAAACAAGTGAACAGCATGTTAGTTAATGACATTCAAGAAATGATTGAAAAACTTTCACATATTTGAAAAAAAAACTTTCACACAATAACCTTTTCCTTTATTATGTATCAGTGTTTTTAAAAAAATTTATGTATTAATACTATATGTGTTAAGCAGTGTGCATCATGTGAAAAATATAGAATTTTGTGTTGATTAAATGAAAGTGTGATTTGGAGCAACTTAATGACATTTTGGAATAAAACGTGTAGACTTGCACAAGGTAGACGTCTAAGGAATATGTTTCTGCTGAAAACTGAGATTCATCCATTTTTGCCTTTATTGGTATTCTTCCTCAGTGAGTTAGTACTGGTTTCATGCTGAGGGTCACGAATGATGATTGTCTGAAGTCCAATGTGGATTTATTTTCCAGAGGAATTCAGCTAGTTGATTTTAGCTGAATTCCTCTGAAAAACAACAACAACACATTTTTTATATAATCGTCCTCCTGCCTGATTTTGTCAAGAACCAGGGTATGACCTTGGACCACACTCTTTCTAATACAGAAGTTCCTAACACAGACCTATCGATCGTGCTGCTCTCAGATTCAGCACATGGTTACATTCGAAGATATCTTTCAACTGAGGCTGCATCTTATCTTAGCTTGTGACATCTCTTATTTTGTCTCGCCTTGATTACTTAATGCTGTCTTTTCTGGACAACCAGCTTCTTCTCTTCTTTATCTGCAATGCGTACAAAACTCAGTAGCTCGTCATGTCCTCAGAAAGAAAAGTTTGATCATGTCGGTCCTCTCCTTTGCTCTCTGCTTTGGTTGCCTGTTTTGAACAGAACTGATTATAAGGTGGATATCTTGTGTTACAAATCTGTTCACCAGTCTGCTCCATCATACCTTAGTGACAACATCAATATTTATACGCCAACTTGTGCTTAGCTTCAGATACTCTTTCCCTTCAGGTTCCTAGATTTAAACTGTCTGATGTCAGCCAGCGTTCATTTGCTGTTTGGGGACTATCTGCCTGGAATAAACTTCCATTCTTCCTTCATCTATCACCTGCCCTTTTTGCTTTTAATCCAGTTTTAAAATGCATCCTTTTAGTTTTACCCGACAATGAATTCTGCAACTGCCTCTTTCCATCAGTTTGTGTGTGTGTACTTGGATTTTTGTGTGTGTGTGTGTTTTAAGGCGTTGATCACATGTGTATGTCTGGTGCGTGGGTGTGCTTTGATTTGAATTTTCAAGATTTGACGCCATATAGGTACTGTAATAGCATTATTATTATATAATTATATATAATCACTTCAGTTGAATGAGAGGATACAGTAAATGCGTTGATCATTGGCAAAACGATGACATTGGAAATGTAACAAGAAGAATTTAGTAGGTTGTACAGCACAATGGATAGATACTTCTTTATGATATACAAACAGTCTGCTTTTGTGCCCACCCTTTTTTTTGTTTTTTTTCGTTTTTGTTTGTTTCTTTTGGTTCAATTTTCTGCGCCATCTTAAAGGCCACAGAAGCTGTGACAGTTTTTAACAGCACATTGATGATGAAGACAATGATAAACATAATGCTAAAAAAATAAAACAAAAACAAAAAAACAACAGCAACAACAAAATGAGTTCCATATAGGATTTAGACTGTTTTCTATGCTTATGATCATAACAATCCTGGTGTCTGCTAGGCCTGAGAGATACAGATACCTGTGATGTTGGTCTGAAGATTTGAGTAGCACCTTCAATGATAAATCTGTAGAAGTAGATGAGAGTTGACTGTGTTGTCCCAGTCGTTGCAATGAGCCCATAGCACACTCCACTCTAGGTAGCACTGATTGGAGCCGGAAAAAAAACCCCACAATGGTTTTGAAAGTACTGGTGGGGATTCGAATCCACAAACCTTCTAGTCGGTTGTCCATTTTACTAACTACTACACTGACTGGTTGGATGGAAAATATTTTGCTATGGATGAAATATCAGCCATTTATTAACACTTTGCGTCCCTCGTCCTATCTACCACCTTCCTGTGTGAAACTGATTCCAGATAAAGTGAGGGAGTTAAAAGGTTAACCATGGATGATGGAGTTGATATACCTGTATTGATCTGTTTTTGTAATGAAGAGAGCAGAAGAGGTTTTGTCAATTAATTTTCTTGGTTTGATCCGTATTTTGAAGGTGTAAAAGAAAGTGCATAGTGGAACAATAGGGATTGAGTCTGTTGGCTACAGAATTCTTACTGCCTGTATTTCATGCTTCTGGTTATATCAGGTAGACACTTTGCCGTTCTGTAATAAATTTCAGCGATAATAGATTAGATGAATAGAAAGAAGAGAGCAAGAAAATGTGCTTGCTTACTTATGTTCACATGATGTGATTTGTGTGTGTGTGTGTGTGTGCGCGCGCGCACGCACACATGTGCATGTGTGCAAGCGCTCGCGTGCGTAT
The DNA here is from genome assembly GCA_030674185.1 of Monoplex corrugatus. Lineage (NCBI taxonomy): Eukaryota > Metazoa > Mollusca > Gastropoda > Littorinimorpha > Ranellidae > Monoplex > Monoplex corrugatus. The sequence goes on along the minus strand of CM060310.1, from coordinate 76,017,624 downwards.
GTGTGTGTATGTGTGTGCGTGTTTCATGAACATAATAGAAAATTTGGGAAATAAGTGAAATCCCAAATTATTGATCTGACCTATTGTTTTGGCCTTAAAAAAAATTAGAATAAATATTTTGATGCATCCAGTATGAGACATTTTAATCCAATATGTTCTTTCACATTATGTCAATAGCACACACACACACACACGCACGCACGCACGCACGCACGCACGCACACGCACCACGCACACACACACCACACACACACACACACACCCCACACACAACACACACACACACATATGCACACATTAAATAATTTTGTTATGTTTACATTCGCTGTTATATTCATGTCACTGTAACAGAGGAACATGAGAAAAGAATTTTTTGAAGAAGCCAACAAATTGGTATTTGCACTATGTGGTATTTGCACTATGTGGTATTTGCACTATGATGGTACAAATTAGTTTTCAATTAATTTTCTTCTTTTTCACTTGTATGTTAATCTTGACATTTTGCAGCCAGTGTATCGTAAAGGCATGTTGTGTGCTGTGCTTTGCGACTTGATATAGAACTATTTTTAGTGGCCAAGGTTTGTACTCTGGAATGTGCCATTTCACGAAGAGTTTTGATGTTTTCAGAAATCTCTCACGAAAAAACTGAAGTTGAACTTCGAGAACGCATTGGGTCTTTTAGCCAGGGTACTCTGTATCACGTCGAGCCAGTTGAAAAGACTGTCCTTCCGACAGAAGAGGGTACAGCTGTATTGCTTTATCTGCCTTTCCCCCTTTAGGTTGGGCATTCTGTATGACACATTTTTCATCCTACCCCCACTCCCATACCTTCCTCTTTCCCCTCACTCTCCAGACACTTACCTTAGAGTGTACCAGTTTTGGAGACTGTATATTTTGATTCTGTATATTTGTATATTATGATTGGTTGGTTATTGTTTATCATCGATCTGGTGTCACCAAACGGGAAGATTGTTTAGTGATGCCATATTGTGCATGTACGTTTTCATTTCTTATTTGTCTTAGTCATCAGTAGTCTTGGCTATGACTTTGGAGGGGGAAAGTCCGGGAAATACTGCTTGGAGATTGCTGATACTTGTTCTGGGTTATGCACACAGTGTGTGTAGATGTTTAGTTGCTGTCTTTGTTCAGAGCAGGTTTGTATCAGGCTTGCACTATACATGTGCTCTCTTGGGAATGTTTTTCAGTTTCCTGAGTTTTCTTTCATTCATGTTTGATTTCTGGGATAAAAGGTATTCATGGACTTCAGCTTTTGTTTTAAGCACTTCAGACTGGCCATGAGGCATTTCATGGAAGTTTTCTGCTCTTCTCTGTCCACTTACTGTTTCCCTTCTCTGATATGTATCAGTTGGTTTTTGTGTGTAGTCTTGGGAATGGAAATTCTTTGGGTGTTCTTCTGTTAAATTTACCAGACTGATGATATTGATTATTACAGTACAGGTTACTGATGTAGCGATGTATAAGATTGTGTGTGTTATGTTTGTGTTGTGTCTGTGTTGCTTTTGTTTGTGTGTGTCTGTGTGTGTGTGTGCGCGCGCGCGCGCACGTGCGTGCATGCGTGCGCGCACGTGTGTGTGCGTGTGCGTGCGTGCATGCTTGTGTGCCGGCTTGCGTGCATGCGTGCGTGCGTGCATGCGTGTGTGTGTGTGAAAAGAGGTAATGAGAGTGACCTTGTCCTAGATCTTTGACTTGCCTTAATGTTCGATTTTTCAGTGTGATGTTATTCCTTTCCAAAGGCTTGTTACAGTAGTGACTATGTATATGTGCACCAACACGGTAAACAGGTTGGCGTGATTTGTCCATGTCCCTGCATATTGTACTGCAGTTGGATGTGACAGCCTGAGCCCATACATGCAGTAAAATGTCTTCAATTATTATTCCATACTCTTGCACCACATTTCACTCTGCACTTGACCTACCCAGTGTCATCACCACACCGAGGGTAGGGGAAAGTAGAATTGATGGTTTTGGGGCAGAAGGTCTCTATTGTCAAGTGACCCGTACATGCAAGAACGCAAATTCATCTGAAGTTGGCTTTGCAACGGAACTGTGACCTGAGAATGCCAAGCTGGAACGTGACCCCTGCAGACAGCTATTGTTTTCAGCATATGTCTACAAACTACTTGGAATGTGTCATTTTTCTCGTGGTTTAGCTTTCAGTCTCCTCACAAGGTCATCTTTGGAACAGGTGAGGGACTGGAAAGCTGACCACCAGACAAATCACATAGACTTTGAATGAGTGTCTTGTATTGATCACCTCTGGCAGAACCAGGCACTCATCCACATTCTTTAACATTTTCAGTAGAAGTAGATTTCAAGACTGAAGTCATGGTAATCAGTAAAAAACATGAAATCCCCTCATGCAAAATAACAGCAAATGGCACAGCCTTGAGACAGGTTGATAAGTTTAAATATTTGGGAACGATCGTCTCACCAGATGGCAGATGCACATCAGAAATAGTCAGCAGAATCGGCCAAGCCAGAACAGCATTCAAGAAGATGAAAAGCGTTCTTACCAACAAATGCCTATCAATTCACATCAGGAAGAGTGTTCTTGAATGTTATATAGAACCGATATTGTTTCATGGTTGTGAGTCATGGACAGTCAACATGCAAAGCCAGAACAAGATTGAGGCAGCGGAGATGTGGTTTCTAAGAAGAATGTTGAGAGTTCCATGGACAGCAAAGAAAACAAACAAGACAGTCTTAATGGAGGCAGACACAAGGAGATCATTGATAAGGAAGATAAGGAAAAGACAGGCAGCATTTATAGGCCATTTTATGAGGAAAGAGGAATTAGAGCACCTGGTCACAACAGGAAAGCTGGAGGGAAAGAGAACACCAGGTAGACCCAATGAGAAAATATTGGATGGACTTGCAGAGTGGCTGAAGACAGAGAGAGGGTGGAAGATGTGCTTGCGGCAACAAGGGGTAGATATATATGGAGGGCCATGATCCCAACGCCATACATGATGATGATGATGAGATTTCAAGAAGCAAACACATGGCTTTGGTTCTGTGTGGTGTGGAAGTGCTGAGGGTTGTAAAGGAGATTGTTGTTCAGGGCAGCCACATGATGAGTGACTGTCATATTCTATGTAAAGGATATTGTTGTTAAGGGCAGCCAAATGATGAGCGACTGTTGTATGATATTATACACTTCCAGCTGTGAAGAATTGAAAGGCCAAATGTTTAGGGAGAGCCGTTGGCACCATCATATTAAAGCGCTTTAGGGCTTGAGAGTAGTGAGGTCTCTTTCCTCTTAGTTCCCAATGATCTTAAAATTGTGAAAACCGCAGCTTTTACCATCACATTTTGCCTCAGTAATCTTGCACTGTTTGGACCACTCTTGACTGTTGGTATATTATGCAAATCAAGTGTTATGTGATGGTTTGTGTGCCTTGTCCTTCATCCCTCACAGTAAACTTTTTAATCAGAGATCACAGAGCTTGACATTCCTTCCCATGATTTAGACAAACGATTGTATTCACCACTCAAACCACATCATCGCTTATCTCCTCCTCAAACCTCCACCTCCTCACCCCTCAAATTATTCCTTCCCGTGATTAAGACAAATGATTCTATTCACTGCTCAAACCACATCATCACTTATCTCACCCCCCCCCCCTCCAAACCTCCACTCCCACCCCCAAATTATTCCTTCCCTTAATTAAGACAAATGATTGTATTCAACACTCAAACCACATCATCACTTACATCCCCCTCCCCAAACTTCCACCCCCACATTATTCCTTCCTGTGATTAAGACAAATGATTGTATTCACCACTCAAACCACATCATCATGTATTCCCCCCCCCCCCCCCCCCCCCCCCTGCTCAAACCACATCATCACTTACATCCCCCTCCCTAAACCACCCACCCCCACCCCCAAGTTATTCCTTCCCGTGATTAAGACAAATGATTGTATTCACCACTCAAACAACATCATCACTTACATCCCCCCCCCCCCCCCCAACTCTCCACCTCCACCACCCTCTCAGATTATTTCTTCCCATGATTAAGACAGATGATTGTATTCACCGTTCAAACCACATCATCACTTATTCCCCCCCCCCCCCCCCCACTCAAACCACATCATCACTTATTCCCTCCCCCCCCCCACTCAAACCACATCACTTACTCTCCCACCCCCCACTCAAACCATATCACTTCCACCACCACCCCACTCAAACCACATCACTTACTCTCCCCCCACTCAACCCACATCATCACTTACTCCCACCCCCCAAACCACATCACAATCCCCCCCCCCACTCAAACCACATCACTTACTCCCCCCCCCCATTCAAACCACATCATCACTTACTCTCCCCCCCAATCAAACCACATCATCACTTACTCCCCCCTGCCCCACTCAAACCACATCATCAGTTACTCCCCCCCACTCAAACCGCATCATCACGTACTCTCCCCCCACTCATACCACATCATCACTTACTCCCCCCCCCCCACACATCATCACTTACTCTCCCCCCCCTCAAACCACATCATCACTTACTCTCCCCCCACTCATACCACATCATCACTTACTCCCCCCCCCACTCAAACCACATCATCACTTACTCCCCCCCCCCCACTCATACCACATCATCACTTACTCCCCCCCCACTCAAACCACATCATCACTTACCCCCCCCCCCTCAAACCACATCACGGACATCCCCCTCCCTAAACCTCCACCCCCACATTATTTCTTCCTGTGATTAAGACAAATGATTGTATTCACTACTCAAACAACATCATCACATATCCCCCTCCCCAAACCTCCACCCCCACCCCCACCCCACCCCCACCCCCAAAGTATTCCTTTCCGTGATTAAGACAAATGATTGTATTCACCACTCAGACCGCATCATCACGTATCCCCCCCCCCCCCTCCCCCCACTCAAACCACATCATCACTTACATCCCCCTCCCTAAACCCCCCCCCCTCACCCCCACCCCCACTCCCAAATTATTCCTTCCGTGATTTAGACAAATGATTGTATTCATCACTCAAGCCACATCATCATTTACCTCCCCCCAAACCCCACCCCATCCCCAAATTTATTTACTTGGTATTTTATGTCATTTATTTTAATTAAAGTAACTTACTTGTGCTTGTTTTAATTTTTTTTTTTTTTTTTTTTTTTTTAGACCTGATATGCCTCACAGGTGGTATAAGTGGGATATATTATTCTCATGAAAACACCCATGATGCTGGCTGGAAGTTGTGGAGCAGAAACTGTCTATAGACAACTGGAAAAAGAGGAGCAGTTTAAGAAAACAGCAGCCATTGTGTCGATGCACAACACATACCAGTTTCATAACTGACACACTTACGGAGTTGGGATGGATTGCAGAAGGTTGCTTGATATTTGCTTGCGTGTATTTAACAAAAAATTCAGCAAAGTGTGGTTGAAGAAATGTTCACAGTAAATAACAGACTGATATTGAAAGGTTTCTGATGGTTGTACTGTTCGTAAGATGGGCTATGCTGTGTGTTCATGTGTGTGTTGGTTTCTACTGCGTTGATGATGTTTACCATGGGATGTGCTTTACTGTCATCACAGCAGGAATACTAAGATTTTGTTATTATTATTTTTTTTTTTTTTCTGTGTCAGAAGATTTAAGTCTAATGTTAGTAAATTTGTAAAGGATGTTGACTGTTAGCGGGAGTGTTCACAGTTAACTTTAATCAAAAAGTGACTAAACGCAAGTAGCCTCATCTTACAACGTTTGTTTTCCTCATCATTGTCCGAAAAGTATATTGTGTTCCCTGCCTCCATGACATGGTAAACCCCCTCCCCCCACCTCCATGCTCTTTTAACTCGACTCCCGCACCCTGACTACCAACATCCTGTATTGTCAACCGTGCTAGCAAAGCAAAACCTTAACCCTTTGACTCCCTCACCCTATCCACCAGCTTCTTGCAGGAAGCTGGTGGATAGGGTGAGGGAGTCAAAAAGGTTAAGTTTTTGCAGTCGGTAGACAGGGTACAGGAGTCAAAAGGGTTAAAGAAGGCAAGTCCAAAGGTTCGTCTGTGTATGTAGCATGTCTGGAGATATTGCCTTACACCAGCAATGTTTTGAAAGAGAGAGAGAGAGAGAGAGAGAGTTTGTGTGTGTGGTGTGTGTGTGTGTGTGTGTGTGTGTGTGTGTGTGTGTGTGTGTGTGTGTGTGTGTGTGTGTCCCCTGCCTCCATGACATAGGGACCATTTCTGGAGATACTTGCCTTACGCAAGCAGTGTTTTTGACAGTGTGTGTGTGTGTGTGTGTGTTGTGTGTGTGTGTGTGTGTGTGTGTGTGTGTGTGTGTTGTGTGTGTGTGTGTGTGTGTGTGTGTGTGTGTGTGTGTGTGTGTGTGTCCCCTGCCTCCATGACATAGGGACCATTTCTGGAGATACTTGCCTTACGCAAGCAGTGTTTTTGACAGTGTGTGTTGTGTGTGTGTGTGTGTGTGTGTTGTGTGTGTGTGTGTGTGTGTGTGTGTGTGTGGTGCGTGTGTGTGTGTGTGTGTGTGTGTGTGTGTGTGTGTGTGTGCACGTGCGCGCGCATGTACGTGTGTGTGTGTGTGTGTGTGCGCGCATGTACATGTGTGCATGCATGTGTGGGGTGTGTGTGTGAGTGTGTGTGCATGCGCGCACACATGTACGTTCGTGCGTGCATGTAAGTGTGTGTGTGTGTATGTGTGTGTGTGTGTGTGTTGGACTTGGTACAATACAGCCACAGACGAACACAGTGCAAATGTCAGGATGCTATTATTTTCATGCTACAGTTGATGATGGTAATATTCATAACTATTTATATTATTCAGTTATATGTTTCAACCAGTTGATTGCATGTGCAGATATTGACCAGGAAAAATCGGAGGTTGAGCTTCGCAAATCCATTGGGGAGTTTGACAAACACAACTTGAAGCACCAAGAGATGACTGAGAAGAATCCTTTGCCTTCTTCTGATGGTGAGTAGCATCTCTGGAATTCTCTGTCACTGGCTTAAAACACGCACACACACATACACTTCCACAGACACACACGCACGCACGCACGCACGCACGCACGCACGCACCCACGCACGCACACACACACACACAACACACACACACACACACACACACACACACACACACATGCCCACACAAACACACACACACACGCACAAGCCCACACACACACACACCCAAACACACACGCCCACACACATCCACACCCAGCTCACACTCCCACACCCATACTTATAAATGGCATGTACGCACCCACAGACACATGTGCATAAATAATTTATGCATGCATACACGTGCAGACTAAGATATACACATACTCAGATCAGATGCATGAACAGACCAGACGACAGACAGACAGACAGACAGACAGACCATGCCTTGTTTTTAGCCACCTTTCTCTATTCCTCATTGCACATCACTGTTAAAGCCACGGCAGGACTATATAAAGAGCCCTGTGCTTGAAGGGTCAGCTTATTTCAGACATCACATCTCTCCAACGTTGTCTCAAGAAGTTTGATGCGGAAGCCATAACACCGTTTCATATTTGTTAGAATGGTAGCTGTTAGTACATCCCAGTACTTCATTGAATATAATGTTGCATTGTGTAGCCTTTCTGGAGATACTTGCCTTACGCAAGCAGTGTTTTGACAGTGTGCGTGTGTGTGTGTGGGGGGGGGGGGGGGGGGGGATGCCATGACAAAAAAAAAAAAAAATTTCAAATCAGGGCAGATTTGAACATATGATGGGTGGAGCTATTGTCTGGCGTGCATGTCCCGCTGGGCACCACGGATCTAAAACTGTTTAGGTCAGTGGCACTGATTCTGGGGCTGCAGTAGGGCTGCAGGCATATCACTCTCAGTTTCAGCTTGACCAAACTGTAACAGAAGGGCCTATCTATGTGCGTGCGCGAAGATGCGTGGAACCCTTGTCGTGTCCCACTCTGCACTAACATGAGCACAGTGTGCATTCGAGAATGAAAATTTGTAAACCAGCCCTTCTCATCTGATTTGTCGGATTGGCTGCCAGGCCTGTAAACAAGGTCATTATTGTCTGAAGTTTGAAAATTCCTTCCATTTGTAGCAGTTTGGGTTTCCTGGCAGAGATCTCAAGCTGTGCATAATTTTAGTGTTAGCGTAGTGATTAAAACACTTACTGAGGATGTGAGAAACCCGGGTTTGAATTGTAGACAGGACTGGGATTTTTTCCCTCCTCCAGGAGATATTATGTGGTGGCATAAATGCTAATTTTGGGATGAGGTGATAAATTGAGTTCCTGTGTGCAGCATGCATTCAGCACACTTTAAAGATCCCATGAAAGGAATTGTCCTGTTAAAATTGTTCAGGAAATCCACACTCACAGGTAAACAGAAATGCATGCATACAGAAAAATGAGAAAGGGTGGTGCTGTATTGTGGTGGTACAGTCTCGCCAGGGAGTGCATCCCAAATTTCGTATGGTAAATCCATTGTGACAAGAAGGAACCGCAACGCAACGCAGTGCAACGCAACGCAAAGCAACAACACAACACAACACATCGCATCACATCATATCACATCAGTCTTACCAGGGAGTGCGGCCCAAATTTGGCATGGTGAATCCATTGTGACTAGAAAGAACTATGACACAACGCAACACAACACACTGCAGCACAGCACAGCACAGTACAGCTCAGCATAGCACAGCACTGCACCGCAATGCAACGCAATGTACCGCAACACAACACAGCACAACACAGCACAACACAGCACAGCACGCACAGCACAGCACAGCACAGCACCGCACCGCACGCACAGCACAGCACGCACAGCACAGCACAGCACAGCACAGCAAGCACAGCACAGCACAGCACAGCACAGCACAGCACAGCACAGCACAGCACAGCACAACACACAGCACAACACAACACAACACGGAGTGCAGCCCAAATTTCGCATTGTAAATCCATTGTGACAAGAAAGAACTACAACGCAACACGACACGAATGGACATGACACAACACAACCTAAGCTCATGTGCTTGGTAATGTGTATGTGCATGTGTGGTGTGTGTGTGTGTGTGTGTGTGTGTGTGTGCGCGCGCGTGCATGTGTGTGTGTGTGCGCAGGCATGCATGCACATGCCTGTAAGTAAGCGTAAATCCAGTTCTTTGACTAATCCTACATATCTGTCAGTTCATGTGGTATAAGTCATATAAGATTTATCAACAGATTTGTTACTACTGGTAATCTTGAAGCTTTAAAAAAAAAGTCATCATTTGGTGTGCACTCATGTTTGCTTGATCTGCTGGATGTATACCTGGGCCTACTTTGGTTGTGCAGCCATAGCAGCTGAGAAGAAAGAGGAACAATTCAAGCACTCCATTGAGGATTTCAAACGTAGCAGTCTCAAGAAAGCCGAAACAGATGTCAAAAACCCACTCCCTACCAAAGAAGGTAACGTTGATTGAATTTCTGTTGAATGGTTTGAAATGTGCTGTATATGTGCATACAGGCTTTAAGTTAAAATCTTTTAACTTTTTACATCTCCCTTGTTACATGGGAATAGCTTTGGCTGTGGGGATACTTGCTCAGTGCTTACATAACATTTGAGTGATCAGTGATGTAAGAGAAAAATCATTGAACTTATTCTTGTCTGTTAATGTCTTGGGAGTAGTTTGCCCTATCACAGACCACGGTGGACTGCATTGACTTTGAAACATTACACTCTGTGTACGCACTTGTGTGTGTACGCATGTGCATGCATACGTATTTTCAGAAAGCGTTTGCCTTTTTGTCTTCAAAATAAGTGATTACTGTTTTAGGAGCATGTGTGTCAGTTTGTTTATAAGTGGCTCCATAAATGCTGATGTTTGCCCTATTTTGAAATGTAGAAAAACATTTAAATCACAAAAAACAAAATCATTCAGATGAAGCAAAATCGCAAAATAGGCATTTAAATGTAAACATTCTTCTTTCATTTTAAAAAAGTTTGTTAATGATTTAGTGCGTTAGTTGAAAAATAATAGATATTAAAAAGAACAGTGTTAATATAAGGTCAAAAATTCCCTGGAGATGGGGAGTATTGACGGCTGGAACAGGTAATGCTGAAAGGGTTCATTAAAGGGTACATTTGTTTTTGAAACATTTGTCATAAGGATTGTGTTTTCTTCGCTGTCATATCATCATAGACAAGGGAGAGAGAGAGAGAGGCAACTTACTTTGAGGCTTGTGGTCTATATTATCTTGCTATAGTGGACAGAGAGAGTTAACCCTTTGACTCCCACACCCTATCCACTGACTGCAAAATCTTAACCCTTTGACTCCCACACCCTATCCACTAGCTTCCTGCAAGAATTTGGTGGATAAGGTGAGGGAGTCAAAGGCTTAAGTTTTTGCTTTGCTAGTATGGTTGACAATGCAGGATTCTGGTGGACAGAATGCGGGAGTCACAGGGTTAAGTTGCTCCAAGGCACATGGCCGATGTCTGCCTTGGTATGGTTGGCAGAGATTGATAATTTACGGTGAGGCACATAGTCTGTATCTTGGTGTGGAGAGTAGAGACAGGTAATGTACTCTTGAGTTGTGTGGTCTATGTCTGTCTTGCTGTGGTGGGCAGAGAGAGAGGTAAGTTACTTGAGGCATGCGGTCTGTGTCTTGGTGAGGTGGACAGAGAGGTAAATTACTCTGATGTATGTGGTCTGTGTTTTGCTGTACAGGGCACAGATACGTAACATGCTCTGAGGCACATGGTCTGTGTCTTGTCTTGGTATAGTGGGTAGAGATAAGTAACTTACTGTGAGGCATATAGTCTGTCTTGTCTTGGTATAGTGGGTAGAGATAAGTAACTTACTGTGAGGCATATAGTCTGTCTTGTTGGTATAGTGGTAGAGATAAGTACTAGTGTGAGTCTGGTCTGTCATGTCTTGGATAGTGTGTAGAGATAAGTAACTTAGTGTGAGTTACATGGTCTGTCATGTCTTGGATAGTGTGTAGAGATAAGTAACTTACTGTGAGTTACATGGTCTATGTCTTGTCTTGGTATAGTGTGTAGAGATAAGTAACTTACTGTGAGTTACATGGTCTATGTCTTGTCTTGGTATAGTGTGTAGAGATAAGTAACTTACTGTGAGTTACATGGTCTATGTCTTGTCTTGGTATATTGTGTAGAGATAAGTAACTTACTGTGAGTTACATGGTCTGTCTTGTCTTGGTATAGTGTGTAGAGATAAGTAACTTACTGTGAGTTACATGGTCTTGTCTTGTCTTGGTATAGTGTGTAGAGATAAGTAACTTACTGTGAGTTACATGGTCTATGTCATGTCTTGGTATAGTGTGTAGAGATAAGTAACTTACTGTGAGTTACATGGTCTATGTCATGTCTTGGTATACTGTGTAGAGATACGTAACTGTGAGTTACATGGTCTATGTCTTGTCTTGGTATAGTGTGTAGGGATAAGTAACTTACTGTGAGTTACATGGTCTATGTCATGTCTTGGTATAGTGTGTAGAGATAAGTAACTGTGAGTTACATGGTCTATGTCATGTCTTGGTATAGTGTGTAGAGATAAGTAACTTACTGTGAGTTACATGGTCTGTCTTGTCTTGGTATAGTGTGTAGAGATAAGTAACTTACTGTGAGTTACATGGTCTATGTCTTGTCTTGGTATAGTGTGTAGAGATAAGCAACTTACTGTGAGTTACATGGTCTATGTCTTGGTATAGTGTGTAGAGATAAGCAACTTACTGTGTGTTACATGGTCTATGTCTTGGTATAGTTTGTAGAGATAAGCAACTTACTGTGAGTTACATGGTCTATGTCTTGTCTTGGTATAGTGTGTAGAGATAAGCAACTTTCTGTGTTACATGGTCTATGTCATGTCTTGGTATAGTGTGTAGAGATAAGTAACTTACTGTGAGTTACATGGTCTATGTCTTGTCTTGGTATAGTGTGTAGAGATAAGCAACTTACTGTGTGTTCCATGGTCTGTGTCTTGGTATAGTGTGTAGAGATAAGTAACTTACTGTAGGCATATGGTCTGTGTCATGTCTTGGTATAGTGTGTAGAGATAAGCAACTTACTGTGAGTTACATGGTCTATGTCTTGTCTTGGTATAGTGTGTTGAGATAAGCAACTTACTGTGAGTTACATGGTCTATGTCATGTCTTGGTATAGTGTGTAGAGATGAAGTAACTTACTGTGAGTTACATGGTCTATGTCATGTCTTGGTATAGTGTGTAGAGATGAGTAACTTACTGTGAGTTACATGGTCTATGTCATGTCTTGGTATAGTGTGTAGAGATGAGTAACTTACTGTGAGTTACATGGTCTATGTCATGTCTTGGTATAGTGTGTTGAGATAAGTAACTTACTGTGAGTTACATGGTCTATGTCTTGGTATAGTGTGTTGAGATAAGCAACTTACTGTGTGTTACATGGTCTATGTCTTGGTATAGTGTGTAGAGTAAGCAACTTACTGTGTGTTACTTTGGTCTTTGTCTTGGTTTATAGTGTGTAGAGGATAAGCAACTTACTGTGTGTTACATTGGTCATGTCTTGGTATAGTGTGTAGAGATAAGTAACTTACTGTAGGCATATGGTCTGTGTTATGTCTTGGTAAGTAACTTACTGTAGGCATATGGTCTGTGTTATGTCTTGGTGTAGGACGTAGGGATAGGTATCTTAGAGGTATATAGTCTGTGTCATGTCTTGGTATAGTGGGCTGTGGCCAATTGTACACAATGCTGCAGATGACCTCCCTGGACAAATTTTTGTACTTTTGAGACATAGACTACCTTATTTTCCTGCCTTTTAAGATGACACAGCATATAAGGTGCACCCCCTAATTTTGAAAAATTTGATCATTTTGGTCAGTGATAAGGCCCATACATCTGATGTGGCCCACATAAAGCAAGACAAAAGAAAAAGAAAAAACAAAACATGAGAATTTGATCTTATTACTTTTTGCAATCACACATGTCAGATCCTTGAAGTAGAGGAAAAAATTGTCAACATAAAGTCAATGGGGGAAAAAGACTGCAGCACTCTCTAGCACTCTCTCACATGTCGGATCCTTGAAGTAGAGGAAAATAATTATAAGCTGTAAAGTCAGTGGGGGAAGTGCTGTGCCTTGAAGTAGAGGAAAATAATTATAAGCTGTAAAGTCAGTGGGGGAAGTGCTGTGCCTTGAAGTAGAGGAAAATAATTATAAGCTGTAAAGTCAAGGGGGGAAGTGCTGTGCCTTGAAGTAGAGGAAAATAATTATAAGCTGTAAAGTCAAGGGGGGAAGTGCTGTGCCTTGAAGTAGAGGAAAATAATTATAAGCTGTAAAGTCAGTGGGGGAAGTGCTGTGCCTTGAAGTAGAGGAAAATAATTATAAGCTGTAAAGTCAGTGGGGGAAGTGCTGTGCCTTGAAGTAGAGGAAAATAATTATAAGCTGTAAAGTCAAGGGGGGAAGTGCTGTGCCTTGAAGTAGAGGAAAATAATTATAAGCTGTAAAGTCAATGGGGGAAGAAGCCTACAGCACTCTCTAGCATTCTCTCACTTTAAATTGAATTACTCCTCTGTCACTGAAAATCGTGTGAAATCTGAATCCACGGTGTCAAACAGGAACAGTGCACAGATTAAAACACTACCTACCAATAAGTCGCAGGGGTCCGAGTTCAGTAAATAAAAAAATAAAAAAAGTTGCATCATGTTGACTGGAGATTATGGTCATCACATTGATCAAGTGAGGCCATGATTACCAGCAATATAGTACAGTTGCCTTTTTTCCCCTTTCCTAACTTTGTTGACATTTTCACATGCCTGTATACAAGTGCTAAGCCCAAGATCAAGGGAGGTCATCTGCAGCATTATCTGAAAGTAGTTAATGAGTAGTTGTGTCCCCTTAGCAGGCACTCATTTGTGAATAAGTGGTAAAATTTTACCTTCAAACTGTTAAAACTGCTGCCGCACCAGGTACATGGACAAAGGACATTGCACAAAGCAGCATGTAATCAGGCCAGCAACACAGCACAAAAGCTTGGTGTGGACTTTGTGAATGCACAAAGCAGCATGTAATCAGGCCAGCAACACAGCACAGAAGCTTGGTGTGGACTTTGTGAATGCACAAAGCAGCATGTAATCAGGCCAGCAACACAGCACAGAAGCTTGGTGTGGACTTTGTGAATGCACAAAGCAGCATGTAATCAGGCCAGCAACACAGCACAGAAGCTTGGTGTGGACTTTGTGAATGCACAAAGCAGCATGTAATCAGGCCAGCAACACAACACAGAAGCTTGGTGTGGACTTTGTGAATGCACAAAGCAGCATGTAATCAGGCCAGCAACACAGCACAGAAGCTTGGTGTGGACTTTGTGAATGCACAAAGCAGCATGTAATCAGGCCAGCAACACAACACAGAAGCTTGGTGTGGACTTTGTGAATGCACAAAGCAGCATGTAATCAGGCCAGCAACACAGCACAGAAGCTTGGTGTGGACTTTGTGAATGCACAAAGCAGCATGTAATCAGGCCAGCAACACAGCACAGAAGCTTGGTGTGGACTTTGTGAATGCACAAAGCAGCATGTAATCAGGCCAGCAACACAACACAGAAGCTTGGTGTGGACTTTGTGAATGCACAAAGCAGCATGTAATCAGGCCAGCAACACAGCACAGAAGCTTGGTGTGGACTTTGTGAATGCACAAAGCAGCATGTAATCAGGCCAGCAACACAACACAGAAGCTTGGTGTGGACTTTGTGAATGCACAAAGCAGCATGTAATCAGGCCAGCAACACAACACAGAAGCTTGGTGTGGACTTTGTGAATGCACAAAGCAGCATGTAATCAGGCCAGCAACACAGCACAGAAGCTTGGTGTGGACTTTGTGAATGCACAAAGCAGCATGTAATCAGGCCAGCAACACAACACAGAAGCTTGGTGTGGACTTTGTGAATGCACAAAGCAGCATGTAATCAGGCCAGCAACACAGCACAGAAGCTTGGTGTGGACTTTGTGAATGCACAAAGCAGCATGTAATCAGGCCAGCAACACAGCACAAAAGCTTGGTGTGGACTTTGTGAATGCACAAAGCAGCATGTAATCAGGCCAGCAACACAGCACAGAAGCTTGGTGTGGACTTTGTGAATGCACAAAGCAGCATGTAATCAGGCCAGCAACACAGCACAAAAGCTTGGTGTGGACTTTGTGAAATTGTCTTTCGCAAAGGTTTTCCTGCTATTGAAGTGGTCTAATCTTAACTGGGAAATCTTTCCCTTTTTGAGTATTGTTACAGTGTTGTGCAGCCATTCATAGTGAAGGAGCTACTGTAGTGTGTGCTTTAAGTCCAAGCAGTTTTGCAGATGAGATCATTTCTTCTTCAAGCAGTTAAGGTAATTTCTTCCTTAAAATTTAACCCCATTGACACTGTACATAATTAAAAGTGTACAGTAAGACAGTGGCATATACTTAAGGGAGAAAGTGTACAGTAAGACAGTGGCATATACTTAAGGGAGAAAGTGTACAGTAAGACAGTGGCATATACTTAAGGGAGCCAACTTGTCAACATGCAGTTACTGTTTTTAGTTTTTACTGCTCTCATTGTAACATTTCTTAGAAAAGTATACATTTATGTAGAAAAGAGAAATCCTGAACTGCACAGTAAAAGTAAAATAAACACCTGTTTCCAGGAGAAAGTGAAATTACAGAGTGTTAGAATAATAAACACATGCGCATGTGCGATGAGAAGTACAATGTAAATAAACCAAACTGAATGACAGTCCGCACTCCATCTATGACTGATGTGTTAAAAATACCCTTCATCATGTGCGTGAACCTCTCTTGTTCATTTAGAGCCAAAAACAGATTCATATTTACCTCATAAGCATCTCCAGAGTCACTGTCAACAAGAGTCCCAACTCATCAACCTCATGGTCAGTCTTGATCTCACTCATTTTTGTGCAAAACCTTGTAGAAATCAGTCGAAAAACATCAAAATGGCGACCATGTCAAAGGAAGAAGGCAAAGGCCAAGCAGAAGAAGCCTTCTGATTGGTCAGTTTGTATTCGCTTTATATATATAGATTGGACAGCATTCAGCGGGGGATACAAATGGAGCCATAATCGTGGCTCATCGTGTTTGGATGGTCAAGCCACATTTGTGGCTCATCATGGCATGTGGGTTAAACTACAGTTGCTTTGCATGGTACTGTACTCTTCCTAAATGTGCCGTGAGTGTGTTTGGATATATGGTGTAGCAGCAAGTAACCTTTTTATACTTGTATACACTAGAACAGTTCAGTATGGGAATGCATGCATGGTACACCAATCATTATGAAGACACAAGCATTACACAGACTTCAATTAGTGCACATTGCCATAAATTGAAAAAGGCAAATACACAAACATTCTAAGGAAAGATGGAAAATATGCAGTGTGTGGTGTGATTGAAGGTGAATTTCTTTTTCTGGAAAATTGTATGAGGTACAAAACAAAGAGACTGAAACTAATGAAAAAAATTCTTAGTTCACTCATGCCTGGCTTGTTTCTTTTTCTTTTTTTCAGGTCTCTGAAACCTGACTATAGACTTTTGATTTAGTGCATTGTTATAGTTTCATAAGTAAGATAATCTGCTTTCACTTGTTGCATTATTTTTTAATTTTTTTGGAGAAGGGTAAACAAAAACAAAAACAAAACAAAAAACAACAACCAGAAAACAAGAATGAACAAACAAACAAACAAAAACTACCACCATCATCATCATCATCAACAACAACAACAACAACAACACAACAACAACAACAACAACAACAGCAAAAACCTGCAGAAATATATCTGTGATACACTGACATTTTACTGATACTGGTGTACACACCTGATGTGGCAGACACTATATTATGGTATTGTTATACTGTGTTCTTCTTTTTTCATTTCAGCTTCCAGATTGAAAACATTTGATACCATTGTTTGGTATCAATTATCAAAATTATTTCTTCCTATTGTTTGGTATCATAATTATCAAAATAATTTACTATTGTTTGGTATAATTATCAAAATAATTTCTTCCCATTGTTTGGTATCATAATTATCAAAATAATTTCTTCCCATTGTTTGGTATCATAATTATCAAAATAATTTCTTCTCATTGTTTGTATCATAATTATCAAAATAATGTGTTCTGATTACAGTTATTCAGCAAGAGAAGGCAGGAAAGTAGCCGGTCCTCTAGTCAAGAAGAGGGCGATGAAGAACGCCGATGCAGCCTCCAGAGTTTGCTGCACTCTGTGACAATGAAACATACTGGGGCATGTGTAGTGGATGCTATTACCAAGGTTTTCAGTTTGTACATAGTTGATGCATGTTTTGTACGCTTCTTGTTTTTGCTTGTCTGAATAGTTCTCTAGTTTCCCAGCAAAGACTATGGACGCAGCCTGCAGTCTGAACAGTGATTTCTGAGCCTGTCAGTTAGCTGTTTGGGATAGCCAGTTTCAGAATGCTTGAACTGTGCTGTCAGTTTTGTGGGATGATCCTTTGAGATGTTGAATTGAATTGCTTTGGACTGGACTACTTTTAAATGAAATACTTTTTAAGTTAATTTCCTTTGAATTATGAACAGTGAGTCACATGACACACTGCATCTTTTTGCTGTATATATTTTACAGCTTTTGTGCTGTATTGAAAACAAGGATCAGCATATTTTTTATGACAGTTTTTACATGGTAGAAACGATCCAAGTTATTTTGTAAGAATGATCCAAATTATTTTGCAAGTGCCATAAAACCAAGGCTACTGGATGAAAGCTTAAATCTTTATCGTTAGCTGATATCAGCGTTGATTGAATTTTGATGCAGTGCAAGAGGCATTTTCCCTTCATGGATTTACTGATTGGATCATAGGATTCTTAGTTTAAAAGACATGGTACAGATTTGTCACAAAGACACTTTACAGATTGTAGTATGTGAAATACTGTGACTTGATAATTGCGTCATTTTCAGGTACATTTAAGATATCCCTTGCAGTAATGTAGTACAACGTCACACCTGGATTTATTAACTCCTGTTTGTTCCTTAACATACAAACAACTATAGAAACACCAAAGTACAGATGGAGTGTCTCCTTTGTTCCTTAACATACAAACAGAACTATAGAAACACCAAAGTACAGATGGAGTGTCTCCTTTGTTCCTTAACATAGAAACAACTATAGAAACACCAAAGTACAGATGGAGTGTCTCCTTTGTTCCTTAACATACAAACAACTATAGAAACACCAAAGTACAGATGGAGTGTCTCCTTTGTTCCTTAACATACAAACAGAACTATAGAAACACCAAAGTACAGATGGAGTGTCTCCTTTGTTCCTTAACATACAAACAGAACTATAGAAACACCAAAGTACAGATGGAGTGTCTCCTTTGTTCCTTAACATACAAACAGAATTATAGAAACACCAAAGTACAGATGGAGTGAATACAAACAATGCACCAGAACAAAAACGAGTGATCTCCAGAAATGCTGATTGGAAAATTCACATTGAAATTATTCAGTCCTACAGTTATTTCAGTCTCTGTGATCATCAGTCAGCATTTTCATTGTGAGATGCTGTGGAAATGGTCAAAGTCAGTATTGACTGAAGCAGTGTGTGCTCTTGATGACTTGCTGATCATCTGGAGTTAGGTCTTTACTGCTTTTGACAGTGTAGTTTAATTCATGGACAATCTGCAGCATTACAAAATACTTCCAATTTTAATTGTTGAGAAAATGAAATGTTAGCAGCATTACAAAATATTTCATTTTTGTTAGCAGCATTTCAAAATATTTCATTTTTTTATTGTTGAAAAAATGTTTACCGTTTTAACAATATTTTGAGGCCCGCATTTTGTAGTGAAGGATAGCATATCAGCAAATGATGTGTAGAAAAGCAACGCTTCCTTTTCTTTTCTTTTTTCCCTGTTCGGTTCTGTCTTGCAAATGAACAGACTGTCTTGTTTTGTGTACATGTTTGTGATAGACAGGTGGAGGTGCAGAGGAGCTGAAAATATGACTGCTGTGTTTAGGACTGTTGAATTCCTCAAGCCCATGAATATGAATATAAAATGCTGATAACTTGAGTATTAGACAGCAGCAGAACCTGTTCTTTCAGATGCTGAATTAAAGTATTATACATATGATTATTATTGTCTTTTCATGTGACACATACTCATAATAATCGTAATCTCTCTGTTGAATATAGTACAGAATGTTGTGTATCTTTACGTTCTGTTTCAGAACACTTCAATATATGCTTGTGTAGTCTTTGTTGATTAGTTGTGAGCACAGGATTCATAGTTGATCAACTGGGAATTTCCTCCTCTTTACATTCTTGATTAATGTCATCAACCTTGTCAGTGCTAGAAACATTTTGTTTTTCGTTTGCATTCTGATCAGTGCTGTCGTGGATGTGCTAGATGCGTTGATTGGTGTAACCATTTAATGTTATCTTAACTTCTGTGGTCTGTGTCTTTCCCATCCGTCTTTTTTTCTTTTCACATGTGCACCTGAGATGGTTAGTAGACCTGCAGGCATGCACACTGAAACACTCACCGCTGCATGTCAGAATGATTAAATGGACACTCATAGAGCATAGGTCTTTATTTATTACAGGAATAAAACATATGATGGCATAGCTCAGTAATAAGATATCTTACAGTAAGGTTCATAAAAGTTTGGTGAAATATTACATTATCTGTGCCTTATTTAGTCCAAGCAGCATACTTTATTTTTTGCTTTATTTTAGCAGTGATCATCAGTCAGTGAATGAGATTTACCTTGGATAATGCTTTTTAATTTGATGTGGTTGATTTAGCAGAGAAGAAAAGTTTTTTTTCACTGATTTCTTGGGACCATGCTGATTTGTTGCTGTTTTCATGCAATTCATTCCAAGTAATTGTAACTACACTGTGTTTTTGTCTACTTTTTTTCTTGTTCTTCAAAACATGTACTAAAGTAATTAGAAAAGAATAAGGCACCATGAATCATATGTTATTTTATCATTATTATTACCGAAGTTCATTGAATGCTGAGTGAGGAGTATAGTAGAGTTGAGTTTTAGTCTACGTCCTCAAGTATTTTACCATTGTCAGAGTAATTTTCTATGCTCAGAAATTCTTTGTATGTTTTTTTATGTTAAGCTGTAGTAACTGCTATATGTGGCAACAGAAATACACCCAGCAATTGAAGTGTTCCCAATGCAAAATATATTTTGACTATAAAATTTGCTTCAGTTTATATTTTCCATGTGTTTTCATAGTACAGCTCAAAAAAAGACTAATTGATCGTTCTGTTTTGTGTTTATTTTTGTACTTGCTTTGGTTTCAATTTTCTGACTAAAAAAAAAAAGACTAATTGATCGTTCTGTTTTGTGTTTATTTTTGTACTTGCTTTGGTTTCAATTTTCTCCATACACAGTTCAAAACTGAAAGAAAAGTTTGCTTTCACACTTACGTTTAAACATTCAGAAGGGTTTGTACCAATTAAGAAGTGATACCATCTGGCTGATTAAGTTTTTGTGCGATATGTTTCAGTCTTTTTCCTAATTCTTTCCTACATATTTTGTTTGTCCAAGGCAAATGCTGATTTTGTTTTCATGTTCTGCAGTACTATATGTGCTTTTCCATCTTTCATGCTTTTGCTTTTTTAAGTGCAATGTGGATGAGAATTTGATTTGTGTTCTCTTATGATTTTATTTCATTTTATTGTCTCATTTCTTTGGGAGAAAGGTTGGGAGGGTAAATGTTTACTGTTAATTTATGAATAAATGGAGACAGTAAGTGACATTAAAATAACTGAATGTCTGTTGATCTTGTAGCTAAGCTTAACAAGGAGGTACCTTTTTGTAACAAATTAGTGTGAGGTAAACTGGCAGGGTGAAAATGTGAATCTTCCACTTCTATTCATCCCTCATAATCATTTGAATAAAAAATCCACAGACTGCCTCTTGCCAACATAATTTGTACATTGTATTACGAATAGTTGCATCTTGCTAAGTTACTTGTTTTAGAACTTCTTCTAATGGACATCTTATCATCGTCACTGAGAATTATGAGAATTGCCTGTTACTGATTGGTTTGCTTATTGTTATGTCTACAGTTTTACTTTAAAACTGACAGTAGAGTTGACAAATTTAAGATGGAGAATAAAAACATCAGCAACAACAAAACAGCCTCTTTGACTCACACTGAAGTGAATGGTAGAAAAAAAAAACAGGGGGAGGGGGGGGGGGGAGCAGGAGGGGACAAAAGAATTTTCAAGAGGCTGATTGAAAAGTATACCATTTACTGAACAAATGACAGACCTGTAAGTGTTTTAGCTGTTTCGATCGTAGATCCAGGCGAAATGAACAAATGTCCTTTTACAAAGATGCTTTAGTGATGTTCAATACAAACAAGAGCTTTTAAAGAAAGAAGAATTTGTTTCAGTACACAGAAAATTATGAGGCCTTTTTCTAGTAAGCTTTGCTGGAAACATGCAACTCAATGCAGACTTACTGTTTTTGTTTTCACGTTAGCATTTAGTCAGACTCTTCCTTGCTTTGCGAAGAAGAAAATATGTCGTAGGATGAAATCATGGGCATTAATACAGTTCTCAGTGTTTCCAAAAAGAGAAGACTTAACCATAGCTTTACGTAGCCCTTTGGGACCATATCATACAAAGATCATCAACATCGTTTAGCAGAAGATAAGTTATTTCAATGACCCATTGATTCATATACTTCTGCTTATTACTTTCGTTATTGCCATGTATTCTTGTTTTAACTGAATAAATGCATTATTCATTTCTTTACCAGGCGTTCTGAATGTGTTCTTAGTGTGGGAGTGAGTGGGTTTGTGTGATTAGTTGCTTTTAACCCTTTGACTCCCGCACTCTACCCACCAGCTGCAAAAACTTAGCCCTTTTTGCTTTGTTGGCATGGTCGACAATGCAGGATGCTGCTGGACAGGGTGTGGGAGTCAAAGGGTTAAGCAAATTCGAAATGTATTGTGGAAAGTGGCTCCTCTGTCTTCTCCCGCCACTGTCTCTGTGTCATTGCCCCCATGCCGCATATTTTGGTTCTCTGACCCATGCGCAGATCTGTTAGTGCCTAAACCCCCTTTTTGTGTATATGAATGCTAAACAACAAATAAGTGTGTTAACCCTTTGACTCCGACTCCCTGTCCACCAGCTTTCTGCATTGTCAACTATGCTAGTAAAGCAAAAACTTAACCCTTTGACTCCTTCATTTAACCCTTTGACTCCCTTACCCTATCCACCAGTGTCCTGCAGGAAGATGCTGGATAAGGTAAGGGAGTCAAAGGGTTAACTTTTTGCAGTTGGTGGATATTGTGCGGGAGTCAAAGGGTTAAAGATCCTGTAAGTCATCTTAGTCTCCAGTGGCTTTTGGAAACATGAAAACACCTAGTATGCACAACCACCAAAGACAGAAAGTGCAGACTGAGCAGCAACATGCTGCCTGCACAGTGTGGGCATAACGACGTGCATACGCACATCTAGAAAAATCGGCTCTTAAGGGGAAAAAAAAACCTCAAAGAAGAAAAGAAACATAGGTAGAATATGAGAAGAAAAAGAAAGCAAAATTGAACACAAGAGAAAAAAATATTCTGAGTAAAAAAAAAAGCTGAAATGGAAGTAAAACTGGATTAGGAAGAAAGAAAAAGATGTTAAAATATATGAAAAGCAAAACTGGAAGAAAACCACAAATTACAACGATAGATAGCTGTGTGTTATACATTCTAAGGCGTAAGTCAAAAACACTTCTCATGTTATCAATTTTACAAAACGAAACGCTCTCACACAAATTTAAGATGCAGATGAAAATATTTATTTCACAAGTACTCGCTCACACACACGTGCGCATGCACAGGCACACGCACATGCACAAGCTTGGTACTAGCAAACACAAAAAAGGCCTATGTCTTAACCTTTTCAATGCCATGAATATTTTTTGCTCGGTGAAACTATTGGCCAAGGTTTTTTTGGCTGTGGAGGGTAATAATTAACAAAAAATTCTAGCATAAAAACTACTGAAGGAAAGTATATAAAACCTATGGTTTTCTGAAAGGGAATTGAACACTTTTCATTTATGATAGTTGTAACTTTATTTTATCTAATGTTTTTATAGCACATGGCCTATGAAGTTGAAAATTATTTTTTTTCCCTTGCATTTTGTGATTTTGTGTCACAGCATGCCTGTTGTAACACCTAAAAGTCCTAGATGTAAGCATGAAACACACACACACACACACAACACACACACACTCTCTCTCTCTCTCTCTCTCTCACACACACACACACACACCACACACACACACACACACACAAACACACGAGAGAGAGAGAGAGAGAAGAGAAATGCACACACACACACCACACATACACCTAAGTACAATCAGTACCTATTACTAGTATTTGTATCACACACACACACACACACACACCACACACACACACTGCCACGCCCACTTCACACTGGGCAGATTACACGCGCACACAACCTAACCGTCAGTCAGCGAAGTTGGCCACAGCACAAGACAATAGGTTATGACGTCAGTCTCTGCCCCGTCCTCTCGCTCGGACTGCTGAGCTATCAACAATCGTTGACCACGTGAAGGCGTGTGTTCGTGTGTTGGGCGTAGCTCGCCGAGTTGTCATTGTCGGTGCTCTCCGACGTCGGTTCTTGTATCTCTTCTTCATTTTCCCTCATTTCACTTGATTCACTGGACTGTCCGTCACCTTGCTGGTGGTCTAGGTCATCTATATCCTCAAATTCTGTTTCTAGTTCTGCTCTTTCTTCTCTGTCAGCGTTCGCTCGCACAATCGGAGCGATGTTGACGTCGGCACCGACACGCCGCACTTCATCGCCTTCATCTTCCTCGTCCAGAGAATTATCTGACGATGCTTCGCCATACATCTTGAGAAATTCTGTATCTTCCATCATTTCTAAAACTACATTAGGATCTTTCCAGTGAAAATCCGAAAATCCTTGGGTGTACGCTTTCTTTTTCCCGAGCTTGGGCCTGGTTGTGATTCGTCGTCTGCCATCTTGAAAAGTCGAGTGAAAGTGACAGTTGGGTGGGTCACTTAACCGAGTTCTTTGACCAATGCCCATTGAGATACCACTTCAAACCTCATGAATATTTGAAGCTGATACACCAAACTTTCTGATTGGAGCAAATGGGGGAACCCCTGTCTAAAATTGGAGATGTGAAAAATCATGAAATGACGATGACTGACTAGTCAGTCATGGGGCATTTTGACGCACACTTTAGCATGACTGACTAGTCAGTCATGGGGCACTCAAGATTAAGGGCTCATGCCCCACACTCCGATTAAAAGGGGAAAAAGTAGAAAAAGAACTGACATGGGAAGTCTACCAACGTGCCACAAAACAGCTCATCACACCCAGCGGTGAAAAGAAAAGTATGATTACAATCCCATTTTCAGTCAATACTTGGCCCTAGGCACCCCTCAAGTGGCCGCATGCCAGTTGCATTAATAACCACCACAGCAACCAAAATATGTGCTCACCACCAAGACCCACCATCACCATCGGAATAGGGAAAGTGCACACTATATTTGAAACCGGTAAGACTACACAATTGGCTGCCGAGGTGAGGAACTACAACCTTACGACAAAGAAACAAAAAACAGACAAACCGTACATACCAAATCAACATACAACACGATTCTTCATACATACATAAAACGCCTTACGACAAAGAAACAAACAAGCAGAGAAACCGTACTACCAAAATCAACATACAACACGATTCTTCATACATACATAAAACGCCTTACGACAAAGAAACAAACAAGCAGAGAAACCGTACATACCAAAATAAACATACAACACGATTCTTCATACATACATAAAACGCCTTACGACAAAGAAACAAACAAGCAGAGAAACCGTACATACCAAAATCAACATACAACACGATTCTTCATACATACATAAAACGCCTTACGACAAAGAAACAAACAAACAGACAAACCGTACATACCAAAATCAACATACAACACGATTCTTCATACATACATAAAACGCCTTACGACAAAGAAACAAACAACAGACAAACCGTACATACCAAAATCAACATACAACACGATTCTTCATACATACATAAAACGCTCTGATACCTTCAGGAGAGATGAAGCATTGTCTGCTCAGTAACGAAGTAACTCAACAAAGTTATTTCGGTTATGCAAAATACAGTGGAATCAAACATCAATCTACATTAAAAAAAATATTAAAGTAGTATTGTCAGTTACAAAACAGATCCAATTCGTGAAGTTGGAGCTTGTTTTCACCGAAATCGAGGTACACATTGACAATGGTGTCCACAGCCGAAAATGTTGTCCACGTATAAAGAACAGTTCCGTCAACTTTGACCTAAAGACAACAGTCAAGTCATGTCTACAATATAAAACGCATTCACGTTCCATAGCTTACTCTGCAAAATTAACCCTTTTGAATCCCGCATCCTATCCACCAACTGGAAAAACAGCCCTTTGACTCCCTCGCCCTATTCACCAGCTTCTTGCAGGAAGCTGGTGGATAGGGTGAATGAGTCAAATGCTGATATGCAGGATGCTGGTGGATAGGGTGCGGGAGTCAAAAGGGATAACACGTTCATGTCAGTTCTCACCTTCATGGATATCCTGCAAATACAGTTATCGAGCCTTAATCGCTCTACTATTTTAAGATAAATAAAACATGTTCAGGTAATTACAGAATTCGTGTAAGAATATGGATGAATGGCTTATAGTGGTAATTATCTGTAGTCCAAATGAAGGTGACTTGTTTTAGATTAACATATGTATATTTCTAAGGAAACTCAGAAAAATTCGAAAGGTAGAGATTTCCATAGTAATTGAGGGAGATTGAAGTGTAATGATGAATCAACAAAATCAACAAAAAAAGAAGAAAAAAAAAAAAAGGAAAGAAAGAACACCCCCCCCCCCCCCCCCCCCAAAAAAAAAGAAATACTATAACAGCAAAATACGCTTTTCTTCACATGATGAACAAACTAAAAAGGGCAGACGTTTTTGGTTTTTTTTTTTTTTTTGGGGGGGGGGGGGGGGGACAAAGACTGCAAGGACCATGTTGTCGAATGATGTGAAACCAAAGGATGGTTAGGTTTGGATGAGGAAATCAAAGGGTTAGATTTTTGCTTTGCTAGCATGGTTGAGAATACATGATGCTGGTGGACAGGGTGCAGGAGTCAAAGGGTTAAAATTAAACTGCAGAACAGCGCAATTTACCTGTAATTTGTTAAGAGCAGTGGCGGTGATATTCATGGAGAAAAGAGTGTTGATGGCAAAGGGAAAGGGGTGGGATGGAGGTTCCAAACGGACAGCGTGTTGAAAGGCCCCATTCCGATAGGAATCAAAGACTGTGACAAGGATATCCATGTGTATGCCCAAATGCATCAGTATGTTGCCAGCAGCGTCTGTAAAGTCCGCAACTAGCCTGTACAGAGACACGCATTACCAGTCAGGATTTGGCTCAATTTCAGCCATATGAGAAATCTCATAATTTAAACAAACAAACAAACAAACAAACAAACAAACAAACAAACAAACAAACAAACAAACAAACAAACAAACGAACGAACGAACGAACGAACGAAGAAACGAAGGAAGGAAAGAAGGCAGAAAGGAACGAACGAACTAAATAGCTAACGAACGAAGGAACGAACGACGAAGGAAGGAAGGAAGGAAGTAAAGAAGGAACGAACCAACAAAGGAACGAACGAACGAACAAAGAATTTTATATAGTATCCTCACATTGGAGGTTGCTTGTTTCTCCAAATTCAGATTTTACTATTTACAAACATGTATAAACGTTAAAGCTTAAGAAACAGGGCTTGGGTTATGTCAAAACTGGAACCTGATGATGTTTGGAGAGAACTTAATCCATCATACCTAGAAACGATCAAATCAATTCCAACAAAGTCGTCTAGATGTACTGTATTATCACATGCTGTTACTACTGTATAAAAAGAACACCAACATCTTGTTTAAAAACTAAAGAGTGGACATCATCATCGTCATCATCGTCATCGTATCATCATCATCAATGATCATCATCATCACCACCTCCACCTCCACCACCACCACCACCATCATCATCGTCGTCGTCGTCGTCGTCATCATCAACATATCATCACCGATTTACATACATTCGAAGAGTGGGTTTATCAGCTCTTGGGAAATCTGTCTGATATATATATAAATTGTCTTTGTAAGTATGAGGACCTAACCTGGAAATCTGTCTGATATATATATATATATTATATAATATATAATATATATATATATATAGATATATTGTCTTTGTAAGTATGAGGACCTAACCTTGGGAAATCTGTCTGATATAATATATTATATATATATATTGTCTTTGTAAGTATGAGGACCTAACTTGGGAATCTGTTGATATAATATATAAATATTGCTTTGTAAGTATGAGGACCTAACCTTGGGAAATCT
This sequence comes from Monoplex corrugatus, assembly GCA_030674185.1. Lineage (NCBI taxonomy): Eukaryota > Metazoa > Mollusca > Gastropoda > Littorinimorpha > Ranellidae > Monoplex > Monoplex corrugatus. The sequence goes on along the minus strand of CM060310.1, from coordinate 75,990,118 downwards.
GTCTGATATATATATATTTTATATATATTATTATATTATTATATATATTATATATTATATATATATATATTATTAGTCTTTGTAATATGAGGACCTACCTTGAAATCTGTCTGATATATATATATTATTATTGTCTTTGTAAGTATGAGGACTAACCTTGGAAATCTGTCTGATATATATATATATATATATATAAATATTGTCTTTGAAGTATATGAGGCCTAACTTGGGAAATCTGTCTGATTTTATATATATTGTCTTTGTAAGTATGAGGACCTAACCTTGGGAATTCTGTCTGATATACTTATATATTATATATTGTCTTTGTAAGTATGAGGACCTAACCTTGGAAATCTGTCTGATATATATAAATATATAATATATTCTTGTAAGTATGAGGACCTAAACCTTGGAAATCTGTCTGATATATATATAATATATGTCCTTGTAAGTATGAGGACCTAACTTGGAAATCTTCTGATTAATATAATATATATATATTGTTCTTTGTAAGTATGAGGACCTAACCTTGGGCAAATCACTGTCTGATATATCAATAAAATATTGTCTTTGTAAGTATGAGACCTAACTTGAAATCTGTCAGATATCATAATAATCATTGTCTTTGTAGTTGAGACCTAACCTTGGGAAATCTGTCTGATATAATATATATATATTGTCTTGTAAGTATGAGGACCTAACCTTGGGAAATCTGTCTGATAATATCTTATATAATATATTGTCTTGTAAGTAGAAAGCCTAACCTTGGGAAATCTGTCTGTAATTATATATATATAATATTGTCTGTTGTAAGTATGAGGACCATAACTTGGAGGAAATCTGTCTGATATATATATAATATATATATATAATATAATGTCTTTGTAAGTATGAGGACCTAACCTTGGAAATCTGTCTGATCAATATATAATATTGTCTTGTAAGTATGAGACACTAACCTTGGGAAATCTGTCTGAATATCATATATAAATAAATTCCTTATGAAGTATGAGGACCTAACCTTGGAAATCTGTCTGATATATATAATTATTGTCTTTGTAAGTAGAGGACCTAACCTTGGGAAATCTGTTTGATATATATATTATATTAGTCTTGTAAGTATGAGACCTAACTTGGGAAATCTTCTGATATATAAATATATTATATAAAAATATTGTCTTTGTAAGTATGAGGACCTAACCATTACTTTTTTTGAGCTTGGGATGCCAGATGACACAGCGACCCTCCCACACTAGAGGACGTGGAAAGCGGAAGCTCTGATAGTGAAGCCATGGGACCTGTTAGAAGAGGAAAGACCGATAACAAATGAAGTTTAATAGATGTTGCTCATAATGCCCATTTTATTTTAACACACAGACACAGGCACAGACACAGACACAGACACAAACACACACACGCATACACAAACATCTGTCTATCTATCTATCTATCTATCTATCTATCTATCTATCTATCTATCTATCTATCTATCTATCTATCTATTTATCTATTTATCTATCTATCTATCTATCTATCTACATATATATATACATATATATGTATATGTATGCATATGTATATATATATATATATATATATATATATATATATGTGTGTGTGTGTGTGTGTGTGTGTGTGAGTGTGTGTGTGTGTGTGTGTGTGTGTGTGTGTGTGTGTGTGTGTGTGTGTGTGTGTGTGTGTGTGTGTGTTTTGTGTGTGTGTGTGTGACAACAATATGGCAACGAGAAACGAAAACAAAAACAAACAAACAAACAAACAAACAAAACAAACAAACAAACAAAAACGAAACAAAACAAAACAATCACCCCCCCCCCCCAACACGCACGCACATGAAAAGACAATGTTGACATGTGAACTGCATTTAGCATACAGAATATACATGATGTGCTATACACTGGAACTTTAAAAATGACCATCAAGATTTAAAGCACACATCAACACTTTCCCTACGAACCCGTTTCACAAACAACATCCCTTTGCTTGATAACCAAGCATCAACGAACGATGTGCTAAACAGAAACGATACCAATTAAAAAAACGCCATAGGCTTTTTGCTAGTGAACCTTATCCCATCCCTGTATCATTCAAGCATAACAGTTAAAAAAAACCAGTGAGTTCTAACAAAGCTGGAATTCCAGATTCTTTGGAGACACTCTCCGTTCAGCTCCCAGTTCCCCTTGTCCAGACAGCTGAGCGTGGGTAGAACGTCACTGACGTTGAAGAGAAAGCCAGCGTCACATGTTACGTTAGCCTTCGCTGACGTCAGCTTTGTTTGTAATCCTGAAGTTTGAGCGTGCGGAACAGTGGCATGTCCGAGGCAGCGCATGTGAGATCTGACGGTCAAAATACATACACGTACACACACAACACACACACACAAACAGACATACACACACACACACACACACACACACACACACACACACACACACACACACACACGCACACACACACGCACACACCACACCACACACACATACCAAACACACACACAACTTCCACATGCAAGCGTGCACACGCATGTATGCATAAATGTTCAATTCAGTTTATTTAGCATCTGAAGCATTGTCGACGAGGAGACAGAAAACTATTGTCGGAAACTTACGGAAACGATTTATCGTATAGGGTTAATAATTAATAATTACAATATTTAAATAGCGCAAAATCTTGATAAAATCAAATCTAAGCGCTGAAGCAGACACACACGCAGGCACGCACGCTCGCAACACACACGCATGGCATTAAATGGGGAGAAAGAATAAAAGCAATAAAAGCAAGGAATAAAAGCAATGGAAAATTATAGAGAGCATAGCATACAATTATATATTAACCATGTGGTCCCTACACTTCACCATGTCCCAATGTCATCAGTCAGCACGACATCAGATATATCATTTACATACTGATGACTTACAACTTCCACAGCAGTGCATCTCATGAAAATCTGTCAACTTCTCTTCCGAAGCTTCTGACTTGTTATTTGAGGTCTACAACTGGGTGATACAGAGTAAGTTACATTTTGAATGGAAATGCGACTAAAGCAATGATCGTTGGCACAAGTTTCCAGTGTAAAAGTTTGCTCTATCGATCTAGGTGACGACACTCGTGTTCTTTCTGATTTAGTCAAGAACCCTGGCGTGTTCTTGATCTTCAACTCGCCATGCAGAAATTCATCACCTAAACCTGTCAGTATTGTTACTGTCCATGCAAACTTTCAGTTCTGTTCGTCCTAATCTTTCAACTTCAGCAACATGTAAACTCGCAACTTTCCTTATCTTGTCTCGTATCGTTTATTCTAACTTTCTGCTCTCTGGCTTGCTGCTTCTTCTATTGCATGCCTCCAGCGTATTCAGAATTCTGCGGCCCATCTTGCCTTCAATAAAAGAGGCATGGCCATATCATCTGCTTGCTTCACTTTCTTCTGGTTGCCTGTTTCTAAAAAAAATTTCATACAAAATCAAATATATCATGCTACAAGTGTTCAATGGCACTGCACCTACTTATCTTTGTGATCATCTCCAAATGTACACCCTGCCTGACCTCTTTGTTCTGCTTCTGATGCTACTTGGTTACCAATTCCCCGATACAC
>CM060310.1:75971508-75981508 GCA_030674185.1 Monoplex corrugatus | reverse complement strand
AGGGACAAACAAAGGGCAAAGGGCACAAACAAGGAAAAGGAGACAAAAAGGAAAGGGACAAACAAGGGAAAGGCACAAACAAGGAAAGGGACAAACAAGGAAAGGCACAAACAAGGAAAGAGACAAATAAGGAAAGGGACAAACAAGGAAAGGCACAAACAAGGAAAGGGACAAACAAAGACAGGCACAAACAAGGAAAGGCACAAACAATACGTGCTCCAGGGTTACTGTCGTACGTACATCAACAAGCTAGGAAAAAGAAGCGTCTGACGGCATGTGGGCGAGGGTTTACACAAATTATTGTCATCTGCCTGTATCTTATTCTTGGCAGGCATTCACTTGGCGAATTTTTCCATTATGAATGTTTGAAATTTTCAGATATTACTCCAAGTATAAATGCCACTAGGAGTAAGACAAGAGAAATAGAGACAAACAGATGAGACAGAGACAAGAAAATAGAAGACAACAGATGAGAAGAACAAAGAAAAGAAAAGACAGAGAGAGAGAGAGAGACGAAGAGAGAAGAGAGAGAGAGACAGAGAAGAGAAGACAGAGAGAGAGAGAGAGAGAGAGAGAGAGAGAGAGAGGAGAGAACAGAAGAGAGAGAGAGAGAGAGGAGAGAGAGAGAGAACAGAGATAGAGAAGAGAGAGAGAGACAGAGGACAGAGAGAGAAGAGACAAGAGAAAAGAGACAAGAGAAGAAGAACAAAGGAAAAAGAGACAGAAAGAGACAGAGACAGAAACAGAGACAGAGAGAGGAGAACAGGAGAGAACAGAGAGAGAGAGAGAGAGAGAGAGAGAGAGAGAGAGAGAGAGAGAGAGAGGAGAGAGAGAGAGAGAGAGAGAGAGAGAGGAGAAACTGAAACTGAAACTGAAACTGAAACTGAAACTGTTTATTGTCATTACCCGAAAAGGTCTTTTGACAAGGGGGATAACAATTTTCCAGTAGTGCGACACATAATCCACGCTTTGTATGTGCGCAAATTCTTCACGCATAATCAAAACAACAACAACAACAAAAATATCGAACATCCATTCCTTGAACAGTCGAACATATTCAAATCATATGAAATAAACAATCATCCATTTTATCAATACTACATAATGCAAACAAAAACAAAAAAAAAATTATCAGAACAGTATTCCTACATTCAGGCCAATAATTTGTCTAGATTTAGGCAAACCAAAATCTTTTTCACACACCCACACCCACACACACACGCACCCATATACACTCACACGCGGGCGCGCGCTCGTGCGCACGCACACACACATCAAAACTGTAATATGATGAAACATCTGGGCTAGACCACCCAAACCTTACATTTAGTGATAATAATATAATCTTCACATAACTGCCCCATAATACTCTGTTAACAAGGGACATAATTATGCCTTTTATTTATTTGTTTTTGATTTTTTGTTTTTTGTTTTTTTGTTTTTTATTAACATGTATTGTAAACCCTTAAGTGTCTATATACCCTTTCAATATCCACTTCTAACATATTCTACAAATATACCATTATTTTCATATTATTAGCTACTCTTAAATTATCGGCAAACAAAGCAAAATAAAGCAATGAAAACAGCTCTTTACAAAACAGAGTCTATAATAAAGCGGCTTCTTTTGGAGTTAACGTGATATAGCCCACGTCAGTCAAAAGAGGTTAAATTAATCCCAGTATGATATTGTCTAGCACTATTGTCGGGCTTGTAAGTGTTTATGTCTTAATTTTTGTGCTTCCGCAATGTATAGTGCCACTGATTTGATTATGACTTCGTCATCAGACGACAAAATAGATACAACATCTTGTCTTTTGGCCATGTCGGATTCAAAAACTTTGCATTTTCCACGTATTGTGGCAAAAATTTGGCATTGGAATAAAAAGTGTTTTTCATTATCGACATTGTTTCCACATAAGGAGCAAGGATACACTGTGGACGTCCCAGGTTGAAACCAATTTTTATTTGCATTGAAACCAAGTGTTCTTAATCTAAATCTTGCGTAATTAGTTCTTTGCCATTTATCCGTAACAACACTGAGATGTTTTTCGGTTTGAAAAACATCTTTAAATGAGAAGAACCAACTATATTTTTCTTTGTTTTCCATATCTGAGTGCCAATTTTGTTTAAACGAACAAATAAGCCTGTCTTTAAATTCATTAATAAACTGACACTCATTTCCTACTCCCTGGGACAACCACAAGATTCCAAACCCAAGTTCTGATAAAGCCTTTTTTACCTGATAGGCCCAGTTCTGTTTTCCTATTTCCATTTGAGTAACCATCATTTCATATGCCTGTTTACATAACCGAGATTGTGGAAGCCTTAACAATTTCAACCAGTATTTAATACTCTTCACAAAGGTTCTAATGTATAAAGGATATCTTCCAGTTTCTCCATATAAAACAGTATTAGAAGAGAGAATTGGTACAGCCAAAAAACGTTTTATAGCATATGTATGCACTTTTTCCATATGTGGATTTACAGTAAGACCCCATACTTCAGCTGCATATGTAAGTAAAGGTTCTATCTGTGTATCAAACATTTTCCAATATAAATTACAATCAATGGAATTGAGCTTCCGTAAGGATTTTAGAATTTCAATAACATCCTTTTTCCCTTTATTACAAGATTCTTCCCATGCATAATTTAAACTTAATTTTGTGGAAAATATCATTCTTAAGTATTTATAAGAATTAACAACTTTAACCTCGTTAAGTCCATAGAACCATTTTTCGTGTTTTGATAAATGTCCACCCTTCCTGAAAATCATAATATTAGTTTTATCCATATTAACTGTTAAAGCTAGTCGATCCGATTCTTCCTTTAAAACATTTAACTGGTTTTGTAAGCCTTTGACTGTACCAGAGAGAAGAATAACATCGTCTGCAAACAGCAATAGGAATATCTCAATAGCCCCAGGGATAATTTGAATTCCATGCCTGCCTTTTCTTGACATTTCCACTGCTAATTCATTAATGAAAAATGAAAACAATTGAGGACTCAATTGACACCCCTGTTTCACTCCTTTAGGGCATTCGAAATAATCTGAATATACACACTTCTCACGCACGCATACAAGCACTGAGTTGTAAACTCCTCTTAGGGCCATATATATTTTCCATTCACACCACTTTTACGTAATACATTCCAAACATTATTACGATTCACAGAATCGAATGCCTTCCTAAAATCCACAAATGCAACATAAAGTTTCTTATTTAAAAGTAAATGCTTCTGCACAAGGGAGTAAAGTGTGAAAATATGATCAATTGTACTGTATTTTGCTCTAAATCCAGTTTGTTCTTCAACTATTTTCTCTTCTTTTTCTGCCCACTTTGTTAATCTCTTATTCAAAATATATGTACAAACTTTACTCACTATACTTGTTAGAGCGACTCCTCTATAATTATCTGGATTATTCACATCTCCTTTTTTATGAATTGGGATTATTATGGACTTTGCCCATTCTGACGGAAAAATGCCATTATCAAAAAGCTTGTTACATAAATGGACAAGGAAATCAATTACATTAGCATTTGCATGTTTTAACATTTCACTGATTATTTGATCTGGTCCTGCGCTCTTTCCTGCTTTCAAATGCCTGATACTCGCAGTCACTTCTTCTTTAGTTATAGGCTCATTGAAAAGTGGCTCAAAATTATTTTCTTCCTCTACTATATTACTCTCTTGTGCAGTATTTCCCCCGATATCATTGAAAACACTGCAGAAATGATTGTACCATTGTTCAATAGAGATTTCATTGTACACAAAGGCCTTTCTATTCACAGATCTTATTATTGACCAGAATGTCCTGGAGTCATTGATGGAATCTTTGAGTGTTCTTATTTTCTTATCTTCGTATTCCCTTTCTTTCGTTTTCCTTAGTTTAACATACTCTTTTCGTGATATGACATATGCTTCTCTTTTTTCTCTTTTTTCTTTTCTGTTTTGCATCTCTGGAATCTTTTCAGTAGCCTCTTCACTTCTTGTTTCTTTCTTTCACATTCCTTATCAAACCAATCATTCTGTTTCTTTTGTCCTTGTCTCACTGTTCGTACCATACACGCAGCTGCCCCGCATAAAGCCTTAGTAAACTGCTCCGAACTGTCATTCACATTATAATCTAACAAACTGAAAGCTGTCTGTAGACAATTGTTGAACTCAGAACCATCAAGCTCGTGTACAAATAAGCTTGCTAATTCTTCAGACCATACAATTTTTTCTTCCCCTTGTTGTCTTGCACTGTCTACATCTGTATGATTATTTCCCCTTTTCCATATTACCTCAACAGGTAGATGCCATGAATCAACACAGTTACCTACCCGTAAATCAAATGATACCAGATTATAGGGAACAAGAAAATAGTCAATCACACTACACCCGTTTGGAGACACAAAAGTGTATTCACCCTCTGTATCTCCATCACAAAAACCATTAACAATAACCATATCCAACATGAAACATAAGTTCAACAATGTTTTGCCAAAACTATTCACAGTTTCATCTTTAGAACAACGTACATCACATTCATTATACATCCTGTCATACTCAATGTCTTCCAAATAAGTAGTCATGTCTTCAGGCGCAAACTGTTCATGACCTGTTCTAGCATTGAGATCTCCCATAATTATAAAATGTGTTTTTTCTTTTTCAAACTGTTGTAGCATTAATTCTTCCATCATCAAGATCCCATCTTTAATTAATGTTTCGTTATATCTAGGGCTTCCTTCTGGCGCAACATAGCATGCAATCAAAATCAGATCTTTGTCTAAATCAAATACATTTTTGTTTACTCTGATGGCAATGGTGTTATCATAATCTAACATTATTTCTTTCACACAATTTTCTAAAGTTTTTTTCACCAACAATAAAACTCCACCCGAATTCCTGCCATGGTGTGACAATTTCTTAGCTGGAGCGTAAAACTTCAAATAATCAGTGAAAAAACAGCTGAAATCAAACGAAGTATCAAGAAAACATTCAGTGAGACAAACAAAATCAAATTTTGTTACATAATTTATGAAGGAAACGTTCTTCAATTTACTGTACAAATTTTCAACGTTATAATTCAAAAAGGACCACTGGTTTGGATGGTCATGCCTGTCCTATGGCTTTCTGGAAGTACCGGAACGCAAGCTCCTGTTGCCAAGGTTACCGCCTGCTCCTCTGCTGCGGGCCGTGCTTGTTGACGTCCGTCGCGGTTGGCTGCCCATGCTCACTCTCCCACCCGTCTGTCGGTCTGCCGCAGGACTGCCGCGTGATGCACGTGCGTCCGTGTCTGTAAGACGCCCGGTGTCATGCCCTGGAAACTCCTGTTAGCGTCACGCTGAGAGAGAGAGAGAGAGAGAGAGAGAGAGAGAGAGAGAGAGAGAGAGAGAGAGAGGAGAGAGAGAGAGAGAGAGAGAGAGAGAGAGAAAGAGATACACACACAGACACAGACAGACAGACTGACAGACAGAGAGACAGAGAGAGGGACAGAGGGACAGAGAGAGAGACATTGAATGAGAAAAAAGAGAGAGAGACAAAGACAGAGACAGACAGAGACAGAGAGAATCCATCTGCAAATGAGTTATAGCGTTTCGTATATCTTCTCGGAGAAAAGAACCAATCATAGTCAGTGACATTTTCAGTGCACGTGTTCCTTCTCTTTATTGCTCGTAGGACAAACAATGTACGCAGTGCTAAGCTAGGGCTTAGGACAAACAATGTACGCAGCGTAAAGCTAAGGCTTACGACAAAAAATGTATGCCACACTAAGCTAAGGCTTAGGACAATGTACGCGGCGCTAAGCTAAGGCTTAGGAAAAACAATGTACGCAGCGCTAAGCTAAGGCTTAGGACAAACAATGTACGCAGCGCTAAGCTAAGGCTTAGGATTAATGCAAGTCACCAGTTCCAGTTGGAATCAAGTCCTGGCACTGGCAAGTCACGTTCTGTAGCATGAGCCTGAAGTGGCTAGTCCCTTCGTATTCCTGTCTAGGTCTTTGGTCTGAAAAAAAAAAAGCATCGGTAATCAATCCTACACGTGCCACCCGTGATTTCTCCACGCGGGATGTAAGCACCGTGCACAGAAGATAAAGACCAAACCGAACCAAAGCAAAGCAAAGCAAAGCAAAGCAAAGCAAAGCAAGCCAAAGCAAAGCAAAGCAAACCAAAGCAAACCACACCACACCACACCACACCACACAAGATCCAACCCAACCCAACCCAACCCAACCACACCATACCACACCAAACCAAACCAAGCCAAGCCAAACCAAACCAAACCAAACCAACCCAGCCCAACCACACCACACCACACCACACCACACCACACCACACCACACCAGATCCAACCCAACCCAACCCAACCCAACCACACCATACCACACCAAACCAAACCAAGCCAAGCCAAACCAAACCAAACCAAACCAAACCAACCCAGCCCAACCACACCACACCACATCGCACCACACCACACCACACCAAACCAAACCAAACCAAACCAAACCAAAACAGATCGAACTTAATTCTTTTCGTGCTATATTAGTTAGCATGGGTCCGGAATGGGCTCTGCTGGAGAAGTGTTGATGCAGCTCTATGCTCCCCTAAGTGCTTTCAAGAATGAATAAGTTTGTAAAAACAGACCAATCGCCGTGGCGTTGTGGTTAACGCAACGGACTACTGACTGGAAGGTTGTAGGTTCGAATCCCCGTCAGTCCCTTCAAAAATCGTTGTGGGATTTTTCGGCTCTAACCGGTGCCTACCCAGAATTGGGCGTGCTATGGGCTCACTGGGAAGACTGGGACCACAGAGTCGAGTCTCATCCACTTCACGGACGCGTCAGTGAGGGTGTTGCTCAAATCTTCTGACTAGCACCATAGGTGTCTGCATCTCTTGGGTCTGGTTGACGCCAGGATATATTATGATACTAAGCGTAGAGTACAGCCCTGTCACGCAGTCTCAATCCTTGATGGAACTCCATAGTATTATGATTATCATCCTCATCGACATCATCACCATCGCATTGTAAAAAACTGTTCCAGCTTCTGCGGCCATTAAGGTGGCGTATAAAATGAGACGAAAAAAAACAACAACAAAAAACGTTGAGCGCAAAGGTAACCTCCCTGAGTGCGATGATCCTAAAACAACAACAACAAACAAACAAACAAAAAAAAAGATGGTCAAGTTCATGTTCAAGTTCATATTGCTTAGAACCCAGCCGACTACTCGAGCCATAACAGGGCTAACACCACGTCCAAAACTATGACCAGGTTATGATAAAAAGACAACAGTAAAAAAAACATGCTCACCGTTAAACTTGCAAGTCTAAAATGCAAATAAAGAAAACCATACTCAGACGTAAAATCATATCAGGTGAAATGTATTGATCTCTTGTAAAAACTGGGAAATTGATCAGGAGGGACGTCTCGAGTAGTATAATTCTCGATATCTCATGCCCCAAGGACTGGGATTGCTCCTGCTCCTAAGTCAAGAGGTCAGGAGGTCTCCAGGGTCATGAGGTCACCAGGGTACTAGATAACTGGGTTTACCAGTTACCAGGTTATTGGGTTACGAGATTTTACAGAAACTAGAACTATTCGAACGATTTATAGAGAATATGGAACAGTATCACAGAAGTACGTGGAATGATAATGGTTATTTAGAAGAGGAATGACATGTTTATAATTATCACAGAGCTTAAGAAATAGAAAATTTATTGATGTCTTTTTCCTGTTTTTTTTTTCTGGGCTTGGGACCAGCATAGTATAACACACGCACACACACACACACACACACACACACACACACACACACACACACACACACACACACACACACACACACACACACACACACACACACAAACACACACACACACACATATATATATATATATATATATATACATATATATATATATATGTATATACATCATATATATATATATATATATATATATATATATATATATATATATATATATACTTATACATATGTATATTGCAACATTAAAAAGACACAGGGATTGATCATAAGATGGTGACGTTGAGAATATGAGCTATTAGAACATTTACGGAGAATATGTCATAGTATCACAGAAATAAGGGGAATTATATTATCACAGATAACGGTAATTTAGGGCAGGAATGATATGTTTATAATTATCACAGAGCTTATGAAACGCCCGTTATTTAGGACAGTGAAATGATACGTTTACAATTATCACAGAGCTTACGAAACGTTTTTAAACTAAAATGGGCAAAGTAGAAACTCCATCATCACCTACAATGTGTTTGATGTAGAAGTAGGAAAGAGATTTTTGTGTTTGAAAGTAAGTAAACATGGTTTTACCGTCTGTGCGAAACCCTACATTAGTTTTAGCCCGTTTTTTTTTTTTTTGAGTCTAAGACTCTTTGTACGTATCAATAGTGAGTGAACTGTGGTGTTTATTGATACCTTTGCAACTAAGTTTGTCTCCTCGTTCCAGAACAAAAGTACGTAGGTTTTAGAGCACAACCCCAGGAAACTGTCACCCGTATATTCGGTTTTGAAAAGCCCCGGGTCCGTTTGTCAAAGCGAACGCGTTCAAGGCAATTTGAACAGAGAGAAGGGTTCCATGCTTGTTGCGCTACCCTCTCCCTCGCTTTGAATTTATATTCATATTCACATTTTTTTTAAACCAAGACTTCAGAAAGGCAAGAAGGCTAGTTGGTCTTCAAGGGTGGGACCTGGGAAATCAATCTATCTCTCCAGTGGTTTATACCAAATCAGCGGGCAATGCCCTGTCTCGTCACGATTTTTAACTGCCTTGGGATCTTTTAGCGTTTGCAACCAGAAGGCACACGGGTCCACTCGTTTTTTCGCTCCTTTTAAAGGACTAGACGTTTAGTTCTATTTTTTGGTCAAACTGCGGAGAAAAGTCAAGGCCTTTATGGGAGCGAACCCTGGAACCTGGAGTTTAGTTATTGGCAGGCGAACGTCTGAACCATTCTGCCACTTTGTTTTCAGAGAAGATGTTGCCTGTGTCAAGTGGAGCGACAGATACATAGCCGACTACAACTCCACTGACAACTAAGCTCTATGATAACCGCAAGAACTGTTGGGAAAACGATCACAATGATAGCTGGATGAGGTTTGAACATGTAGACAACGATGAAAGAAGAAGAGGAGAGGAGGATGATAAAACAACGAAGGCTGGAAACGCTAACTGCTCAGTAAATGACAAGAATCCTCTTTACTCTCCTCCTTCCCAATGTTTTAACGCAAAATGTGATTCCCACGGCTGGCAATCGACGTAGCCTGGAGGAAGTGGGGGGGGGGGGGGGGGGTGGGGGGGGGGGGGGGGGAGTACTTACGCAAACACACCACATGTTTATCAAACATGATTTGTGTTTTATCGTTTAGGCATGGAGAGAGACTACTTATTCTGATCTTCTGGCCTTGGGGTGAAGTCAGCAAGTGTGTTAAGCAGCTCAAGGGTTAGGAGAGTGAAATGACATTTAAATGACATTAAAGAAACTAGACAACAGCAGATTGTCAAAATATACAACGGCACACACTGTCTCTTCAACCCCTGCAGACATACCCAGCCATGTGTGCTAAAGCACAAGCACTCACACTCAGGTACACAAACACGCACACCACACATGCGCGATGCACGACAACAGACGGCACAAGACACAAACAAGAAACAGACAACGCATAACACAACACACATGGGAAAATAGCACAAGAACACACGCACAACACACTAATATGCTGAGCATGCACGCATGCAGAATACCTATACAATCCTTTTGATGATTACATTTAGCGACGGGGAGTTTGTAGAGATGATTAAAAGAGAGAGACGAGAGACGACAGGACAGAGAGGGAGAGAAGACGAGAGAAGGAGAAGAGAGAAGAGAGGGAAGACGACAGAAGACGAGAGAGAACAGAGAGAGACAGAAGACATACAGAGATAGACGAGCGAGTATATCAAACATAACCATACCATAGACGCTTACTCACTA
>CM060310.1:75954008-75956508 GCA_030674185.1 Monoplex corrugatus | reverse complement strand
GGCTTTTGTAGCACATGGTGTCTAGTTTGTATTGTATGCGCTTTGATACAGGGAGCCAGTGAAGTTGTGCCAGGAAGGAGATATGTGGTCAGCTTTTTTCTTTTTGAGTACAAGGCGTACAGCATTGTTTTGAATGCGCTGTAGGATGTGAATGGTGGAGGCAGGAAGACCAGACAGGAGTGAATTGCAATAGTCAATGCGAGACTTTATGAAGGAGAGAACGAGTTTTGCAGTTGTTTCGACAGAGAGATACTTCCTGATCAGCCTTATACGATGGAGATGATAGTAGCAAGATCTGGCAGTTTGAGAAACAAAGTTGTTCATGGAGAGGGTAGAGTCAATGCAGACACCAAGGTTTTTAGCTGAATCAGAAATTGGGACTGATGTGTTACATAATGGGAGAGAAAGAGGAGGCAGCTGAGAAAGTTTCTGACGGGTGCCAATGAGGATAGCTTCTGTCTTGTCGTCATTAAGCTGAAGTTTATTGTGTGTCATCCAGTTCTTAATGTCCGAGTAACACTCAGTGGTGCGAGTCAACAGGCGCTGTATATTATCAGGTGAGTCACTGTCTTGAAGTTGGGTGTCATCAGCATAGAAGTGGTGTTTTATAGAGTGGTTATGTGTGAAAAAAAGGAGGGAGGGAGAGATAGAGAAGGAAGGGGGTAGGGCAGAGAGAGAGAGAGAGAGAGAGAGAGAGAGAGAGAGAGAGAGAGAGAGAGAGAGAGAGAGAGAGAGAGAGAAGAGAGAGAGAGGAAGAAGGTGATTTAGATTTAAAATGAAAACAGTATGTTTTAACACCTAACAGACACACACACATATCCATCTGCTCTCTTAAACACCCTAATAGACACACACACATATCATCTGCTCTCTTAAACACCCTAACAGACACACACACATATACATCTGCTCTCTTAAACACCCTAACAGACACACACACATATACATCTGCTCTCTTAAACACCCTAACAGACACACACACATATACATCTGCTCTCTTAAACACCCTAACAGACACACACACATATCCATCTGCTCTCAGATACATACATGCATATGGGCAATCAAATCTGGTTTCCTTTCACGGGACCTAACAGATAGGCTAGACAAAGTATGATAAAAGCATCTGCCTTGCTAGTTAAAGTAGGAATTGTGGAGTCATTATACCTAACATATATAATGAAAAACGTGGCAGTACATTTTAAGTGTTTAAGGACTGGTGTTCTTTGAAAGGATATTATTACAGTTATCCCTGATGCTGTTGTGGTACAGTGGTAGACAGCAGAATGATAGAAAAACATGTATCTTTCATTGTAGTTACACTCATCTCTAATGTTGTTGTTAAAGCAGATTTATACTCAACCGGTGCTAAACAGAAGAATGTTAGAAAAAGCACTTATTTATGTTCATTGTATTTACACTTATCCCTAATACTATTGTGAAAGCAGATAGCTCTAACAGTACCAAATAGAAGAACGTTAGAAAACCCCCCCACATATCTTTCATTATTCTTGCTCTTCTTGCACATGTCACCACAGTAGAAATCACCAGATGGCATATATCATAACTGCACATGATACGCTCCCAATCCCCAACCCTGCCCCCACCCCCCTTTCCCATTTTCAGCAACACACACACACACACACCACACACACACACACACACACACACACACACACACACACACACACACACACACACACCACACACACACACACGCACGTTCAGAGGAAACACACCATTATGAAGTCACAAAATGACAGGTGCGGTAATCAAGCAGGTAAATGTCAGACTTGTGATAAGAATGTCTGGGTTTGTCCCTTCTGAGTGCCTCCCACCTGATGAAAAAGGATGGAGAATTTGTTAAGTTCTCTGGTCAGCATGTGTGCAGACCTATCAGTGTCTGAAACCCCCTTTGTGTGCATGCTCATGCAGAAAATCAAATATGCATATAAAGATCTTGTAAGTCATGTCTTGTGTGTTTGGTGGCTTATGGAAGCTTGGCCCAGCAAGCATATCCACCAAATCAGAGTATGGAGACTGCACCAGTATGCTGCCTGCACAGTGTGACAAAACTGCGCATATACACATCTGAGAAAATCTGAACGTTATGGAAAGATCATAAGGTTTTTCTAAAAAACAACAAAACTGAGCAGATCTGTGCCACTTAAAAAAAGCAAAGATCAGGGAAAGGGGAATGATTGTTTTGTACACGTTTACTTTTTTTTATATGTTTTTTTTTTTACTAATTAGTCGTCTTCATTTTTATGGTAGAAAACAAAAAGAAAAACATATGTCTGAGAACATGTATAATCTTTCAGAATAGAATTCAGAATTCATTTTGTCACAATAAAGGATTCATATGCCTATATAGTGAATATTTTCGTCACATGGAAAGTGTGTTGCGAGTGCATGATTTGTGCGTGCCGGCGGGCGCGTGCGTGAGTGTGTACACAAAAACTGAGTTATCAATTATAGTGCAAAGTATGTACTTAATTTA
>CM060310.1:75941508-75946508 GCA_030674185.1 Monoplex corrugatus | reverse complement strand
ACACATAGAGAGCAAAACTGAAGGTGTACATGTGCCATCCTTTTAACCGGTTGACAGAGCACGGTGGGTGTTGTGACTCTCGTGTATGCATCGCTGGAGGTTCTTATGGTGAGAGGTGCATTCAGCGTTGAAATTCTGTGCAGCTGACGATCAAGTAATTGAAGGAGGAGAGGACGAGGTGGGAGGAAACGGGTTGGCGTGAGATGAAGGATAGGGGTGGGGGGAGGACAGACTGGCAAAATGAAAAAATTATAGAGAACAAGAACAAGAGCAAGAACAAGAACAAGAACAAGAACAAGATCAAGAAGAAGAAGAAGAAGAAGAAGAAGAAGAAGAAGAAGAAAGACAAGAAACAAGAAAAGAAGAAGAAGAAAAGAAGAAGAACAAGAACAAGAACAAGAACAAGAACAAGATCAAGAAAAGAAAAGAAGAAGAACAAGAACAAGAACAAGAACAAGACCAAGAACAAGACACAAGGACATATTTTTTATTTACGCGGTTGTGGTGGCATAAGCACGTTAATGCTTTTTGTTTACATCCAGACTTCGGCAGTGGAGGATCTACACTAATAGAAATACATTATGATATTCTTAAAGAACATACATCAATGCAAATGAGCTATAATCAATGCAAATGAGCTATAATCAATGCAAATGAGCTATAATCAATGCAAATGAGCTATAATATTATAAAGAGATCAGTATATACAACAAAAAAACAAACAAACAAAACACACACATAAACAACAGTATTGAAAAAGAGAGGTATGGAGAGAGAGAGAAAGAGAGAGAGAGAGAGAGAGACAGAGACAGAGACAGAGAGAATGAGATGGAGAATGAGAGGGTGGATGGGGATGGGGTGGGGAGGAATGAATGAATGGCAAAATGAAAAGTTATAGAGAACAAGAACAAGACACAAGGACATGTTTTTATTATCGAGGCACATTATAAGCAAATTAATACTTTTTTTTTCACATCAAGATCTCGCCAGTGAAGGATCTACACTGATAGAAACACATTATGATAAACATAAAGAATATACACCAATGCAAATGAACTATAATATAATAAAGACATTAGCATATACAACCAGGAATATTAGTATTACTGACAAGGAGAGGTACAGGGAGAGAGAGAGAGAGAGAGAGAGAGAGAGAGAGAGAGAGAGAGAGAGAAGAGAGAGAGAGAGAGAGAGAAGGGGGGGGGGGAGAATTCAAGCTTCAGACTTAGATGATTTATTCATTTGGGCCATTGACCCCTAAGAAGGGGTAGAGACTGAACACACATCACAGAATCACAGAATGCTTCACATTCATGAACAAGCAGAACGGTATGCATAACAAAATGCATAGATAAAGAATTTGGCAAATAACAAAATAAAACCAAAGATTTTTTTTCGGACTAGTAGTTTGCATCATGTCCAAAGAATGCGAGTAGTTTGCTGAACGTGAGTGATGAGATATTTGCATATGATGTATCGTTGACTGCCTGTTAATCAATATAATGGCTTCTGTTATCAATGAAACATTTTCCATGAATGTACAAATACTGACACTAAAGAAGATACATGTTACACACCACAGACTATTTGTCATTTAACAGTATCACAGCTTGGGCAAATAAAACTTTATACAGTTTCTTACATAGAACTTATACTGTGCAGTTACAGCGTATTATGTTTAGTGTACATTTCTTAAACGCTAGAGAAGGTCTTTCTTGAAGGTTTCTGTGTTTGATGAGATCTCAGACGAAATGGAAGAGCGTTCCGAAGTTAGAAACCAGACTTCCAAAGACTTGATTTAAGCATGTGAATTCTAGGAACTGGAACTGAAAATTTAATGGGATGTCAAAGACCCAGGGAGAAAGTATTGGGCGGATTTGCAGAGTGGCCGAGGACAGAAAAGGTGGGAGATGGTATTTGAAGGATAGATTCGTATGGAGGGCCAAGATCGCCAACGCTATGCGGCAGGGCACATAAAAATAATGATGGTAAGGGTTTGTATGGAAATTTGATCAGAGCATCTGTGGATCATAACCTGATACATTTTTGCGTAACTAATGACTTGTTAATGGCATATATCTCCTTTAATAGGAGCACACGTAATGTTACAGGATCCGTTGGTTGCAGACTGAATGATTTTAGAAGAGCTTTCAGTGCACGTTTGTATTTGTTTAGGTTTCATTCTCCTGAACTGACAGATACTCAATATGAGATGCTTTATTAAGTACCTTTTTCATAGAACCTTTGACCATGACACGATACGACACGATATGACACGACACGACACAATACAAAACAACACAATACAATACAACACAACGCAACACACCACACCACAACACAACACAACACAACACAACGCAGCAGGGCACGACACGACACGACACGACACTACACGACACGACACACAGTCAAATGATTTATTTATTTATTTATCTGTTTGTTTATTTGTTCTTTCAGATATTCATGTTGTTGTTGATACATATTTGAGACCCTACCATTAAAGCCTTTTTTATGGGAGTTCCCCCCCCCCCCCCTGTCGCTTTTTGCTTGTAGTTAAACCTCACTACACTTTCCTTTTGATAAAAAAAATCACTTAAAATGAGATCATGAACAAGTCCACACACGATCCTATTGTCTAGGTGTATTTGTCTAAATTCACAAGAATCGGAGTGTTTGCCATAAAATAAACTGGAGCGCAAATACAGAATTGAAATACGTATATGAACAGATATTTTTATATTTTGATTCATTCCTTTCGTCTTTGAAAAGAATGGGGTGCCTATGTTCGGGGAGATGAGGGAAGGACAGACACATGAGAGAAGAAGCAAGGCAAAGGAATTAAACATGAAAGAAAGGGAGAGATAAATACGAAATTCACTTCCAAGCACATAAAAACTGTACTTTGTCACTTCTTGTTCCAGAATCTACAATTTCGTTCTTTTTACTGAAAAAAAAAAGAAAAGAAAATGCTCAGTAGACAAATATATTCGAGGATTCACTAAGGGAAGAGAAAACCCAGGGGGTTGCTCTGTAAAGGAGATATGATGAAAAGATGTACAGACGGCTGCTCAACCGGACGATAAACATGATCAGTCTTTGACGCTTTTTGTGACAGTTCTTCCCGTTAGCAGGCTACCTTCGTCTTCCCTCTACGGCCCCCTTTTAGCCCCACCCCCCCTGGTCCTTTTCACACGTACACATAGAGAAAGTCATTGCTCTATAGGTGTTTGACATCTGATATGAAAAGTCTGAACTACCTGTTGGATCGCCTTCGTGTGGGTGCCGCTCATCCAAGATGATTGAAACGTTCACCTGCTAGGTCACACACGCACACAGATACTTACACACACATACTTACACACAACACACACACACAACACACACACACACACACACACACACACACACACACACACACACACACACACCACACACGACACACACACACACACAAAACACACACACAGGCACGCACACACGGACACACACACACACACACACACACACACACACACACGATTTATTTATTATTTATCTGTTTGTTTGTTTATTTGTTCTTTCAGATATTCTTGTTGTTGTTGATACATATTTGAAACCCTACCATAAAAGCCTTTTTTATGGGAGTTTTCTCCCCTACCACACACACACACACACACACACACACACACACACACACACACACACACACACACACACACACACACACACACCGTCTAATATCACTTATAGTGAAAAGACGTTAAATCAAGGATCGAACGAACACACAACCACACACACACGCACACACACACACGCTCGCGCGCGCGCAGACAAACATAGAATCACACACACACACACACACACACACACACACACACACACACACACACACACACACACACACACACACACACACACACACACACATTACACACACACACATACACACACACACACACGCACGCACATACGCAACACATACGCTCGCGCGCGCGCGCACACACACATGTCTATCTATCTATCTATCTATCTATCTATCTATCTATCTATCTATATATGTATGTATGTATGTATGTATGTATGTATGTATGTATGTATGTATGTATGTATGATAAGGGCAAGGAATAGAATCAAAAGAGAAATAGCAGAAGAACAGTGTGGATTTGTGGAAGGGAAAGGAACTATTAATGCTATATACATCCTAAGAACTATCATAGAGAGGTCAATTGAGATGAATAAGAATTTGCATTTATGCTTTGTTGACTATACTAAGGCTTTCGATCGAGTAAGACATGAAGAATTGATCAACCAACTGGACAGACTTAATGTTGATGGAAAAGATCTACGAATAATCAGAAATATGTACTGGGAACAAACAGCTGCAATGAGAATAGAAAACAATGTAAGCTCTTTCCAAAACATCAAAAGAGGAGTCAGACAGGGTTGTGTTTTGTCACCAGATCTGTTTCCACTTTACAACGAAAACATCATGAGAAACCTAGAAGAAGACCCCGGATTAAAGGTTGGAGGGAAAATGATAACATTCGATACGCAGATGACACCGTGCCAATTGCAGAAAATGAAAGGGACCTACAAAAGCTTGTGAATATACTAGAAATAGAAAGCAAAGGTAAGGGGTTGGAACTAAACAACAGAAAGACTGAAGTCATGGTGATCAGTAAAAAACATGAAATCCCCTCATGTAAAATAACAGCAAATGTCACAACCTTGACACAGGTTGATGGGTTTAAATATCTGGGAACGATCATTTCATCAGATGGCAGATGCGCATCAGAAATAGCCAGCAAAATCGGCCAAGCCAAAACAGCATTCAAGAAGATGACAAGCATTCTTACCAACAAATGCCTATCAATTAACATCAGGAAGAGAGTTCTTGAATGTTATATAGAACCAATACTGTTATACTGATATGAGGTGTGGACAGTCAACAAGCAAAGTAAGAACCTGATTGAGGCAGCCGAGATGTGGTTTCTAAGAAGAATGTTGAGAGTTTCATG
>CM060310.1:75919008-75926508 GCA_030674185.1 Monoplex corrugatus | reverse complement strand
AAACAAAAACAAAACAAACAAACAAAAACAAACAAACAAACAACCCACCAAACAAAACAACCCCCCCCCCACACCTAAACCGAAAAAGTTACATTTTCACAATAACATTTTTAAAGTCAATATGATGTTTGAAAATGAATTTAAACCATAACCGAAAATGGCCATTCGTAAACTGTACATTTGATATGGATGAAGCAAAGTTAATGATAATAAAAGAATAACAGTAACAACAACACACAGAATAAGCCTAATGAAAAGAATTCTTAGCCACTTATTGACCAATTAACAATAAATGTAACAGTATAACCGACAAGAGATTAAAAGAAGAAATGCCCAGTCCGATCACCCCAAGAAAACAATTAATCAACGTTACCGAGACACA
Source organism: Monoplex corrugatus (assembly GCA_030674185.1). Classification (NCBI taxonomy): domain Eukaryota; kingdom Metazoa; phylum Mollusca; class Gastropoda; order Littorinimorpha; family Ranellidae; genus Monoplex; species Monoplex corrugatus. The sequence continues at coordinate 75,926,126 of CM060310.1, read as the reverse complement.
CAGCATCTGACAGTCCTTTCTTCTCCCTTTACAACACACACACACACACACACACACACACACACACACACACACACACACACCACACACACACACACACACACACACACACAACACACACACATGCACAACACACTTGCTTGACACACATGCACACCACACTCACGCACCTCACACACACATCACCACACACAACTCACACACACACACTCACACACTACACAACACTCACACACACACACACATACACCCCACAACACACACACACCACACACACACACACACACACACACACACACACACACACACACACACACACACACACACACACACACATTTCTTTAAATATAAACAAGGAAGGGTAGTGGGGGTGGTATGTGTAAAAGAAACTGTACTTCAAGACAAAATGGCTGCCTGTATCATCATCATCATCATCATCATCATCATCATCATCATCATCATCATCATCATCATCGTCATGTCATCATCAGGTGCCTTGCACATGGCGTTGGCGATCATGGCCTTCCATCTGTTTCTATCTCTTGTTGCCTCAAGCACCTCTTCCGCCCTCTTTGTTTTCAGCCATTCTGCAAGTCCGTCCAGTATCTTCTCCCTGGGTCTACCTGGTGCTCTCTTTCCCTCCAGCTTTCCCGTCTAATATCACTTATAGTGAAAAGACGTTAAATCAAGGAAACGAACACACACACACACACACACACACACACACACACACACACACACACACACACACACACACACACACAAACAAACAAACAGAGAGAGAGAGAGAGGAGAGAGAGAGAGAGAGAGAGAGGGGGAGAGAGAGAGAGAGAGAGAGAGAGAGAGAGAGAGAGAGAGAGGAGAGAGAGAAAAGAAAAGCACGTTTTTTAAGACCACCAACAAAAAAGAGCAAAACATCTAACTCATCACACAACAGACCTACACTTCACTGATATGAAGACAATAATTTTTCATGTGAAAACACCCTGTAGAGGGGTCACTAGACAAAAAGCCTGTGAAACGATCATCATCAAAGGTGACACCCCATGGGCAGGTTAGTGGGAAGATCCATAAACCCATCATGAAAACTGAAGCTCCAGTGAAGAGTTCTCATGTCACCGCTACCCATGCGCACTGCCGGTGGAATTGTGGGATGCATTTACTGCGCCACCTACCTTGCTATATATTTCCGTATCCGCCTCTCTTTCCCCTTCATCGAATAGAGGCGTCAGTTGACTGATTGCGAGTAGGATTGCCGTCCTTGTTTGTCTGTGTTACTCTGGTTGCAGGTAAGATTATCCATCTGTCGTATCGCTTATGCAGTGTGGACGTTAAACTCAAACAAGAACAAAAGAAGAAGAAGAAGAAGAAGAAAAGAAGAAGAGAAGAAGAAGAAGAAGAAGAAGAACAAAGAAAAGAAGAAAAACAACAACAACAACAACAACACAACACAGTATCTTTCCCTTTTTGCGGGCCCCAGTAGCTCATTGGTTTGAGCTCGGATTCACATGCTAATGGTTGTGGGTTCGAATCCCGGGGTGCGCTACATTAAAACTGGCCTTCTTTCTGTCCCATCTTAACATCATTGTTGTTGTGGTGGTGTCAGTATAGGATTAGATAGGACCCCCTTCCCCCACTTCCCTAGGATGGTTATCCCGTTGGCCATATCACATGAGGTGTGTGTCGACGTAAAAACTGAACCAAATCAATCAAGAACAAGAAGAAAAAAAAACCACGAAAAAAGAATAAGAACGCGTGTTTAATACAACAAAGCAATTCAGGCGCCTGTCTTGTCTTGTTGTGCTAAATACGTGTTCTTATTCTTTCTTTGTGTGTTTTTTTTTCCTGGTTCTGTTTGCTTGAACGGGGCAGTCACACTTGTTTTGGATTTCAAATCTATCAAGTCAATCAAAATCTTTCTCTATCTCTGTTAGCTTGCTTCTTTTTGTCTTTCCTTTTTCTTTTCTTTTCTTTTTCTTTTCTTTTTTCTTTCTTTTCTTTTTTTTTTTTTTTTTTTTTTGCATTTCCTATTTTTCTATGCCACTGTAATGATCACACAGTACGCGACATTTTTTACAGTGCTCTGACGAGATGATCATGATGCTGTAGAGTTCCATTCTAGATTGAGACTGCATGACAAGGCTGTACTCTACGCTCACTTTTCTATCATATCATGACTACAATAAGGCCAGAAAGATATCTGCAGTGTTAATTAGAAAAATTGGAGCAACACCTTCAAGGATTGCATCTGCGAAGTGTAGAAGACTCGACTGTGTGGTCCCAGTCATCGCAGTGAGCCCACAGCACGCACAGTTCTGAGTAGAAGCCAGCCGTGACCGAAATATCCCACAATTGTTCTTAAGAAGAGTAACGGGATTCGAACCCACAACCTTCCATTCGTTAGTCTGATGCCCTAAACAGTGCACTACGCTGATGAATAACTTGTGTGTCTTTATTGTTTCTTGAGAGAAAAAAGATCATGTCTATCTTACCGTCAATTTTATAAGCTTATCTATCTAACTTATCTATCTTACACACAAAGCTTTTGCTGGAATTTATGATTATACTTATAACAACGACAAATCATTCTTTGTAGCATAAAGGTAACCTCTCTGAGTGCGTTGATCCTAAAAAAAAAAAAAAAAAAAAAAAAGAGGACAATTTTCAGGCCTTGAATTGTGTAAAAGACCTTGTACAAGACAGAAATAACTGTCTGGGACTTTCTGGCGAAGGACCTCAAGATTGGCAGAGCACTCGAGGTCGGTGTGGGAAGAGGTCACCTAGGACAGTTCTTTCTCCCCTGCCCTACCCTTCCCATCCCCCCCCCCTTTTTTTTTCCGCGGCAGTGTGTGTTTTGAAGGTCAGTGTTTGGTTTGGACTGTTACAAACAGTTAATATAAAAAGTCTTTTGTGTTTGTGTCTGTTTTCATGTGTGTTTGTTGGTCTTTATTAGTACAAGGCAGACAACTTTGCTTTCCCTCTCTTGGTCAAACTTACGTATATGCATACATATATACTTACCAACAATGAACCACGCATACATACATACATACATTCATGCACGTGCACATCATACATGTAATACATACATACACACACATGCATACATACATACACACATACATACACATACATTTTATACATATACATACATACATGCATACATACGTACATACATACATCACACACATACATACATACTACATACATACATTCATACATACATACAAACATACATACAACATACCTACCTACCTACCACCTACATACATGCATGTACATACATACATATGTACATACATACATACATACATACATACACACACATCATACATACATACATACATACATACATACATACATACACACACACACATACATACATACATACATACATACACATACATACATACATACATACACGTACGCACGCATGCACGTAAACGTAAACACACACCTTCATGCAACTGTTTAATAATCTCCCTGTTTTTCTAAGCAGATATAAAAAGGAATATGTGTATAGACTGCGCGACGAATCCAATAATATTCAGAGCTCTGTGTGTTAGTGTCTGACAAGATATTGACAGGTCTATGGTGAAGGCTAAAGGAAGAGAAAGGGATGACAGTGAGGAGGATATATAACCTGCTCTCTGCTCCCCTTTCCCCACAGGTCTGCAAGCGTATTACTCGGGGCTGTTATTGAAAATGACATCGGTATCAAAATTGACGGCAGACACACTCACGCACCCACACCTACATCCCCCCCCCACACACCACCCACACCACACCCACGCAAAATCCTTTCCAGCAAAAACAGAAAAAATTAAAAATTCACAAGCACGCACATATGGCACATACACGCATACACACGCACAACCAACTTAAACACACACACGCACGCACGCAGCACGCACAAGCACACATACACACACGAATACATACACAAACATATATACACAGGCACACGCAAACATAGACACAAACACCCACACAAACACGCAAAACAAACCACACACACACCACACACACGCACACACAAACACAAACCACACACACAAACATGCACACAAACACACATCACACACAAATACATACACCCAAATCTACACACAGATACACACACACATACCCCATAACAAACACACACACCCCACAACACACACACACACACACACACACACACACACACACACACACACACACACACACACACACACACACTCACAACAACCCCCCACTCTCTCTCTCTCTTTCACACACACACACTCAAAGACCCGCACACACCTAATGAGGCGCCTTGTGAAGACACGTGCAGGGAGCTGAATAAGAAATAACAAATTGATATGCAGCGTTGAATTGATTTGACAGCCAAAAGTGTTTATGTCAATATGTGTGGGCGTGTGTGTGTGTTTTCATGTGTGTATGTGTGTATATGTGTGTGTGTATGTATGCGTGTGTGTGTATGTGTGTGTGTGTGCGTGTGTGTGTGTGTGTGTGTGTGTGTGGTGTGTGTGTGTGTGTGTGTGTGTGTGTGTGTGTATGTGTGTTTGACTGAAACAGCGAGCAAGCCAGCGAGCAAGAGAGAGAGAGAAGAGAGAGATAGAGAGAGAAGAGACAGACAGACAGACAAGAGACGAGAGAGAGAGAGAGAGAGAGAGAGAAGAGAGAGAGAGAGAGAGAGAGAGAGAGAGAGAGCGAAGAGAGAAGTGAGATGTAAAGGATGTAAGAATGTCTTTTTTCCAGGGGTAATAGATTAGCACTTCGAGAACTTTTCTTCTTCTTCCACAGAGAGAGAGAGAGAGAGAGAGAGAGAGAGAGAGAGAGAGAGAGAGAGAGAGAGACAGAGAGACAGAGGACAAGAGGAGAGAGAGAAAGAGAGAGAGAGAGAAAGAGAGAGAGGCAGAGAGAGAGAGAGAAAAAGAGAGAGACAGAAACAGAGACAGAGAGAGATAGAGATAGAGACAGAGAGAGAGAGAGAGACAGAGAAAGAGAAAGAGAGAGAGAAGAGAGAGAGAGAGACAGAGACAGAGACAGAGAGAGACAAGAGAGAGACAGAGACAGAGAGAGAAAGTGAGCTTGAGCATTTACCGACGCTTTTTAAACAGAACTGCTTTTTTCTTCCACGTTGGAGGTGACAGAAGTCTATTTATCCACCTGTCACTGCTTACACAAACCAACCCCAAAATGGAGGAAAATCATTTCCAATATCTCAGCAAACACGAAGCAGCCGTAAAAAAAAGAAAACTCCACGTTGAAATAAATATTCATGAAGCACAGATGCCCTTCGCGGGCCACCCGACGAGCGATACATTTGGAACGTCTGAAATGTCCAACGTGCACGCGCTGGCATATCTACAAAGCAGGTTTGACCTCAGGGTAAAAGGTCAGTTTACACAGACCAAGTTGACCAGCGTGGACACAGGGTCAGAGCTCATTTGTCCTTGCCAGCAGTCGTTGTGTTCGTGCCAATCATTCTGCCACTAAGTTTAAAAAGAACTGGGTTGGACTATTCGATCAATCTGGAAGACCGTGTTTGCGTAGCTGTTCTGGCCTCATGCAAAGTTCATCACGGACGACCTTGACGGTGGTGTGCATCTGTGGGAGTCGAAAGAAGTGAGCGGAAGGAACTCTCCAGAACTGAACTGATTGTACAGTGCTTTTGAAACAGTCTCAGTTCCGATTATTTAGGGGGGGGGAGGAGGAGAGAGAGAGAGTAGAGAGAGAGAGAGAGATAGAGAGAGAGAGACAGAGACAGACAGAGACAGAGAGACAGATACAGACAGAGACAGAGACTGAGAGACAGAGACAGACAGAGAGAGAGAGAAAGAAAGAGAGACAGAAACCGAAAGACAGACAGACAGACACACAAAAGAGACAGAAAGAGAGAAAAATTAAATTAAACTTTATTTTCCATTGATACAGATATTGGCATATTTGGTGAACATACACATGTGGCATTGCTAGTCTCCTTGTATCAAAACAACAGAAAATAGAGAGAGAGAGAGAGAGAGAAACAGAGAGAGAGGGAGAAACAGAGAGAAGAGAGAATGACAGAGAGAGACCAGAGAGACAAGAGAGAGAAGACAGAGAAACCGACAGATAGACACGCACAGACAGACACTCAGAGGACAAAGAGAGAAAAAAAAATGAAATGATAACTTATTTTCCATTAATACAGATATTTGCATATTCGGTGAACATACGTATCTGCCATTACTACTCTGTTGTATCAAAACAACAGAAAATACAGGAGAGAGAGAGAGAGAGAGAGAGAGAGAGGGGAGAGAGAGAGAGAGAGAGAGAGAGACAGAGACAGAGACAGAGACAGAGAAGAGACAAGAGAGAGACACACACACATGTGCGCGCACGAGCACACACACACAACACCACCACGCACCGCACCACGCAACGCACACACCACACACACACACACACACACACACACACACACACACTGTGAAGAAAAGTCGATTTACGTTGATTGATAATTTTGAATAACGTTTCAATCACAAAGCATAACTTTACATAAAAAAAATTCAAATAAAAACACAATGCCACATATATACGAAGAGGGTTATGGGCACGGTAGTCGAATGGTTAAAACACTGGTTTCCAATTGGAAAGCATAGGTTCGAATCTGTTTGGTATGGGCATAGGGTAGAGATTTTTTCGATCTTCCCCGTCCATGTGCAGACCTACAAGTGCTTGACCATCTCGTATACATGTGTCGTGCGTGGTGCGTGCTGCTGCGTGCGTGTGTGTGTGTGTGTGTGTGTATGTGTTGTGTGTGGTGTGTGTGTGTGTGTGTGTGTGTGTGTGTCTATGCATATATATATATACACATACATGCATACATATATATGTATAAATTATACATATATATGCGTGTGTGTGTATATAAGTACATATATATACATGTACACACACAGATATCTTAACATTAAATCAAATATGCAAGTAAAGGTTTGTAACGCATTCCCTTGCTTATGGAAATACGAACACACCGAGCTTGTACACCCCTGAAAACGGAATATGAATGCCTTAAAAGCGGAGGAAAAACCAAACCAAACCAAACCAAACCAAACCAACAAACCAAACCAAACCAAACCAAACCAAAC
>CM060310.1:75906508-75914008 GCA_030674185.1 Monoplex corrugatus | reverse complement strand
AGAACAAGTCGTCTCAGTCAGTCAGTCAGTCGGTCAGTCTGTCTGTCTGTCTGTTGTCTGTCTGTCTGTCTTCTCAGAGCTTTGAACGTGATCATCCAAGATATCAGAACAAGTCAGTCAGTCAGTCAGTCAGTCAGTCGTCAGTCAGTCGGTCAGTCTGTCTGTCTGTCTGTCTGTCTGTCTGTCTGTCTGTCTCTCTTTCTCAGAGCTTTGAACGTGATCATCAAGATATCAGAACCAGTCAGTCAGTCAGTCAGTCTGTCTGTCTGTCTGTCTTTCTTTCTCAGAGCTTTGAACGTGATCATCAGGATATCAGAACCAGTCAGTCAGTCTGTCTGTCTGTCTGTCTGTCTATCTGTCTGTCTGTCTGTCTGTCTGTCTATCTGTCTGTCTGTCTGTCTCTCTTTCTCAGAGCTTTGAACGTGATCATCAAGATATCAGAGCCAACTCTGAAAGCATGGTTGGTGAGAATAAGGATCCATCATGTAAGCTACAAGTGTAGACTGCGACAAGCAGCGGTTAAACTTTGACAAACAGTGGTTATACTACGACAACATTGTTCATATTTTGACAGTGGCTGTACTACAACAAACAGTGGGTATATACGACAAACATTGTTCATATTTTGACAGTGGCTGTACTACAACAAACAGTGGTTTATACTACGACAACCATTGTTCATATTTTGACAGTGGCTGTACTACACAAACAGTGGTTATACTACGACAAACATTGTTCATATTTTGACAGTGGCTGTACTACAACAAACAATGGTTTATACTACGACTAACATTGGTTGTATCTACGACAAACATTTGTTTATACTTTAAGATACAATGGTTTGTACTACACCAAACATTGGTCATACTACGACAAACTGGTTTACACTGCGACAACAGTGTTTATACTACGACAAACAGTGTTTATACTACGACAAACAATGGTTTGTACTATGACAAACAAACTGGTTTATACTAGACAAACTGGTTTATACTACGACAAACAGTGGTTATACTATGACAGTGGTTTATACTAAGACAAACTGGTTTATACTACGACAGTGGTTATACTATGACAAAATGGTTTATACTACGACAAACTGGTTCATGATACGACAAACAGTGGTTATACTATGACAAACAGTGGTTATACTATGACAAACAGTGGTTTACTTGACAAACAGTGATTTATATTACGACAAACATTGTTGTATATACTACGACAAACAGTAGTTTACACTATGACAAACAGTAGTTATACTACGACAAACAGTTGAAATACGACAAACATTGATTATACTACGACAAACATTGGTTATACTACGACAAACATTGGTTATACTATGACAAAACACATCGACATTGTTTGTTTGCAATTTGTTTGGAGTGTGTTCAAGGGCGATCATCATACTGGCACAATTCCCTATGCACCCCTACCCAATTCCGCCAGCGATACTCCTTAAGCCTGCGCAAAACCTTGTGCGCTGGCAAGGTCTTGAAATGAGGAGAGGGGGTGAGATAGGGACTAATGAAACACTAAGCTGACACCACCAGGACGATGGAAACATTAAGATGGACGGCGAAGAGCCCACTTTTTAACCTTTGACTCCCGCACCCTGTTCACAGCATCCTGCATTGTCAACCATGCTAGCAAAGCAAAACCTTAACCCTTTGACTCCCTCACTCTATCCACCAGCTTCCAGAGGAGTCAAAGGTTAGTTTTTGCAGTTGATGGATAAGGTGCGGAGTCAGGGTTAATGTTGGGGACTGGGATTGAACTCGAGATATCACATCTTGAGTCTACAGCTGTAGCTACAGAACCAACAAGCCCGCGTGACAAAATGATTCTACAATGACCAGTGACTCGTACACAGAGGCTGGAGGCCTTTTGATGATCAGGTGGCCAGTGACACAAGAATTTAAATTTCACCGTGGTGTGGTGTCGACGTTGCAACAACTGTTCCGAAGGACTATGTTCGGAAAATCGATCGCGTTTATCGTGTATCGATCGCATGAAAGTACTACTCACCACCACCACTCCCACTCCCACTCCTTCCATATCCTATATCTAACACAATACAGCATTCGTATTTTGTCTGTCTGTCTGTCTCTCTGTTTCGGTCTCTGTCTCTGCCTGGCTCTCTTATCTCTCATGCTCGCTGTCTTTCTTGGCCTCTCTTCTCCCTTTCTTTTCTCTCTCCTGTCTGCGTGCAACTCTCGTTGTGTGTGTCTCTCTCTCCTCTCTCTCTTCTCTCTGACTGTCTCTTTCTCTCTCCGGCTCTCTCTCGCTTTCTTCCTTCCTGTCTACGCGCAACTCTCTCGTATGTGTGCGTCTCTCTCTCTCTCTCTCTGCCTTTTCAATCTTCAGACCGCATAAACTTGTGTTAATGATACATCAGGTCAATGGCCGGCCTACAACTCCAGTTATCCATGACCCAGTGATCTACTTTCCTCTGGCTAAACACACATCACGCACTCCATGGTTCCTGGATAGTAGGATATTATGTTACACCTGGTCTCTCTGTATCTGTTTGCTGTCTGTCTGTCTCTGTCGTCTGTCTGTCTGTCTCTCTCTGTCTCTGTCTGTCTCTCCCCATCTACGGTTCAACCTTTTTATAAAAGCCAAAGGCCATACAAATACACCATTTGAATCTTATGTCTATATGCGGTTGTGTGTGTTGTGTGTGTGTGTGTGTGTGTGTGTGTGTGTGTGTGTGTGTTGTGTGAGTGTTGTGTCGTGGTGGTGTGTGTGTGTTGTGTGGTGTTGTGTGTTGTGTGTGTGCGTGCGTGTGTGTGATTGTTATGTGTATGTGTGTGCGAGTTTGTGCGTCTGTTTGTGCGTCTGTGTTGTGATGTGTGTGTGTGTGTGTGTGTGTGTGTGTGTGTGTGTGTGTGTGTGTGTGTGTGCGCGCGCGTGCGTGCGCGAATGTTAACACCAAACAGAAATAGTATGATAATTCTTTTTATATATCTATCTGGGTCTGCCATCATAACGATAATTGAAGTTTAATGAATGCAACTGTTTCGATGCCACGAGAAACGTATGCTCAAACCCTTCCTCTCAGAAAAGCAATAATTGTATTGAGATCGAAAAATTTATGGGGCATACATTCTGACCTCCCAAAAAGGAACTTTAAGAAGAAGAAGAAAAAAAATCACACATTGTAACTTTAAATGCAGATCTCTACGGTAAGCTCTGTGTTCAGGCTCGCATAATACATAATGATACTACAAGTACTGTCAGCTTTAAGTGAACGCAAATGGTTCTTCCAGCATTTATGGCGAATATGCATGAAAATGATTTATTTTATTTTCGCACTTCTAAAAAAGCAAAAGATAAAAATCAATGCATGCAGATGCATCAGAATCGCTAAAGGTTTATCGTGCCAGTGCACGAACGGCCTACTGACTTACTTAGGCCCTTTACCTGTCTTGGGATATATATGGCTCCAACAAGAGACCTTCATGACTGTCTGTATTGTTCATTTACCTGTAGCTATCTCCTGGCAATTCTCGTTCTTCTGGTGTCTGAATGGAGGTCTCTTCACCTGGTGTTTCTCGGCCAGCCTTTCTTTCTCTTCCCTTGGGGATTCAATGTCAGGGACTGTCTGATGATCCATGACGCTGGTTTTTGTCAGGTGATGCCCGACCCATCCCCATCTTCTTCATCCAAAGTCGGTTCTGCTGGCAGTTGATGTGCCTTCTTCCACAGACCGATGTTGCTGATCTTATCTGGTCTGTTAATGTGGAGGATTTTTCTCAGACAGTTTCAGTTTCTCAAGATGACGTCTCCGTGCTCGGAACGAATTCCTTATGCACCAACGTCACAGGTGCCATGTGTTTGGTGATCATAAACCCATAAACCCACGAGCTGGCCACGAGACAGCTAACTGTTAATGAAAGTCTGCACTCTGTTAAGGCAGTTTTTTCATAGTTTTTGTCATAGTTTTTGTCACAGTTTTTGTCATAGTTTTTGCCATAGTTTTTGTCAGTTTTTGTCATCCTCCATGTTTCATCACCATACAGCAGCACTGACTTCACGCTGGAATTGAACAGCTGGATTTTGGTTTACTTGTGATAGCATTCTGCAGCTCGAGATGTTTTTGAGCTGTACACAGACTGCTCATTCTGGCCTTGCCAATTCTTAGCTTTGACATCAGCATATACGCCCGCTTCTTTCAGGACACTTTCAAGACAGGTGAACGAGTCACAAACCTCAGAGTAAACAAAAACCTTTCATCTTCCAGGACAGAGGTTTCTGTATTTCTGCTGTTGAACGTTTCTGTAACAAGGGAATTTTTTCTAAGAGACAGGGTATCATCCCTATGCCCCACCCCTAACTGAGGGATCAGGGATCATTTTTCGTCTGGCCTCTACCCTTCGTCTGTCCAGTATGAATGCACAACTAGCTATATGTACATAAAGTATTTCCTTCCGCTGCCCAGAACTGAGTGTACTATGGGTTCCATGAGATGACCAGAATCATACAATACGTCTCATTTATTTTATGGACACATCATTGAGGTGTTGCTGAAAGTTTTCTTACCAAACTGCAGCTGCTTGTATCCCCGGGGCCTGGCTGATGTAAGGAAATAGTATGACAAGAACCACAGATGGAGCCTATACAGCATGAAGCTCCGTTATCATCCCCATTCTCATGAATCATCAAAATATTGTGAAAAGATTAGAGGGAATAAGTCTCTTTATTTCATGGACGTATCATTGAGGTGTTGCTGAAAGTTTCTTAGATGTCTTTAGATTTTCCTCCCCACGCTGGTTATCTACCCTCTACACCACTGACCTTGTTCCTTTTCTTTTTTTGAAGATAAAATACACAGATACCCATGTCATTTACGCGTAACCAAGATTATTCGATTGATAGACTGAAAAATACCAATATTAAATATAGCTAGGTAAAACATAGGCTAGGTAGGGCCTCAGGATCTGACCAGCGCATAGGTTTATGTGCAAGCTTAAGGTCTGTGCCACGATCACCATAGCACATGGCACCTGTGACGTTATGCATATGGAATTCGTTCTGAGCGCGGAGACGTCGTCTTGAGGAACTGAAACTGAAAGTTTCTTACCAAGCTGAGCAGTTGTATCCCCGGAGCTTGGTTGACGTGAAGACATAGTATAACAGGAACCACAAAATGAGCTTATACATCTATGATGGAACTCCGTTATCATCCCCATTCTCATGAATCATCAAAACATCGTGAAAATGTATGTTTGAGCGCGGGCTCATTGTTTGTTGAAAGAACCGTGGACTCAAAATCTGATATATCGAGTTGAGCCCCTGCCCCAACATTAAAAATGCGGGCTGTTCATTCTGGTGCTGTCAGCTAGTGTTCACAGGTCCCTTCTCTCCCCTCCACATTTCCAGACCTTACCAGCGTTTAGAGTTTTGCACAGGCTCAGGAGTCTGCCAAATAACTGCTGACAAATTTGGGTGGAGTGCATACAAAACTGTCAGCATATCAAATTGTCAGTGTGAAGAATCCATCTTGATCAAACACAAACTCAAACTCAGACTCGAGATTCCGTAGTCTTTCAAACCTTGCTCTAATGATTACCTCAATCTGAGTAGATTTGTTGATGCGCCAGAGAACTTGAACGTATTATATGAGATTGTCACACAGACGATAGGGAGGGAAAAGACTTCGCTGAATTTATTTTTAAAGATTAAATGGAATAGAATTAGACCTGTATACTTTCTGATCATGTTTAATGTGTGTTAATGCATACACTGGTCCTGAACGACTAATGGATGGGGTAACGAGGAAGATACAAGGCTTTTTACACTTTTTTGGGTGGGAGATCATTTCATGGCTTCTGTATGGTTTTGATGAGTAATCTCCCCGTCTCTGTCTCTCTCTCTCTCCTCTCTCTGAATAATAACACACACACACACACACACATACACACACACACACATATATATATAATTATATATATATGTATCTATCTATCTATCTATCTATCTATCTATCTATCCATCTATCTCCCCCATGGGGATGCTAGGGGCTATTTCAGTATAAACAGTGTCCCCACCTTCTAGAAAGTCCGAGCTAGAAATTTCCTCTTTTCTGTCACTCTCTTTGTTTCTTTCTTCCTCCTTTGCTTTCTGTCATTTCTTCTGTTTTATATATGTTTAAGTATCCTTAGATATGTTTAAATCTGTATTCAGGTATTGTTTTTGAATCACCTGTGTGATAAATTGGACGAAGCGTTCAATGCCAGGGGCGTCTCCTTAGATTATGTGCGTCATGCATTGATATGTGTAACGGGCATTTTCTTTTCTTTTACTTTTTTTTCCCAGTTGAAGTACTGTGTTTGTTTTGAAACGGTTATAGCCCTGATATGGCTCTATGCAGTCGGCTGGGCTTTAAACAAAAATAACAGTAACATAATATCTCTCTATCTCTCCATCTAACTATCCATGTACACCATCATCTTATATACATACATGTATGTACATACTGTATATATGTATACATGTTGATAGATAGACAGACAGATACATACATACATACATGCATACATACATACATGCGTAGATAGATAAATATATAGATGGATTGAACGAAATATTCACTTGTTTCTGTACATATTCTAATAACATTCAGATCTTGCTATCTCTCATTATGCACGAGATACTAGAGAGCTAAGCAGCAGTTTCACTGAGTGTTGGCTTGAAACAATCAAAATGTCATAAAAACGGAGACTTTAATCCTACCCTCTGGGTCCAAAGGGACACCCCTTGCTGGGCAGCAAAGGGTTGAAAGGGTGAACCGTCACAACACCCGGCTACCCGTCTGCCGCCATGCTCGTAAAAAGTTAATGACTTTTCTTCCTTCCCGCCAGGAAGATTCACTTTCATGGGACATAACTCAGGCAGGATGATATGCGGTGACCGCAGAGCTGTTGTGAAGGTGTCTGGGTAAAAGACTTTTGATTCGGTGTCGTCTCCATTCGCCCTTTCCTCCATGATTTCTATAAAAAGAAGAAGAACCCCCCCCCCATCCTCTATTTCTGTGACATTTCCTTGCCATGTGTGTGTGTGTGTGTGTGTGTGTTTGTGTGTGTGTGCATGTGTGCGTGTGTGTGTGAGTGTGTGTGTGTGTGTGTGTGTGTGTGTTTATGTGTGTGTGTGTTTGTGTGTGTGTGTTTGTGTGTGTGTGTGTTTGTGTGTGTGTATGTGTGTGTGTGTGTGTGTGGAGTGTATGTGTGCATGTGTGCGCGTGTGTGTGTATAGGGGAGAAAGAATGGGGTACGGGCAGCACATGTGTGTGCGCGTGTGTGTGTATGTGTGTGTGCTCGTGTACGTGCCTGCGTTGTGTGTGTGTGTTGTGTGTGTGTGGCGTGTGTGTGCGTGCGTGTGTATGTGTGTGTGTGTGTGTGTGTGTGTGTGTGTGATTGTGTGTGTATTTATGTGTGTGTGTGTGTGTGTTTACAGGGGAGGAAGAATGGGGTACGGGCAGCACGTGTGTGTGTGTGT
>CM060310.1:75868043-75906408 GCA_030674185.1 Monoplex corrugatus | reverse complement strand
GGTCTCTATGACGTATAGAGTGATAGTGCAATGCAGAAGTACTTTATTTTAATGACATGGCAGATGAAGAAATGCATTTCACAACGGTGCAAATTTTCAGTGACTGATATAAAAAGAGCGCCAAGACCTCCAGGGCTTGTGTGCAGGTATACAGCTTACGTCATTCTGGATTTCACAAGTTACGTGACATCTGCAGTGTCAGCGTAAATGGAAGTTATTTTAAGCGCTTTGACACCATCTTGAGAAGCGAATTATTTTCTTCCTGCCGTGGGGATGCCGGGGGCTCTTTCAGTATAGTATCCCCACCTTCTGTGCTAGAAAATTCCTTTCTTTGATTTGTCATTTCTACCTATCATTTTTATGCCTTAATGGTCCATTTACTTGTAAGTCTAGCATACTTCTTAGAATTGATTATTGGGTACATGTATTAAGTGCATTTTTGGCTCTAGGGAGGTGATATGCGAAAGTAATTTTAGGTAATTTATACCTGTTTTTATAAGGTCATGTATGCTTATTTCAATTATTTGTATTCAGGTGTATGTTTTAAATCTCCCCTGTGCGATAAATTGGGCGGAGTGTTCAACGCCGGGGGCATGTCCTTGGATTATGTGCGCTAATGCATTGATGTGTGTACTTTTCGTTTTTCCCGTCACTGTTTTGTATGTTTTGAAGCGGTTATATGCCTGAAATGGCTCTTCGCAGTCGGCTGAGCTTTTGAACAATAACAATAATTTTCATGAAAATATACTACACGTCATTATTGAAGGGCCAGGAACGTTTTTGAGTCAATTTTTGAAAGGAGAAATAACCTATTTTCTCTTACTCTTTTCTCCAATTCGTTGCCGTAACTGAATGGATAAGAGCTCAGACAACATTGCAGTTTCCTTTTGGCACGTGTTTGGGGATTTGCCGATTTGCAATGGGCGGCCCAAGGAAGACAATTTCCACACGAAATTGTCGAATCTTCAGCAGGGTCTCTCTGACGACGCAGGCAAGGTAGCGACAAAATTCGCTTTGCACGTGCAAGGCAAGCCCTTTTTGAACACTACTCCATCCAAAGTTGCCCGCAGACGAGGATAAAAAGGACCCGTTCTTGGTTCGTTTTAACCATGCTTGCAAGACGACGGATGACGGATGAGCAGCGGGGGAGAGCCCTCGCTCTGCTTGATGAAGGCCTAGCGCAGCGGGAAGTTGCTAGACGACTTGAAGTGTCGCATTCCACAATCCAGAGACTGCTGGAGCGCTTCAATGAGACTGGAGCAGTCCAGGAAAGGCGTCACACGGGTCGACCCAGAGTAACGACAAGACAGCAAGACCGCTACCTTGCCCTCTCCGTCCTGAGGGAAAGGGCATCCACTGCGGTGACCTTGAGGGGTCAGCTGAGGGACGCAACAGGTGCTAACATCAGCTGCAGCACGATGAGAAGACGGCTACATGAGGCAAACTTGAGGTCACGGAGACCGGCCGTCCGACCCGTGCTGTCACCGGTCAACAGAGTGCGCCGCATGACCTGGGCCAGGGAGCACGTGACCTGGACAAGGCAACAGTGGGCCCGGGTCTTGTTTTCGGATGAGTCCAGGTTCACCCTGACCTTTAACGATGGCCGGGCTCGGGTGTGGCGACGTCAAGGGGAGAGGTTCGCTGACGCCACTGTCCAAGAGCATAACCGGTACGGCGGCGGGTCGGTGATGGTGTGGGGTGGCATGAGCCGTGGTACCCGGACCCCCCTGCTCCCCATTGACGGCATCCTGAACGGGGTCCGGTACCGGGACGAGGTTCTGGCGGCCGTGGCACTGCCTGCGCTTGTGGACCTTGGTCAAGGCGCCATCTTCCAGGACGACAATGCACCTGCGCATCGAGCACGCCTTGTGACCGACTTCCTGGAGCAGCATCAAGTCGTCCGTATGGCCTGGCCAGCGTGCTCACCTGACCTGAACCCAATTGAACACCTCTGGGATGTGCTCGGGAGGCGCATCAGGGACAACCACCCCCCACCGGGCACCCTGGCCAGGCTGGTCGACATCCTGCAGATCGAGTGGGCGGCCATCCCTCAGGACACACTCCGTACCCTTGTGGGGTCGATGCATCGGCGCTGTGAAGCATGCATCCAGGCTCGGGGCGGACACACGCGATATTGAAAACAGATTGGCCAAATCTGACACTTTCTGTTTTTTGAAAAGGGGGGGATGTTCCTTTAAATGCATGTGCTGTTCACTAATGGGTCATTGTGCTAATTTCTTTTTCCAAAACGGGTGTGGAAATGATGAAATAAAACATAGAATCAATTCTAAACATTGTCAATTATTTCAACTTAAAATTAGAGAGGAAGGAAGAAGTGGCCCTTAAATTATGATTAGGAGTATATATGTATTGTCCAGAGCAGGTTAAAAATCCAAATTCTTTTTCCAGCCAAGAAATGAAACGTGTCGATGACCACTCAAAGAAATGAAAGCAGCACGAAGACAATGGAGATTCCAAAGTCGGGATCAGGTCCTATTTTCTGAATTCGCCGTTTCCAGGACGACGTCTGCTGGCAACAAGTACCAGTCCTGCTTCTACAGACAGGCACCACCAGAGCTGTGGTCACATTCAATGGAGATAAGTTTTGTATTACTGCTATATCTGCTGTCATGGTCTGTTCCTCGACTTTTCTCTTCAGTTTGACTGGAAAATCAAACTTCTGGCTGCGCATGCTGAAGATCCCACGTCAGTTGAAAATCATGAAGAGCAGGGCATTGCCCGGCTGCCTTGGTAGAAAACATTGGAGAGATAGGTTGATTTCCCAGGTCCCACCCCTTGAAGACCAGTTAGCCTTCTTGCCTTGCTGCAGTCTTGGCAAATGTACCATTATTGTCCGTCTCCACTCTTGTGTTCCCTCCCTCCACCTTTCTCACCCTCTTTATGGTTATGCATGCATGTGTATTTGTGTATGCATGGAGGTAATGTGTAGTACGCCAAATGTGAAGAATGGGATTTATAAGGATTAATCAATTGCAATTTAGACTTGCAAGGTGAGCATGTTTTTTTACTTATCTTGACGGGCGGTTGTTGACGTATTGTTCGCCCTGATATCAGATATGGCTCTCGTAGTCGGCTGGGCTGTAAACAATATAAACTGAACTAATCATCCCTCCGCCCTCTTTCTGGCTACATATATATGCATATGTATGTGTATTCACGGAAGAGAGTAAATGTGTAGTATGCCATATGTAAATAACAGGGTTTTTAAGGATTAATCGCACTCGGACAATTCCATAGGTGATCTACCCATATCGGCCAGATAAATATCCGGCAGACGTCTTAATCTTGTGTAAAAGTTTATGCGTTGGCAGGGTTTGAAATGGAAATGGGCGAGGGGAACTTTGGACGTCGCCGGAATTCAGTTAAGTTCATATTGCATGTAGCTCGGCCGATCACAAGAACCATATCGGTCCAGTACAGAGATCAGTATGCACACACGTCAAATATTAACACCGCGTTGAAAAGTCCATGTTTAATTAGGCTACTTTAGAACCACCCAGCTGTAAATGGGAAATCGTTCCCTCTGGGGTCAGGGAAGGTAACGCTGAGAGATTGGTACCACTGTCACTATGCTGTCTCCTCTCCGACATTTGAATTTTATACAAATTTTGGTTTCCAGGACTAATAGTTGCAAAAGATATTTAAAACGACCTTTGTACAGAATCACAAAGCATTCCAATAAAAGTGAGATTAAATTTAATCATTATCATTGCAAAGTGATTTTTACATGTTGACCGATTTGTACACTTTTGTCCATTGATTCCTAGAAATTTGTATGTGTTCATAATGGAATGCATGCGTGGTGTATATGCATGTCTGTATGCATGCGTGTGCGTGCCTGCAGTGTGGTTTTGTTCAATAATTGACTTTATTTTTGCAGGTGAAATCGCCAGTAGCCCGGTATTTTAAACTTACCTCCCTTTTCTTTTTCCGTCCATCTCACTACTCCTTCCCTGACGTCGCACTTCTATATCCCTCCTTTTCTCTCTCCCCTCCCCTCCCTTTACCCCCTCCCTCTCCTTGCCTCTCCCATTATTCTCAGTCCTGCCAGTCGCTATTTTACTGTTACTTATCAGATCACTGTCCAAAGTTCAAAACGAAGGATGGCGTCTGAGGAACCTGGCCTGCAGGCACCCTCTACCAACTGTGGTTACAAACGCTGCTTTGGTTTTGCTTCTTTTGATCTTCTGTTGGATAGCAGCTGTTGTATGTTGAAATGTGTTCTCTACGTGCACGGTCACCAGCTTACGTCGTTGTGGGCATTATTTTTTCCATTTGGTGTTGCCTCGTCTGAGGTCGCCCCCCCACCCCCCCACCCCTGTAGGGATGCCGGGGGCTCTATCAGTATATAAGTATCCCCACCTTCTGGAAATTCTGTGCTAGAAAGGTCCTTTTCTGTCACTTTTTTCTGCCTTGTTTCTTTGCTTTGTCATTTCTATCATTTTTGCCTTAATGGTCCATTCACCTGTGTGTATTTGATAAAATCTTGGGTACTTTTTCTTAGGATTGATAACTGGGTACATGTATTACGTGCATTTTTTTCCCCCGTTGGGTTGCTAGGGCCTCTTTCAGTATAAATAGTATCCCCACCTGGAAATTCTGTGCTAGAAATTTCCTCTTTTCTGTCACTCTTTGTTTCTGCCTTGTTGCTTTGCTTTGTCATTTCTACTTGTCATTTTCTGCCTTAATGGTCCATTCACCTGTATTTGTTCGATAAAGTTGCTTTTTCTTCGGATTGATAATTAGGTACATGTGTTTTTGTGCATTTTTGGCTCTAAGGAGGTGAGATATGCAGAAGCAATTTTAGGTAATTTATGCCTGTTTTTATGTTTTGGTGTCCTTATGTATGCTTTTATTTGTATTCAGGTGTGTGTTATAAATTATCCCTGCGCGATAAATTGGAAGCACATCAGAAATAGCCAGCAGAATCGGATGAAAAGCTTTCTTACCAACAAATGCCTATCAATTATCAGGAAGAGTTCTTGAATGTTAAATAGAACCAATGTTGTACGGTTGCGAGGCGTGGACAGTCAACAAGCAAAGCCAGAAAAGATTGAAGCAGCCGAGATGTGGTTTCTAAGAATGTTGACAGTTCCATGGACAGCACAGAAAACAAACGAGACAGTCTTGATGGAGGCAGACACAAGTAGATCACTCATAAGGAAGATTAGGAAAAGATGGCAACATTTATAGGCCATTTCCATGAGGAAGGGGGATTTGGAGCACCTGATCACAACGGGAAAGCTGGAGGGAAAGAGCACCAGGTAGACCCAGGGAGAAAATGCTGGACGGACTTGCAGAGTGGCTGGGGACGAGGAGGGTGGGGGAGATGCTGGGGGCAACGAGAGATAGATGGCTGGAGGTCCATGGTCGGCAAGGCACCTGATGATGATTATAATTTGGACGAAATGGTCCCACGTCGGGGGCATGTCATTAGATTATGTGCGCGAATGCATTGATTTGGCTCTACGCAGCCGGCTGGGCTTTAAACAATAAACAGAAGTAGGTATATCCCTATTTTTTGTTCATAATGGTATTTGTTCTTTGGTTTGGGGTTGGTCCAAAGGTGTGTGGTGGTGGTGGTGGTGTTTTTTTTTTTTTTTTTTTTTGGAGCGGGAATTCTAGTGTCTTCAGTGAATATTTGCCGTTGTCCAGGCCAAAGGAGGGTCGATTTTCTGTAGTTGCTTGGTCTACTTTTTTTTTTTACCTACACCTGTACCGGTAACTGTGGCATGGGGAAATTAAACTGGCGTTTTGCAGCTAGAGGGAAAAGTATAGTCTTAGTGTGGATGTAGTGTTCTACTCCATCTGGCGCTGCTGTGGTCTTTCACATGGCTCTAGTGCAAGTTCGAAGGGCTTGCTGGTTGACAGACATCCAGGTCAGGTGGCCTGACTGAGTCGCTCTCGTGTAATGTTCAGTACTAGTTGTTTATCCAACTGCCAACGGTGAAATGGCCGTTAGAAATGATATAGGCACGTAAACGAAACAAGACATGCGCAGTTTTTGGCCAAATTACCTGTCGAGAGTAGGAAAAAATCGGTCTCAGATTCTGACCAGCCTTCGTCACGAACTCAAAGACTTTCAGTAAATTCATGTCAAGACTGACAACAGCAACAGGATCAGTTGGGTTCCATGAATAAACTCTTAGTACTGATGGCACATGTATTTGTGTGACTGTACTGTTATAAGACATTAAACTGATCGATAAATCAACAGTCCTACACTAGAACTAAAACTTAAGCCAGAACTGAAACTTACGGAACTGAAACTTAAGCCAGAACTAAACTGAACTTAAGCCAGAACTGAACGATAAGCCAATCAGTAAATCAATACGTCAACAAAGATTGCGCTTCGCAGGACACTGCTGGCAGAGTAAAGAACTGGTGGGGGATGTTCTACTATGGAGACCCAGCCATGGCAAAGACCAGGACGTCCAAAGACCTCCATCGACCAACTGATGGATGATACGAGCTGTCAGTATGAACTACCTACTGCAATGTCTGACAGAAGGATGGAAGAAACGTGTCATGGATAACCGAGCAAGCTCGACATGATGATGATGATGAAATTGAGCTTAATCCAGAACTAAACTGAATTTAAGCCAGAACTAAACTGACCTCAATCCAGAACTAAACTGAACTTAAGCCAGAACTAAACGAGCCAGAACTAAACTTGAGCCAGAACTAAACTTGAGCCAGAACTAAACTACTAAACTTGAGCCAGAACTAAACTAAAGCCAGATTTAAACTTGAACTAGAGTCAAACGTAAACCAGAGGTAAACTTAAACCAAAACTAAACTTAAACCAGAACTAAATTCAAAACAGATAAAATTGAAGCTACAAATGAACTTAAGGGTATGAACTTAAAAGCCAAACCTAAACTTGTAATAATCTTGAACACAAACAGAACTCAAACTGAACTTGAAACTCAAACCGAACTTGAAACTCAAACCGAACTTGAAACTCGAACCTGAACTTAAAACTCGAACCTGAACTTGAAACTCGAACCTAAACTTGAAACTCGAACCTGAACTTGAAACTTGAAACTCGAACCTGAACTTGAAACTTGAAACTCGAACCTGAACTTGAAACTTGAAACTCGAACCTGAACTTGAAACTCGAACCTGAACTTGAAACTCGAACCTGAACTTGAAACTCGAACCTGAACTTGAAACTCAAACCTAAACTCGAAACTCAAAAGCTAAACTTAAACCGAAACAAAACTTAAGCCGAACCTAACCCAAACTGAAACTAAACTCCAGTATAAACTATCCTTAAACTGAGCTAAACATTAAAACCGAATCTAAACATTAACAAAAAACAAGTCTAAAGATTCTTAACAATAGAACGAAATCTGCACATTATAAACATAAAACGAAATCTAAAGATTTTAAAAACAATACGAAAACATTGAAGCGAAATTATAAAACTACACAAAACTGAAGCAACAATAAAACCTGTAATCAATAAAACCAAACGTAATCTGAAAACATAAAAAAAAACCCTTAAACTAATGCGAACATTCAACAAATGCCTTAAAACAAATGCCCAAACCAATTGAAAAGTAAAACTGAACCACACTTTAAAAAAAAAAATGCCCGGTGTAGAAATCGCTTGTAGGAAGAAACATCAAATTCAAATCCAAACTCTAACTCTAACCAAATCCAAACTCTAACTGAAACTAAATGAAAACGAAACAAAAAAGTAACTAAAAAAATGAAAGCAAAATGCCTCAATTTTTTTTTTCCTAATCTAATGAATGATCTACATGTCTCCATGAAGACTGTCTCGTTTGTTTTCTTTGCTGTCCATGGAACTCAACATTCTTCTTAGAAACCGTATCTCGGCTGCCTCAATCTTGTTCTGGCTTTGCTTGTTGACTGTCCACACCTCGCAACCGTACAACAGTATTGGTCCAGAACCCTCTTCCTGATGATTGATAGGCATTTGTTGGTAAGAATGCGTTCCATCTTGAATGTTGTTTTGGCTTTGCCGATTCTGCTGGCTATTTCTGATGTGCATCTGTCGTCTGGTGAAATGATCGTTCCCAGGTATTTAAACTTAACCTGTCTCAAGGTTGTGCTGTTTGCTGTTTTTTTGCATGAGGGTATTTCATGTTTTTTTTTTTTACTGATCACCATGACTTCAGTCTTCGTGCTGTTTAGTTCCAACCCTTTACCTTTGGTTTTTATTTCTTGTAAGCTACGCACAAAAAGTTAAGGATCACTTGCACAAAAATTCATAACTTTCAAAATAAGAAAGCCAATGCGTTGAAGTTTGGCAAACATTTAATTCCATGCTTTAGTGATAACGATACACAATTGCCTTCAATTTCGAGCAATCGTTTGGTGTGTACATTTGATCAAAGTGGGTACGTATCGAAATTTGATTTCCCAAAGTCATCGAAATCACAAGACAGGGCATTCTGATGCTCCCAAAAGTTCAGTAATGCGTGTAACCGCCATGGCTGTTCTGGCACTTGACGCAGCGAGTCCTCATCGAGTTGACCAGGTTGGTGAAGATCCTCTGTGGAAGCGCCTGCCACTCAGCCTGCAGCATCTGGTAGAGGTGTTGGGCATCCCTGGGAGGGGGATGGTTGCTCCTCACTTTGCGATCCAGCTCATCCCAGAGGTTCTCAATCGGGTTGAGATCGGGACTGCATGCTGGCCACTCCATTCTGTTGACTCCAGACTGCTGCAGGAAGTCGTTGACCACCCTTGCCCTGTGGGGGCGAGCGTTGTCATCCTGGTAGACAGCCGTCGGTCCCATCTGCTGCAGTGTAGGCACAGCCAGCGGTCGAAGGATCTCATCCCGGCATCGGAGGCCAGTCAGGTTACCCTGTACATGATACAAGGGTGTTCTGTGGTGAAGGCTGAAGGCCCCCTAGACCATTACAGAACCTCCACCAAAGGCCACCTTTTCTTGGACAGTGGTGTCAAAGCGTTGCCCTGGGCGCCTCCAGACCCTCAGTCGGCCGTCGTTGTGGTTCATGGTGAAGCGTGATTCATCACTGAACAGGACCTGGGACCATTGCTGACGTGTCCACCTCACGTGACGTCTGCAGAAGGCGCAGCGTGCTGCCCTATGGGCTGGAGTTAAGCGTGGCCGTACAGCTGGGCGACGAGAACGGAGGTTAAACCCATGAAGGCGGTTCCGTATGGTCTGCTGGCTGATGTTGATGTTAGTAGCCACCCTCAGCTGCCTTCGAATGACGCTGGAAGAGGCTGTTCTTGTCTGCAGGGCTTGTCGTTCAATGAGACGATCTTCACGTGGGTTTGTCTTCTTCGGTCGACCAGATCTGCGTCTTTCATGGACCCTCCCAGTGGCTGTGAAGCATTGAATCAGTCTGACAATGACCGAGATGGACACCTGAAGTCGCCTGGCCACTTCTCGCTTGGGAACACCATCTTGGAACCATGCAACAGCTCGTCCCCTCTCAAACTCGCTCAATTTTCGTCGTGGAGGCATTGTCAGATCAGGCCTACTACTGGTGGAATGTCTTCTTATAAAGCCAAGCAAGAGACAGCATCTCACACATAAACAGCAGTGCTTGCACGTGCATAATGGTTTTTCCATCTGGCTTGTGCAATATGTTCAGGCAGAACGGTCCAAAACAAGGTCCTTTTTCGCAAGTTTCCGCTTTTCCGTTTGCGGCCAAGCTCAGTAGTAGAGAATCCCGTGCAATTTTCGCACTAACACAACATCGCCCACTTACAGCTGAACAAGAATTCATAACAATTTGGCTGGACTGAGAAATAAATAACAGTAGCGAACTGAGTTTATTACGCACCTGTTTTCTCATAGTGATCCTTAACTTTTTGTGCGTAGTTTATATTCACAAGGTTTTGTAGGCCCCTTTCACTTTCTGCAATTTGCACGGTGTCATCTGCGTATCGAATGTTTATAATTTTTCCTCCAACCTTTAATCCAGGGTCTTCCTCTAGTTTCTCATGTTTTTGCTGTAAAGTGAAAACAGATCTGGTGGCAAAACACAACCCTGACTCTTTCGGTGTTTGCAGCCGTTTGTTCCCAATACATATCTGATTATTCGTAGATCTTTTCCATCAATATTGAGTCTTTCTAGTTAATTGTTCATGCCTTACCCGATCGAAAGCTTTCGTATAATCAACAAAGCATAAATATAAATCCTTGTTCACCTCGAGTGACCTCTCTGATAGTTCTTAGGGTGTATATGGCATTAATAGTTCCTTTCCCTTCCACAAATCGACGCTGTTCATCTGCTATTTCTCTTTTGTTTCTATTCCTTGCCCTGGTATGTCTCAACGCAGTCGGCTGGGCTTTTTAAACTGAGCTGTAACTGCTTTGCTTCGAAAGTATTACATTCTCTGAGGTGGATGGTCGGTGCTTCTAATGGTCTTCGTTTCGCTTTCTCGTGCTATTTTACATCAGATTATCTTCAGTTTTTATATGTAGATTGTCCCTTTTTCTTTCGTCGATTCGTCAGATGGACCATCCTTACTATTATCCCGTTGGCATATGAGGCAGCGGCAGAGTTTCTTCACATCTGTTCTGGACCAGCTACACAGTGCGTGTTTAAGGGCCTTAAGGTAGGGTCTGTTGTTGGTCACCATGTGTTTTCCTACTGGTGTTCAGAGAAAGGCAATTTGGGTGATACTCTAGTAGTCGGCTGGGCTGTAAGCAATATGAAACGGTATAAGAACCAAATCTGGATGGTAGCCTGATCTCTTGGAATGATGTGCCCAGTCCATCTTTCTTTTTATGATGGTGACATGATGGTGACCCCGTTTTCCTGATAGTTGTACTGCGGAGTATTTTTTTTCGTAGTCATTTTCATGCATTTTTGTGTTAGATTAGTAAGTCGCTCCAGTATTCAGAACAGTAAAATGTCTTTTCTTTTGTTTTTCTTTCCGTTCATCCCTTCTATTCATCTGTTTCTTTACTGAAGTCTTGTCCTTCCAGCCCACTCAGCCCCTCCCTTAAATCCTCCTGACCTCTCCCTTAAATCCTCCCGACCCCTTCCCTTAAATCCTCCCGACCCCTCCCAAAAGACAAGTCACCAGAAAGACGACGAAAACGCCACAGCAAACAAAAAGATCGGCAGACCAAGCATCTCCCTGTCTCCAAAGACTGAAGCAGTACAGGACGCAAAACATTTGGGGAAAAACAGACTGGGACTTGCGGAATATCTGAAGCTGGATCCCCACTCCCCAGTCCATCCTCCGTCTTGACCCACCTCGTCCTCACTTGATCCTGTCTGCGCCTAACTTGCCGCTCCCCCCGCCCCCCTTCCTTTTCACATCCAGCCCCACTGATCTTGTACAGTCCCATCCCGTGTTCATCCTGTCCAGACTAAAACCCACTGCCCCATCTCGGTGTCTACCAGCAGTGTTGCCTGACTATGTATGCAGACTTGGACACGACGCTACAACTAACACCCCCCCCCCACCTCCAAAAAAAAACGAAAAAAAAAACCCCCAAGATTATTGTAGTCCTGAACTGAACCAATCTGAACGACCATCGAGGACGTCGTTTCGTTATCGAGGCAAGGACAAGAGTATGGATCTTAGTCTACAAGTGTCGGGACATTTCGGCCTTCTAGAACAAGAACTACGGTTCGGAGCAAAAGACATGGTGGAACACTTTTGAAGGGAGAACATCTTCAGGTAATTAGAACCACACCAAGGACCACAATGAGATCCGCGTCATCAAGGATCACATCACCAGGGACCACGTCTGGTTCGTCGTCGAGGACATGACATCAGGACGACGTCACATAAAGGACGCCGTCACGTCATGTCAGTTGCATGTTGTCTTCGAGACACCTGAATTGAGACGGGTGAGTGGTTCAGATGATTACACTGAAGCTGTAGGCTTGCCCAGATAAGTTTGTAAAACGTGACATACCAGCAGGTGTTGAAAAGGCAAATACCCTAGGAGTTGTGTTAAAATGTAAATATTGTATGTATTGTGTGAAATAATACAGGTGTAAATGGTAACGAGTGTAGTGTTCGGTTTAATGGCACACCTGCTAGTACCGAAATCATTTCTATGCTCGAATATGCCCCTTAAATTAAAAACGCGTATTAAAGGCTAGTATCATTGGGTCCCATTGGATGCTTACATATGGTCCTATTTTCTCTACTCCTATACCATTTATATGAAAAAAAATGCACAAATATACAAGAAGGCACTACAACCGAGGGAGGGGTGAAACGGATAAACTGTCACAATGATGAACGGAGATGAACCGTAACACGGTGACAAAGGGAACATTGTAATAAAACACTGATTTCTCTGTGCTAGTTGGTTAGGCATTTCCCAGTTACATATGTAAAGCAAGTACACGTCAGCCTTAACAACGGCCCTGTGGAGATACCAGGGGCTCTTTCAGTATATTAACACCTGGAAATTATGTGCTGGAAATTTTCTTCTTTTGTCACTCTTGTTCCTTTTTCATTTCTTTAATTTCTGCCTTTGGTCCATTCACCTGTATGTGTTAAAAAAAGTTACGTACTTTCTGTAAGGATTGATAATTGTGTACATATATAAAGTGGGTTTTTGACTGTAGGGAAATGCGACACGCAAAAGCAATTTAGGTAATGTAGGGCCGTTTTTATGTTTAAGTGCCATCGTAATGTTCAATGTGTGTTAAGGTACGTTTTCCATATCCCCTGTGCGATAAATTGGAATGGTCGATTCCAGGGGCATAATCCTTAGATTGTGTGCGCGAATGCATTATGTACTTAAACCCCCTTGTTGAAGTATGTTTTGAAATGGGTTATATAGCCCTGATATGGCTCTGCGCAGTCGGCTGGGCTCTAAAGAAAGAATAACGGTAAAAGATTAAAAATTCCAACAGTAGGGTAAAAAAGTACATACACTACGCACAAAAAGTTAAGGATCACTTGCACAAAAATTCATAACTTTCAAAATAAGAAAGCCAATGCGTTGAAGTTTGGCAAACATTTAATTCCATGCTTTAGTGATAAAGATACACAATTGCCTTCAATTTCGAGCAATCGTTTGGTGTGTACATTTGATCAAAGTGGGTACGTATCGAAATTTGATTTCCCAAAGTCATTGAAATCACAAGACAGGGCATTCTGATGCTCCCAAAAGTTCAGTAATGCGTGTAACCGCCATGGCTGTTCTGGCACTCGACGCAACGAGTCCTCATCGAGTTGACCAGGTTGAAGATCCTCTGTGGAAGCGCCTGCCACTCAGCCTGCAGCATCTGGTAGAGGTGTTGGGCATCCCTGGGAGGGGGGTGGTTGCTCCTCACTTTGCGATCCAGCTCATCCCAGAGGTTCTCAATCGGGTTGAGATCGGGACTGCATGCTGGCCACTCCATTCTGTTGACTCCAGACTGCTGCAGGAAGTCGTTGACCACCCTTGCCCTGTGGGGGCGAGCGTTGTCATCCTGGTAGACAGCCGTCGGTCCCATCTGCTGCAGTGTAGGCACAGCCAACGGTCGAAGGATCTCATCCCGGTATCAGAGGCCAGTCAGGTTACCCTGTACATGATACAAGGGTGTTCTGTGGTGAAGGCTGAAGGCCCCCCAGACCATTACAGAACCTCCACCAAGGCCACCTTTTCTTGGACAGTGGTGTCAATAAAGCGTTGCCCTGGGCGCCTCCAGACCCTCAGTCGGCCGTCGTTGTGGTTCATGGTGAAGCGTGATTCATCGCTGAACAGAACCTGGGACCATTGCTGACGTGTCCACCTCACGTGACGTCTGCAGAAGGCGCGGCGTGCTGCCCTATGGGCTGGAGTTAA
This sequence comes from Monoplex corrugatus, assembly GCA_030674185.1. Taxonomy (NCBI): domain Eukaryota; kingdom Metazoa; phylum Mollusca; class Gastropoda; order Littorinimorpha; family Ranellidae; genus Monoplex; species Monoplex corrugatus. The sequence goes on along the minus strand of CM060310.1, from coordinate 75,892,628 downwards.
GCGTGGCCGTACAGCTGGGCGACGAGAACGGAGGTTAAACCCATGAAGGCGGTTCCGTATGGTCTGCTGGCTGATGTTGATGTTAGTAGCCACCCTCAGCTGCCTTCGAATGATGCTGGAAGAGGCTGTTCTTGTCTGCAGGGCTTGTCGTTCAATGAGACGATCTTCACATGGGTTTGTCTTCTTCGGTCGACCAGATCTGCGTCTTTCATGGACCCTCCCAGTGGCTGTGAAGCGTTGAATCAGTCTGACAATGACCGAGATGGACACCTGAAGTCGCCTGGCCACTTCTCCCTTGGGAACACCATCTTGGAACCATGCAACAGCTCGTCCCCTCTCAAACTCGCTCAAATTTCGTCGTGGAGGCATTGTCAGATCAGGCCTACTACTGGTGGAATGTCTTATAAAGCCAAGCAAGAGACAGCATCTCACACATAAACAGCAGTGCTTGCACGTGCATAATGGTTTTTCCATCTGGCTTGTGCAATGTGTTCAGGCAGAAACGGTCCAAAACAAGGTCCTTTTTCGCAAGTTTCCGCTTTTCCGTTTGCGGCCAAGCTCAGTAGTAGAGAATCCCGTGCAATTTTCGCACTAACACAACATCGCCCACTTACAGCTGAACAAGAATTCATAACAATTTGGCTGGACTGAGAAATAAATAACAGTAGCGAACTGAGTTTATTACGCACCTGTTTTCTCATAGTGATCCTTAACTTTTTGTGCGTAGCTTATATTCTATAGTCATAGAATCAAATTCTAATTCCAAGTTCTCAAGATGACGTCTTCGTGCTCGGAATGAATTTCACATGCACTAACGTCACAGGTGCCATGTGATGAAGATCCAAAATGATCACGGCACAAGTCTTAAGCCTGCACACAAACCCATGAGCTGGCCAGGTCCTGAGCGTAGAGACTTTAACTTTCCCTTTTAGGATCAAAGAAAAGAAAGGAAGAATGAACAAACGAGGGAAGGGCATATCAACTAACGTTATGATCAAAACGGATGAACCACAAGTGCTTTATAAAAGATGACAACAGGCAAGCACATGAAAAGCAAATGTTCATCCTTAAATATAATGTTAAAGATCCTGTAAACTATGTCGGCCATTGTGGCTTATATATTATAATGCTTATGCAAACGTAAAATCAAGCATTCACACCTCGAAAACTGATTAGTCTTAATGCTAGGGTTTAAAATTAGCTGTGCACGTAAAGGGCCCCCTGAATTAAAGTGCTAATGAAAGGTGCAGCCCACAAACTATTTGTATATGTACTGCAGGGAAATGGCGACTCTGGGGAAATGGCGGCTACTGCGACTGTGGGTGAACGACGACTACGACTCTAGGTAAACGGCGACTATGACGACTCCAGGAAAATTGCGACTACCACGACTCCAGGTTAAGGTGACTATGACTCGGGTTAACGGCGACTACGACGACTCCAGGAAAACGGTGGATTGAGGAAAATGGAGTCTCCAGGAAAATGGAGTCTCCAGGAAAATGGAGTCTCCAGGAAAATGACTAGACGACTCCACGAAAATGGCGACTACGACGACGCCAGGAAAATGGCGGCTCCAGGAAAATGGCTGCAGTGACTCCAGGAAAATGACAACTCCAGGAAAATGGCGACTATGACGACACCAGGAAAATGGCGACTACGGCTTCAGGAAAATGGCGACTCCAGGAAGATGGCAACTACGGCGACTCCGGGAACATGGCTGCTCCAGGAAAATGGAGACTCCAGGGAAATGGCGACTATGACGCCAGGGAAATGGCGACTATGATGACTCCAGGGAAATGGCGACTATGATGACTCCAGGGAAATGGCGACTATGATGACTCCAGGGAAATGGCGACTGCGACGACTCCAGGGAAATGGTAGACTGCGACGACTCCAGGGAAATGGAAGACTATGACTTCAGGTGAATGGAAGACTGACTCCAGGTGAATGGAAGACTGCGACGACTCGGGGAAAACGATAACAACTCGGGGCGATGGCAACTATGGCGACAACAGGAAACGGCAACTACAGCGCAATCGGGGGAAATGTTGATTACAGCGACTCCAGGGAAATGTTGATTACAGCAACCCCAGGGAAATGTTGATCACAGCAACTCCAGGGAAATGTGCACCGAGTGACTTAAGAAAACGGCGACTCCAAGGAATCCAGCAAACGGCAACTCCGGGGAAAGGTAGATCCAGTTCCCTAGACTTGATTATAAGAGTTTGGATCACAAGAACAGGAATTTGTGGTACTGAAACCAGGATGACAAAACCAGAATGTTTGTGGGCCAGAACTCGTGCCTGCCTGATTTGTGTGCATGTTTGGCTGTTTTTGTGTGTGTGTGTGTGTGTGTGTGTGTGTGTGTTGTGTTAGAGTTGATGTTGACGGTTGACAGAGCGTTGGACAAGTTTACATCCCTGTGTGTGTGTGTGTGTGTGTGTGTGTGTGTGTGTGTACTTCAGTGTTTGCACGTATTAATTGGTCGTTTTATTATTACAAGAGTAAAGGTTGACAGCACTGAGCAAGTTTTGCATCCCAGGGCCGTTTTCTGTTTTCTTCTTATATACTTTAGTGTTTGCACGTATTACCTGGACATATCCCATGTTGGGTTGCCGGGGGCTCTGCGCAGTCGGTTGGGCTTTAAACAATAAAAGTAAGATAACAAAAATCGGCACTAATGGAATTATTAGTGGTGGTGGTATTTTAGCTGTTCTATTATTCGCTTTTGTACCATGTTCATATTAGTCAACTGATTTTGCGTTTGTAATTTGTGATACCTTTCCCAAAGGTAGCATGTATTAAGGTTTTGAGAAAAAGGGACAAAAATGGTTTCAGAAAAGATGGACCAACTGTGTATAGATCTTTTACATGTCTAAAGTGTCTTGCCTAACGGAAATTTACAAATAGACATGTCTAGTGTCAACAAAATAAGAAAATATTGAACAAACAGCATAATTTCCATGTCTAGTGTCAAACAAAATAAGAAAATATGGAACAAACAGCATAATTTCCATGTCTCGTTTAATCCGAGAAAATGACCGATATGAAGTCAGTCTTGAAGAACAGTGGTAACTGGGGAACAAGCGAGGCAAATCGACATCTTGGGAAAAAGCGAGAACTCCACAAAAAGTGGCCATGCCATGCGTTAAGGTTACAAAAACATCGGTTAGAGCAAATGTAGGCGCTTAGTGTACACAATTAGCATTTGATACGAATAGACCCAAGGTCGTTCTTAGAGTTGACTGGCATGAATGATTTTTACAAGGTCGTCCTTAGAGTTGATTGGCATTAGTGATTTGTACAAGGTCGTCCTTATAGTTAATTGGCATTAGTGATTTGTACAAGGTCGTCCTTAGAGTTGATTGGCATAAGTGATTTGTACAATGTCGTCCTTAGTGTTGATTGGCATTAGTGATTTTTATAAGACTGTTCTTACATTTGATTGGCATGAAAGATTTGTACAAGGTCGTTCAGAGTTGACTGGCATTGGTCATTTGTACAAGGCCGTTCTTAGGGTAATTGGCATCGGTGATTTGTACAACATTATTTGGCTTTTTCAGTCTGTATCCTAGCATAGCACTGGAAAAGACAAATATTAGACAGATGGGAAGTACCTAAGCCTTTTTGAAGTGACAGAAACGCAGAAATATAAGGAAGAACTTGGGAAGCAACATCCATAATGGAAAGATGAACTTAGAGCAGCATTGAAAAGACGAAACCAAGAAAAGCCCCAGGACCAGACAACATTACCACAGAGATGATTGAAGCCCTGGAGGAATTCGGTATAGAAAAAAGTCCTCCTGAATGAAATGTACGACACTGGAAAAATCCCCGAAGATTTTCAAATCAATTTTCATTGCACTTCCAAAAGACAGGGCTTGGAATGCGAATTCCATCGCACAATCATTGATTGTAACCAGATCCTATTAAATATAATCATGAGGACAAGGAATACAATCAAAAGAGAAAAACAGAGAACGTGTGGATTGTGGAAGGAAGAACTATTGATCTCATGACATCCTAATCCGCTATCATAGACAGGTCAGTCGAGGTGAACAAGGATTTAATTATGCTTTGTTTTGATTTATCCAAGATTTTGATCGAGGTCAGACATGAAAATTGATAACCAGTTAGACTCAATAGTGATGGAAAAGATCTACGATAATCAGAAATATTACTGAGAACAAATAGCTGCAATGAGAATAAAAAACGATTAGCACTTTCAAAACATCACTGAAGTCAGACAGGGTTTGTTTTGTCACCAGATCTGTTTTCACTTTACAGCGAAAACATGAGAAACCTAGAGAAGACGGATTAAAGGTTGGAGGAAAAATGATAAACCAACATTCGATACGCAGATGACACCGTGCTAATTGCAGAAAGTGAAAGGGACCTACAAAACCTTGTGAATATACTTGAATAGAAAGCAAAGGTAAGGGGTTGGAACTAAACAGCAGGAAGACTGAAGTCATGGTGATCTGTAAAAATGAAATCCCTCATGCAAAATAACAGCAAACGGCACAACCTTGAGACAGGTTGACGAGTTTAAATATCTGGGAAACGATCATTTCACCAGACGGCAGATGCACATCGGAAATAGCTTTGCAGAATCGCCAAGCCAAAACATTTAAGATGGAAAGCATTCTTACCAACAAATGCCTATCAATTAACATCAAGAGTTCTGGAATGTTATATAGAACCAATACTGTTGTGCGGTTGCGAGGCGTGGACAGTCAACAAGCAAAGGCCGAACAAGATTGAGGCAGCCGAGATGTGATTTCTGAGAAGAATGTTGAGAGTTACATAGACAGCAAAGAAAACAAGTCTTGATGGAGGCAGACACAAGTAGATCACTCATAAGGAAGATTAGGAAAAGACAGGCAACATTTATAGGCCATTTGTGAGGAAGGGGGTTTGGAGCACTTGGTCACAACGGGAAAGCTGGAGGGAAAGAGCACCAGGTAGACCCAGGGAGAGAATGCTGGACGGACTTGCAGAGTGGCGGGGAGAGGAGGGTGGGGGAGATGCTGGGGGCAACGGAATGAGAGATGGCTGGAGGTCCATGGTCGCCAACGCCATGCGGCAGGGCACATGATGATGATGATGAATATGCTGATGACCAGCAAGTTTTGAAAAACAGTATGTATGACCTTCCCATTATATATATTTTCTCAGTGCCGTTCTGAAACGTCAGGTGAATGGCGTTTGTGGTTCCGACAACTGTGCCCGAACAAATGTCGCGCAGAATCTAACGTGAAAAAAGTAAAATAACCACTACTAACCTTAACCCCCGTTCTAACCTTAACACATTTGTCGTGTTAAAGGGGCTGATGTTTGGTCATGACACAATTGTTGGAACAGTGAAAAAAAAGTTTGCAAAACTTCTCGCCTGTTTAAAAAAACCCACCGCGAATGCCGTATATTATACTTTAATCATCATCGGGTGCCTTGCAGCATGGCGTTGGCGATTATGGACTTACATCTGTCTCTTGTTGCCTCAAGCATCTCTTCCACCCACACTAGCAAGTCCGTCTAGTATCTTCTCCCCGGGTCTACCCGGTGCTCTCCTTCCCCCCAGCTTTCCCGTTGTGACCAGGTGTTCCAATTCCCTTTTACCTATAAAATGGCCTATGGATGTTGCCTGCCTTTTCGTAATCTTCCGTATGAATGATCTACTTGTGTCTGCCTCCATCAAGACTGTCTCGTTTGTTTTCTTTGCTGTCCATGGAACTCTCAACATCCTTCTTAGAAACCATATCTTGGCTGCCTCAACTTTGTTCTGGCTTTGCTCGACTGTCCACACCTCGCAACCGTACAACAGTATTGGTTATATATAACATTCCAGAACACTCTTCCTGATAATTGATAGGCATTTGTTGGTAAGAATGCTTTACATTTTATTGAATGTTTCGGCTTGGCCGATTCTACTGGCTATTTCTGATGTGCATCTGCTGTCTGGTGAAATGATCGTTCCCAGGTATTTAAATTTATCAACCTGTCTCAAGGTTGTGCCGTTCGCTGTTAATTTGCATGAGGGGATTTCATGTTTTTTTACAGATCACCATGACTTCAGTCTTCCTGCTGTTTAGTTCCTACCCCTTACCTTTGCTTTCTATTTAAAGTATATTCACAAGGTTTTGTAGGTCCCTTTCACTTTCCGCAATTAGCACGGTGTCGTCTGCGTATCTGGTTTTTGGTATTATCTCCTGAACTCATTTAAGTCCATTTTCTTCTATTAGGCTGTTCAAACCAGATGTTTCCTACTATGAACTCGTTCATCTGTGCCCATTCTACAAGTTTCCCTCCCATTTCATTTTGTGTACCAAGGCCATGGGGTCCAACTATATCCTTTTCCACTTTGCTGGGTAGAAAATCGCAAACTTATAACATGACATATGGATTTTATATATAACACGTAGACGCAATTCAATTTTAGTTTCAGTTTCGCAGATGTCTCTGCGCTCGGAGCGAATTCCATATGCACTAACGTCACAGGTGCTACGTGTATTGTGACCGTGCCTGCACGTAAACCCATGAGCTGGCCAGGCCCTGAGGCCCTACTTAGACTGTTTTACCTTCGTCTATATTTTACGCTAAAAAGTTGCTCGTCTCTCGTTCCCTACGCAACAAAGTCGGTACAACGTAGATGTCAATGTAGCCTGTTTGTTTTGTTTTTTAGTCGGCTTACGTTTACTGTAGAGTGTGGGTTTTGTCGTATGCTTATGATTACCGTATAAATGTAGGTTTTGTGGTCAGCTTATGATTACCATGTGAGTAGGTTTTGTGGTCGGCTTATGATTTTACTGTATAGTGTGATTTTTGTGGTTGGGCTTTTGATTACTGTATAGTGATTTTTGTGGTCGGTGTTTGATTACTGTATAGTGTGATTTTTGTGGTCGGCTTATGATTACCGTATAGTGTGATTTTTTGGTTGGCTTATGATTACCGTATAGTGCAGGTTTTGTGGTCGGCTTATGATTACTGTATAATGTGGGTTTTGTGGTTGGCTTATGATTACTGTATACTGTGATTTTTGTGGTTGGCTTATGATTACTGTAGTATAGTGAGGTTTTGTGGTTGGCTTATGATTACTGTATAGTGTAGGTTTTGTGGTTGGCTTATGATTACTGTATAGTGTGATTTTTGTGGTCGGCTTATGATTACTGTATAGTGTAATTTTTGTGGTCAGCTTATGATTACCGTATAAATGCAGGTTTTGTGGTCGGTTTATGATTACCGTATAAATGCAGGTTTTGTGGTCGGCTTATGATTACTGTATAGTGTGATTTTTGTGGTCAGCTTATGATTGCCGTATAAATGCAGATTTTGTGGTCGGCTTATGATTATTGTATAGTTTTTTTTGTGGTCGGCTTATAATTACTGTATAAGTGTAGGTTTTGTGGTTGGCTTATGATTACTGTATAGTGTGATTTTTGTGGTCGGCTTATGATTACTGTATAAATGCAGGTTTTGTGATCGGCTTATGATTACCATATATATATAGGTTTTGTGGTTGGCTTATGGTTACCATGTATGTGTAGGTTTTGTGGTCGGCTTGTGGTTACCATATAAGCGAGGTTTTCTAGTGAGCGCCTAACTGTAAAATAGTGTGAAAGCAAAAACGAAAAACAAACAAAAACAGAAAAACTGAGACAAGGTAATAAAGGGAAAGAATCGTTTTAAGTGCGCACCTAAGACCAATCGGTCAGTATGTTCAACAGCAATACCATCGCGGCAATGAAAATAAAAGGGGGTTACATATCTTAAGTTTCGGTCATTTTCTTCCGCTCGGCGAGATATCGGGGAAATATTTCATTTTTTTGTCCATGTGTGTGTGCGCGCGCGCGTGTGTGTGTGCGTGTTGTAGATTGGCAAAGGCAAGTAAGCCGAAAGTTAACGTCTTATCTTGTAGGTTGAATATACGCGTTATTTTTTTTGTGCGTTGGCGATTCGTAGTCAAAATGAAAATTACCCCTGTGGGGGGATGTCGGGCGCTTTTTCAGTATAAATGCGACATCCCACCACCAAATCGGTCTTAACTCGGTCAGTCGAACAGCACTAGGAGCTGAAAAGGTGACTGAGGGTCTGTCTAGGGTGTTGACTTTTTCTCAAAATTGATTTCTTGAAAGAATATTAATTTAAAATGGTGTTTTAATGCACTGATCGCAGCAGAAAGAATGCAATTTCTTACCAAAAGTACCTATTTTTGTCCTTTATTGCGAACTGTAACCTGTACCGAAACTTACATGTAATATAGTGACAGAAAGCTCTTTGGTGCACCTTTCAGATAATGACAGCTAAAATTAGAAACAAACCGGGTCAAAGCCACCAAATAAATTTAAGGAAAATGGGTAGGAGACTTGATGACTTTAAACATACATAACTTCTTACATTTTTTTTAGTACAAGCTTTATTCAGGTACCAAAATAATCAGCAGAATGTACACTTTCCAGCGATATGCATCTCAAAATACCCAAAATGCTAGTTAAGACTAATTTCGTGCTGGGAGGCACAAATAGTACTCCCACCTTTTGGAAATTCTGTGCTAGAGATTTCCTCTTTTCTGTTCTTCATTCCTTTACTTTGGAGCGGGACATTTTTTTTTCAAGTGGTCATTTTGGACATCCTGCAGGATTGTGTGTGTGTGCGATTGAAATGTTTTCCAACCTTCACGACAAAGTTTTTTCTTTTCCTTTTTTTTTCAAGTTGAAGTATTGTGCATGTTTAGAAAAGGTTATAGCCCTGATACGGCTCTACGCAGTCGGCTGGGCTTGAAACAAAAATCATAGTAATAGCGATTGGGTACATGTGTTAAGTGCATTTTTGGCGTTACGCATATGGGATTTGCGGAAGCAATTTTAAGTAATTTAGGCCCGTTGTATGTTTTAGTGTCCTTACTTATATTTGACTTTGTATTCAGGTATTCTTTTTAAAGCCCACGTGTGATGAATTGGACAGGATGGTCAACGCCAGACATTTCCTTAGATTATGTATGTGAATGCATTGGTATGTGTACTTAAAATTTCTTTTACCTGTTTTTTCCTGTTGAAGCATTATTTTTGGAAATGGTTGTAACCTTAAATATGATTCTACACAGTCGGTGGGCTGTAAACAAAAAAATTGATTGGGTACATGTATTAAGTGCATTTTTTGCTGTAAGGAAATGTGATGTGCCGAAATAATTATAGGTAATTTTGGGCCCACGTTATGATTTAGTGTTTGTTTAAATTTGTAATCAGATTTTTTTAAACCCTTGGAATAAATTCAGGAGTGGTAAATGCAGAGAGCATATCCTAAGATTATGTGCGCGAATGCATTGACGAGTAATTTGTTTCCAGTTTTTTTTTCCTCCATTGAGTTCTGTACGTTTTGAGACGATTATAACCATGATCCCCCCGCTGGGTTGCTGGGTTTTTTTTCAGTATAAATATCCCCACCTTCTGGAAAGTATGTGCTAGAATTTCCTCTTTTATTCACTCTTTTGCCCTGTTGCCTTCTATGTCATTTCTACTTATTTTCTGCCTTAATGGTATTTCACCTGTATTTTTTCGATAAAGTCTTAAGTACTTTTTTCTTCGGATTGATAATTGGTACATGTATTAAGTGCATTTTTGACTCTAAGCAGGTGAGATATGCGAAGCATATTTTAGGTAATCTATGCCTGTTTTTGTTTTGGTGTCCTTTGTATGCTATTTGTATTCAGATGTGTTTTTTAAATCTACCCTGTGCGATAAATCGTACAGAATGGTCCTACGCCGGGGCATGTCCTTAGATTATGTGTGCGAATGCATTGATATGTGTACTTAATTTTCTTTTCTTGTTGAAGTTTTGTGTGTTTTGAAGCGGTTATAGCCCTGATATGGCTCTGCGCAGTCGGCTGGGCTTTAAAACAATAAAAGGGAAAAAAGAGCTCCGTGCAGTAGGCTGGGCATTAAAACAATAGTGAAAAATGTACGGTGGTGATTACCCTAGCTTTTTTTTTTCTTCTCTGAAAACTGTCCAATGGTGGTGGTGGTGAGTTTTTCTTTTTGAATTTTACATGAACATTGCTGTATGGTAGTGTTTATACCATAGTTTGTTTCACATTAAAGGAAAAGTGGCACTGATTACCACGGCTATTTTTTCTTAAACCTTTCGATGGCAACTGTATCGTAGCATTGATTAATATCAATACTTTAATTTCCGTTGTATGGTAGCATTGATTATACAATACTTAAATTTCCGATGAAATTTAACTTGGGAAATACAGCATTTTTGTCTTATTTTGTTTACTTAATCGTATAAAGTGTTGTTTTTTTTTTGGGGGGGGGGGGAGGTTCAGGCAGGGGTGTGTGTAAGACAAGGCGCGAGGTGTGTGTTTTTTTTTTTTTTTTTGTTGGGGGGATGGGGCGTTGTTCAGTGGGGTATGGACGGCGGTTATGTGTCTGCGTTGGTTTCTGTGTATGGGTGTTTCCGTCGTGATAGTTTTTTTCCCCCGTGGTGTGGTGGGGTATAGCGGATGTTTGGGTCATTTGGCCTTGGGGGTGGTGATGGGTGAGTACGCTGTGTGCGTTTTGTAATGAAGACTGTGTTGTGTGTGCTTGTGGATGTACGGCTGTGTGGTAAAGACAGACTGCTGTTGACTGTAAAATTTATTCGTTAAAATACGAAAAAATGATTATTTTACTGTGCTGTATTTCGTCAATTATGGGTTATTTTATGAAGCTATTTTTATGATAGTATTTCTGAAAGTTGTAATGGTCCTTTTGTCACGTGAACAATTCATACTGCATTTTCTAACACTTTCAAGAACCTTGTCAAGATATCGTGCAATTCTTACGTTTTGACAAGATATATAATGGAATTTCACGTATGACCATACGTATGGGAAAATTAAATGAGACTTGGAAAGATTTTTTTTTTTCTTTTTTTTTTTTTTTAATTGTATTTTTAACCCTTTGACCCCCGCACCATATCACCAATTGCAAAAACGTATCCCTTTTGACTCCCTCACCCCATGCACCAGCTTCCTGCAGGAAGCTGGAGGTTATGGTGTGGAAGTCAAAGGGTTTAGTTTTTGCTTTGCTGGCATGGCTGACAGTGAAAGGATGCTGGACAGGCGGTGGTATTCAAAGGGTTAAAACGTGGAGCATTATGGGAATTTAAGAAAGTTGAAACTTGAAAGGGTGGTTGTACTTTTTTTTTCCAATTGTCTTTTTGAATAAAAGTGAGGTAATTTGTAAGTGCTGTTGGCTATGCTTTAGGCAAAACAATATTTGCAAAACTCTTAACTGCATTTACCTGCCTTTTACCATTTAAAGAAAACATTTTACCCTCTGTTGGAGAGTGTTATATATATGTATGTGTTGTTTGTGTGTGTGTGTACGCATGTGTGTGTGTGTGGTGCGCGCTGCTTGTGGTGTGTGGTGTACATGTAGTTGTGTGTTTGGTGTGTGTAAGACAATGCGAGGTGTGCGTTTTTTTTTTGATTTTTGTTTTTTTGGAGGGAGGTTGTTGGGGGGGGGGACGGTTGTTAGTGGGATATGGACGGTTTGTGGTTTCTGTGTATGCGTTTTCATCGGTAGTTTTTTGTTTTTTTTGTCTTGTGTGGGGTTTGATGGATGTTAGGTTAGTTTGCCTTGGGGGTGGTTGTGGGTGAGACGCTGTGTGTGCATTTTTCTAGTGAAAGTTGTGTATGGCTGGGTGATAAAGACAGACTGCTGTTGATTTAAAAATTATTTGTTAAAGTAAATGAATATATAATTGTGCCTGTATTTCATCAATTATGGGTTATTTATAAAGCTATTTTTGTGACTATTTCTGAAAATTGTAATGAAGCTCCTGTCAAGTGAACAATTCGTACTGCATTTTCTAACTCTTTAAAGAACCTTTTCCAAGATAACACGCAGTTTTTATGTTTTGACAAGATATAATGGGATTTCACCTCGTATGACCATACGTATGAGGAAATATTTAAATTGAGACTTGGAAGGATTGTTCCCGTTTTTTTTTGTTTTTTTTTTTGTTTTTAAATTTCTTTTTAACCGTTTGACTCCTGCACCATACCCACCAATTGCAAAATCTTATCCCTTCGACTCCCTCACCCTGCAGGAAGTTGGACGTTAGGGTGAGGGAGTCAAAGGGTTAAGTTTTTACTTTGATTGGTTGACAATGAAGGATGCTGGTGGTCAGGTGGTGGAGTGTTTGTGGGAATGTTTTAAATAAATTGAAACTTGAAAGGATGGTTTTTTCTTTAATTAAACGTGAGTTAATTTGTAGTGTGCTGTTGGCCATGATGTTCCAGATGTCAGCTGAGCTATAAGCAATATGAAACTCTACTGCATCATCCTGCCTTTTGCATTCTAAGGAAAACATTTTACCTTCTGTTGCGGAGTGTGTGTTTCGTTGTGTGTGTGTGTGTGTGTGTTTATATTATCTGGTATGTGTGTGTGCGCGCACGCGCACATGTGTGTGATGCGTGTGTGTCTGTTTATATTGTCTGTGTGTGTGTGGCGCACGCACGCATGTGTGGTGCATGCGTGTGTGGGTGTAAGACGATGTGCGAGGTGTTTGGGGGGGAATGGGGCGGTTGTTATAGTGGAAGGATTGGTCTTTTTTTTCTTCTGCTTTTTCAATTCATTTTAAACCATTTGACTCCCGCACACTATCCACCAATTGCAAAAACGTATCACTTTGACTCCCTCACCGTATCCATCTTCCTGCAGGTTAGGGTGAGGGAATTATGGTTAAGTTTTTGCTTTGCTAGCATGGTTAACAATGCAGGATTCTGGTGGACAGGCAGTGGTAGTCAACGGGCTAAACGGAGTGTTGTGGGAATTTTTTTCCAAAAAACTAAATAGAAACTTGAAAAGATGGTTGTACCTTCCCCCCCCTTTTTTTTTTTTTTAAAATTAAATGAGTTGATTTGTGGTGTGCGTGCTTTTGGCCGGCCATGATAATGTTATCTAGATGTCGGCTGTTCTATAAGCTGTATGAAAATCTAACTGCCTTTTGCTGTTTAAGGAAAACATTTTATCCTCTTTTGCGGAGTGTGTGTGTTGTGTGTGTGTGTCTGTTTATATTGTCTGTGTCTAGAGTGTGTGTGTGCACGCGCATGTGTGGTGTGTGTGTATATGTGTGTAAGACATGTGCGAGGTGCGTGCTTTGTTATGATTGTGTTTTTGTTTTTTTTGGGGGGAGCGGTTGTTAGTGTGTGGTTGTGTGTGTGTGTTATATATTGTCTAGTGTGTGTGCACGCGCATGTGTGTGGTGTGTGCATGTGTGGTGTAAGACATGTGCAAGGTGCGTGCTTTGGTTTTTTTTAGTAGGGGGGGCGATTGTTATAGTGGGATATGGACGGTTACGCGTCCTGATTGTGATTTCTGTGTATGCATGTTTTCGTCGTAGTTTTTCTTTAGTTTTGTTTTGTTTTTTGTTTTTCTTAGGTGTGGTGGGGTGTGGCAGATGTTTAGGTCATTTGGCCTTGGGGGGGGGGGGGTGGTGGTGGGTGAGTATGGTGTGTGCATTTTCTAATGAAGATTTGTGTGTGCTTGTGGATGTATGGTTGCGTGGTAAAAGACCGCTGTTGATTTAAATTGTTTCGTTAAAATATTAAAAAAAGATTTATTGTGTGCATGTTTCGTCAGTTATGGGTTACTTATGAAACTATTTTTATGACCGTATTTCTGAAAGTTGTAATGAACTCCTTTTGTCAAGTGAACAATTCGTACTGCATTTTCCAACACTTTAAAGAATCTTTTCAAGATGGCATGCACTTTTTACATTTTGAAAAGATATAATGGGATTTCACGTATGACCATGCGTATGGGAAAATGCTTAAGTTGAGACTTTGAAGATTGGTCTTTTTGTTTTTGTTTTTTGTTTTTCATTTTAACCCTTTGACTCCACACTATACCAATTGCAAAAACGTATCCCTTTGACTCCTTCACCGTATCCATCAACTTCCTGCAGGAAGCTGAAGGTTAGGGTGAGGGAGTCATGGTCAAGTTTTTGCTTTGCTAGCATGGTTAACAATGCAGGATTCTGGTGGACAGGTGGTGGTAGTCAAAGGGCTAAACGGAGTGTTGTGGGAATTTTTTTAAAAACTAAATTGAAACTTGAAAGGATGGTTGTACATTTTTATTCCATTTTTTTGAGTTAATTTGTAGTGTGTGCTGTTGGCCATGATAATGTTATCTGGATGTCGGCTGTTCTGTAAGGAATATGAAAATCTGCGTTTTCCTGCCTTTTGCTATTGAAGGAAAACATTTTACCCTCTTTTGCGGAGTGTTGTGGTTGTGTGTCTGTTTACTTTGTCTGTGTCGTGTGTGCATGTGAACGCGCATGTGTATGGTGCATGCGTGTGTGTGTGTGTGTGTGTGTGTGTGTAAGACATGTGCGAGGTGCGTGCTTTGTTTTGAATTTTTTTTTGGTGGGGTGGGGGCTGTTATAGTGGGATACGGACGGCGTTTACCGTCCTATTTGTGGTTTCTGTGTATGGATGTTTATTCGTTAAAATATAATTTTATTGTGTGACTATTTCAATTATGGGTTATTTTTGAAACTATTTTGATGACTATTACTGAAAGTTGTAATTAAGCTCCTTTCTGTCAAATGAGAAATTTGTACTGCATTTTCTAACACTCTTGAAAGAACATTTTCAAGATAGCGTGCAATTTTTACATTTTGACCAGATATATGGGATTTCACGTCGTTTGACCATGCCTATGGGAAAATGTTTAAATTGAGACTTGGAAGGATTGGTCCGTTCTTTGTGTTTTTTTCCCCGTTTTTTTTCAATTCTTTTTAACCTTTTGACTCCTGCACACTATTCCACCTATTGCAAAAACGTATCCCTCTGACTTCCTCACCGTATCCATCTTCCTGCAGGAAGCTGAAGGTTAGGGTGAGGGAATCATGGTCAAGTTTTTGCTTTGCTAGCATGGTTAACAATGCAGGATTCTGGTGGACAGGTGGTGGTAGTCAAAGGGCTAAACGGAGTGTTGTGGGAATTTTTTTAAAAACTAAATTGAAATTTGAAAGGATGGTTGTATCTTTTTTTCCCCATTTTTTTTAATTAAATGAGTTAATTTGTAGTGTGCGTGCTGTTGGCCGTAATGTTATCTAGATGTCGGCTGTTCTATAAGCAATATGAAAATCTAACTGCATTTTCCTGCCTTTTGCTATTTAAGGAAAACATTTTACCCTCCTTTGTGGAGTGTGTATTTGTGTTTATGTTTGTGTGTGTAAGACATGTGTGAGGTGCGTTTTTTAAAAAAATTTTTTTGGGTGGGGGACGGTTGTGTGTGTGCACGCGCATGTGTGTGGTGCGTGCGTGTGATTGTGGTGTGCGTGTGTATTTATATTATGTCAAGTGTGTGTGTGTGTGTATAACGCTCTTTAAATCTTTTCAAGACATCCAATTTTTGACGTTTTTAGAAGTTATACTGGAATTTCAGCTCGTAAGATCATGCGTATGGGAAAATGTTTAGACTTGTATGGATTTTTTTTATGTGTTTAACCCTTTGACTCCCTTTCCCTATTCGCCAATTGCGAAAGCATATCCCTTTGACTCCCTCACCCTATCCACCAGCTTCCTGCAGGAAGCTGGAGGTTAGGGTGAGGAAGTCACAGGGTTAAGTTTTTGCTTTGCTGGCATGGTTGACAGTGAAGGACGCAGGTGGACAGGCGGTGGTATTTAAAGGGTTAAAACGTGGAGTATTATGGGAATTACTTAAAATAAATTGAAACTTGAAAAGATCGTTGTATGTTTTTTCAATTCTTTTTGATTAAACCCATGGTATGGCTCAAGTAGTCGGCTGGACTATAAGCAATATGAAGTGAAATGAAATTTTTAATTAAACGTGGGGTAGTTTTCAGTGATGTTGGCCATGATAATGTTGGAGACGTCGGCTGTGCTATAATCAATATGAATTCCAACTGCATTTTCCTGCGTTTTACAACTTACGGAAAACATTGTCCCGTCTGTTGAGTGTGTGTTGAGTGCTTTTGTGTGTTTGTCTTGTTTTTGTGTCTGGTGTGTGCGCGAGCGCGCATGTTTTGGGTGCGTACGTGTGTTGGGTGCGTACGTGTGTTGGGTGCGTACGTGTGTTGGGTGCGTGCGTGCGCGAGCGAGCGTGTGTGTGTGTGTGGAAGAGCATGTGTAAGGTGTGTGCTTTTGGAGTTTGTGTGTGTGCGTGGAGGGGGGATGGAGGACGGTTAATGAGGTATGGACGGCGAATGTGTCCAAGTTATTTGTGTGTATGCATGGTTTTGTTGCGAGTGTTTTTTGTTTTGTTTTTGTCTTTGTTTTCTAAGTTCATGGGTGAGGTATTGCGAATGATTAGGTCAGTTGGGGCCGGCGAGTACGCTGTGTGCATTTTCTAATGAAGGCTCTATTGTGTGAATGTAGATTTACGGTTGCTTGGCAAGGACAGACTGGTTTAAAATTTATTAGTTAAAAATAAACAATGCCCTTTTGAGGATGCCGGGGGTTTATTTCAGTATAAATAGTATACCCACCTTCTGGAAATTGTGTGCTAGAAATGCCCTCTTTTCTGTCGCTGTTTTTGTCTTCCACCTTTGCTTTCTGTCATTTCTTCCCATCATTTAGTGTCTTGCAGATCCATTCATCTGTACGCGTTCGATTAAGTCTCCGTACTTTATCTTAGAATTGATTATTGGGTACATGTATTAAATTCATGTTTTGGCTCTGGTACAATGAGCTATGCGGAAGCAATTTCAAGTACAGGTCTATTTTTGGTTTAGTGCCCTTATAGTTAAAATTTGTGTTCAGGTATATTTTTTAATCCCCTCTGCTTTCCCGTTGGGTTGCCGGGGGCTCTTTCAGAATAAATAGTATCCCCACCTTCTGGAAATTCTGCGCAAGAAATTTGCTCTTTTCTGTCACTCTTTGTTTCTGCCTTGTTGCCTTGCTTTCTATCATTTCTACTTATTTTCTGCCTTAATGGTCCATTCATTCACCTGTATTTTTTCGATTGTCTTACGTACTTTTTCTTCGGATTGCTGATTGGGTACATGTATTAAGTGCATTTTTGGCTCTAAGGAGGTGAGATTACCTAAAATTTCTTCCACATTCAATAATGTAATTATTATTAATTATGTGGAAGAAATTTTAGGTAATTTATGCCTGTTTTTATGTTTTGGTGTCCTTATGTATGCTTATGTTTGTAATCAGTTGTTTTTTAAATCTCCCCTGTGCGGTAAATCGGACGGAATGGTCCTACACCGGGGGCATGTACTTAAGATTATGTGCGCGAATGCATTGATATGTGTACTTAATTTTTTTTTCCTGTTGAAGTTTTGTGTTTGAAGCGGTTATACCCTGACATGGCTCTGCGCAGTCGGCTGGACTTTAAACAATATAAAAAAAAGTGCATTTTTTGCTCTAGGGAGGTGAGATATGTGGAAGTGATTTTAGGTAATTTATGCCTGTTTTTGTTTTGGTGCCCTTATGTAAATATTTGTATTCAGGTGTTTTTTAAATATCCCCTATGCGATAAATTGGACGGAGTGGTCAACGCCGGGGGCATGTCCTTAGATTATGTGCGCGAATGCATTGATATGTGTACTTAATTATTTTTTCTTTTTCTTATGGGAGTTTTGTGCGTTTTAAGCGGTTATAGCCCTGATATGGCTCTACGCAGTCGGCTGGGCTTTAAACAACAATAATGTTAGTATTCAGGTGTTTTTAAACTATGTGATAAATTGGACAGAATGAACAACGCCAGAGGCATGTCCTGAGATTATGTGCGCGAATGCATTGATATGTGCACTTAAATGTTTTATTTCCTGTTGAATTGTGTGTTTTGAAACGGTTATAGCTCTGATATGCTCTACTGAGTCAGCTGGACTTTAACCCTTTGACTCCCGCACCCTGTATACCAGAATCGTGCATTGCCAACCATGCTAGCAAAACAAAAACTTAACCATTTGATTCTCACCCTATCCACCAGCTTCCTGCAAGAAGCAGGGTTGGATGGAGTCAGTTTTTGCAGCTAGTGGATAGGGTAAGGGAGCCAAAGGTTTAAAACGATAAGTGTGTGAGGGAGAGGGCTGTCCAAGTCGAGATGAATTATTGTTTGGGGGAAGATAATTGTGTGTACATGTATTGACGGTAGTAATAAAAGTATTTTGTCGAGTGAAGATTCAGACTGCGTGTTGTCTTTCGAGTTTTATCCGTGAGATACCCTACCCTCGTGTTTCTTGCTATTAATGCAAATGTTTTTTTCTAATGAGCGTTTATGAAATTGCAACATGGCGGTGTGTGTGTGTTGTGTGTGGTGTTGTGTGTGTGTGTTTTGATCTAATCAATGTCCTGGTTGTTAATAGGCTGACCTTTAAACAAATTGGATGAGTGGTCCGACTGGAGTTTGAATTGGCCTGTCCAGTATTCTAGGGCGTGTGTTGGAGATTGGAGGCGTGTGATGGAGATTGGAGGCGTGTAGAATAAACGTGAGAAACTTTATGCATGATTTCCTTATGATCGTATTGTGATCAGCTTTCATTGAACAGTTTTACAAGAAGTAGGCCTACAAGTATAGATTTTAACCAATCCTTTGTCAGAAGTCCAAAAGTGACCGCCCGCGTTCAGAGGAACCAGAAAAAAAAACACGAAAAAAGAATCAATGCGTAAATGCAACCAGACAAGACAGAAACAAAGATATAAATTAAGTTAAATTTAATTGAATAATTTGAAGGGTCACAATTATAGAAAATGTGTATCATAGCGGTAAGATTTTAAGTTTAAATGTGGTTTCTAAGAAGAATATTGAGTTCCATGGACAGCGAAGAAAACAAACGAGACAGTCTTGAAGGAGGCAGACACAAGACGAACATTAATGAAGATAAGGAAAAGACGAGCAACATTTATAACACATTCTATGAGGCAAGAGATAGAGCACTTGGTCACAATAGGAAAGTTGTAGGGATAGAGAACACTGGTAGACCTAGGGAGGCAATTGAACGGCTTGCAGAGTGGCTGAAAAGAGAGAGGGTGGGATATATACTTGCAGCGAAAAGGAATAGTCGTATGGAGGGCCATAATAGCCCAACACCATGCGGTAGCCCGGGCACATGATGATAATGATAGGAGGGATTCGTCAGGCAATTCCATACGCGCTCCATCCAAATCTGCACACCCTGGGATCTGCACAATTTACCTTCTGCATTGGTCGGATCCAGAGCAACGGCGTATATCCTCTTTGTGCTGCCACGCGATTTCCGTCAGGCACCGTAACTTCTGGACGCTGCATGGATACATCCAGGGTATGTTTGCCTTAAAACTTCAGGTCTTTATGGTTACAATATACAATACAATACAATCAACAATACAACACAATACAACACAATATACAGTGTAGTGTTATTTGTTGTAACGCTGGTAAAAAAAAAAAACCGTGGGGATTTTATGAAGACAGACGGGACCATCTGTGTCGTGAAGACTGCTCCCTGTCTTACCTTGACGCCCCCGTCAAACTGGTCACGTCAGTCTTCTAAACTCGGTGACGTGAAATATATATGCTTGTCTGCACGTACCTTCTATTTAATACGTCATTTACATGTAACCAAGACTGTTCCAGTGACAGTCTGATACAATCATCATGTATCCTGCCGCATGGCTTTGTCCATGGCCCCACATATGCATCTATCCCTTGTCGCTGCAAGTACATCTTCCACCCTCTGTCCTCAGCCACCCTGCAAGTCCGTCCAATATTTTTTCCATGGGTCTACCTGGTGTTCTTTCCCTCTTGCTTTCCTGTTGTGACCAGGTGCTCGAATTCCCCTTTCCTCATAAAATGTTCTAGGTGTTTGTCTTTTCCTAATCTTCCTTATCAATAGTCTTCTTGTGTCTGCCTCCAAGATTGTCTCATGTATTTCCTTTTTCTTTTTTGACACAATACCAGTATAACATACAGACTAGGTAAAACGTAGTCCAGGTAAGTCCTCAGGACCTGGCCAGCTCATAGGTTTATGTGCAGGCTAAATAAGGCTTGTGCCATGATCACCATACACATGGCACATGTGACGGTAAGTGCATATGGAATTAGTTCCGAGCGCGGAGATGTCATCTTGAGAAACTAAAACAAACTAAAAACACACAGGACTCTGAAAAGGTAATATAGATCGATCTCGGATTCTGGTATAATAATGAAATCTAGAAATCGATATTCCACGCTTCCGGATTCAGTGATGTGCCATATGCGTTTTGTCTACAAATACATTGTTCGTTTACACATTGTAAATTTTACACAACCACCACAAAATAGACATCAGTTACAACAGCAGTGAGAAGTCTCAAGGACATGAGCAGTATCGGTTTCATCACTAACTACAAGCAATTAGCTGCAATTTATCCCTTTCGACTACCGCACCGTATCCACCAAGTGAAAAATTTCACCCTTTGACTCCCTCACCCTATCCACCGGCTTCCTGCATGAAGCTGGTGGATAGGGTGAGGGAATCAAAGGGTGAAGTTATTGCTTTGGTGGCATGGTTGACCATGCAGGATGCTGGTGGCCAGGGTGCAGGAATCAAAGGGTTAAAAATCAGTGGCTGTCCGCATTCAAGCAAATAGCAATCATAAGTACACAAAAAATATCAGAATGCGTATTCATTGGGCAGAAAGTTTATTTGTACTTGTTTTGTTATAACAGATACGCGTTCAGTTTGTATTTTTTGTGTTGTGTTGTGGTGTGTGTTCGTTATTTCTTTTAACGTCTATTCACATATGTGCTTTTAGACGAAAGAAAACGGAAAAAAAGGAAAATAAATGAATAAATAAATGCAGAACTAACCAACCAACTCCCTCTTTCTGTTATTTCTTTTAACGTCTATTCACATATGTGCTTTTAGACGAAAGAAAATGTTTAAAAAATGGAACTGAAAATAAATAAATAAATAAATAAATAAATATATATATATATAAGTAAATGAATAAATGAATAAGTAAACGAATAAAACAAATGAATAGATAGATATATACATGACTAACCAACTCTGTGTGCGTATATGTGTGTGGGTGGATGGGTGGGTGGGTCACTAACTACAAATCGCAGGAAATCTCCACATTGCTCTAAGAGTGTAAAACATGGACACCACTTGCTGACATACAGGTAAGATGATTCGGACAGTTACATTTCCTTAGAAAACATTTCCGTCAAAATGTTAAGTCTATACGGGGCAAGATAGCATTTTGGGTGCACTTTCTTTGTAACAGTTAAGTTATCCCCTCCTACTACAACACACACACACACACACACACACACACACACACACACACACACACACACACACACACATACACACACACACGCACACACATATATATATATATATACACACACAGACATACACACACACACTCGCTCTCTCTCACACACACACAAACACTGACTCACATACACAGGCACACACACATACACACACGCATGAACGCGAGCAAAAACAAACCACAAAATTAATGACCGTATACGAATAAGTTTACGTTGAAAATATGTTCGGTCTGACCCGGGCTATTTTTAATCCTATCCTAACTTTAAACACATTTCCGAGTAGAAGTCGCGGGCAACTCAAAATCGGTCAGAATCATATTGCGGTTATTCCCTGTTATAAGATACGCACAAACTATAAACCTCCAGAGTTCCCTGGAAGAAGGTCTTTGAGAAAAAGAACAAGAACTCGTGTTCATTTTAAAGAGGAGTGACATGAGCACATTGAATCCGTTTTTTTTGTTTTGCTTTTTTTCCCTTTCTTTTTCTTCCTATATTTTTCTTACTATCAGCCCTCGTTTGTGGAAGTTCTACAATAATACAAGTATATGCTGATAGAGAATCTTTGTCAACACAAGTGGACGATGATAAATTGAAATATGGAGAGAACATGAAGACAAGAAGAAGGGGAGAGAGAGAGAGAGGGAGAGAATGATTTGTAGTACGTGCTGTGGGAACAATAGGGAATGGCCATCAGTATTATCATTATTATTATTATTGTTGTTATTATTATTATGATGATGATTGTTGGTATTATTATTATGATTATGATATTAATTGTTGTTTTTATTGTAATTACTATTGTTATTATTATTATATTTTCATTATTTGTATTGATGAATTATTACTAGTACGTGTTTTGTACACATTGTACATCAGGGAATGACTGCAGTGTGACCCTGATTGACCTATTTAGAGTTGCACGTATCTTCTGCTTGAAATATATGTAACGATTAGGGTAGGATTAAAATAGCCAGGTCAGACCGAATACATTTGAATATATTTTCAGCGTAAGCTTATTAGTATATTGTCATTAATTTTGTGCTTTGTTTTTGCGTGTGTGTGTTTGTGTATATGTGTGTGCATGTGTGTGCGTGTGTGTGTGTGTGTATGTATGATTGTACGTGTGAGTGTGTGTGTTTGTGTGTGTGTACATTCATTCGTTTGTGTGTGTGTGTGTGTGTGTGTGTGTGTGTGTGTGTCTGATTGTGCGTGTGTCTGATTGTGCGTGTGAGTGAGTGTGCGGTTTTGTGTGATTGTGTGTGTGTGTGTGTGTGTATGATTGTACGTGTGAGTGTGTGTGTGTGTTTGTGTGTGTACATTCATTCGTGTGTGTGTGTGTGTATGTGTGATTGTGCGTGTGAGTGATTGTGCGGTTTTGTGTGTGTGTGTGTAATTGAGCGTGTGTGTGTGTGTGTGTGTCGCGGTTGTGTGAGTGTGTGTGTATGATTGTACGTGTGTGTGTGTGTGTGTGTGTGTGTGTGTGTGTGTGTGTGTGTGTGTGTGTGTGTGTGTGTGTGTGTGTGCGCAAGTATGTGTGTATGCGATTTTGTGTGTATGATGTGTGTGTTTATGTGTCTGTGTTTCTGCATGTGTGTTTTTAGCGCGCGCGCGCGTGTGTGTGTGTGTGGGGAAGAAAGAATGGGGCATGGGCAGCACGTGTGTGTGTGTGTTTGCGTGCATGTGTGTGTGTGTTTATGTGTGTGTAGGGAGAAAGAATGGGGCAAGGACAGCGCGTGCGTGTGCGTGTGTATGTATGTTGTGTGTGTGTGTGTATGTATATGTGCGTGCGTGCGTGCGTGTGTGTGTGTGTGTGTGTGTGTGTGTGTGTGTGTGTATGTGATATAGCAAAGTTTAATGGCAGGAAAGATAACTGCGTCGTTCTAGGAGTTATGACTCATGGTCAGGCAATAAGAAGCCAACTTAACCAGCACGCACAGGATGTACAAATCACTGTTACTATCATCTTTCACCGGTGTAACACTTGGGCTCTGCTTGCTGACTCAGCAAAAAAAATATCGGGCCTTCAAGACTACAACTGCATGCAACCTTGTCGAGGTCGGGTGTGTGTGTGTGTGTGTGTGTGTGTGTGTGTGTGTGTGTGTGTGTGTGTGTGTGTGTGTGTGTGTGTGTGTGTGTGTTCGTTCTTTGATTTAACGTCTTTTCACTATAAGTGATATTAGACGGGGGAGGAGGGGGGGGGGAGGAATAAATATAATAAAATGTAGAACGATAGTTAAGCGGGTTGGATTGGGGCAGAGGGGATATAGAGTAAAAAGACATAAATAAGTGGGAGAACAGGAAAATGGAACGAAAACTTAACTCTAACAATTAACTTCAACAATATGAAGGGAAATTGTAACGCTAATACACAAACCGCATAAAGTTAAAGTAATGCGTTAACAGGACTGTGAACTAATGATTCTGAAATTTTAACTAATAAAGATTGATCTGATGTAACTTTATGGAAGTCAATTTCAGAATACTTTTCTTGAGTAAACAATTTTTGGTAAAAGGGAACATAGCATTTTGCAATAGAATAAGCAGTGAAACAGTGTGAACTGTTCGCCGCAAATACACTTGACATTTTTACAATATTTTGTTTTCAATGCGTTTAGCTGAATACGAAAACGAACAGCAACAATCGATCTCAAATGATGCATGGAAGAAGACTGCAATTTTTTACATACGTTTTGAACGGTAAGTTTTATCATTTCTTGTGACACAAACTGTTCATTTAAATGTTCATAAAATCGAGACCACGAGGTTGATTCGAGCAAGTTGCAAGCTTCTTTTACGGAAGTACGAACATGTAATTCTATAGAATTATCAGAATTCTGCGCGCCTTGCTTAGCTGCTCTGTCAACTACTTCGTTGCCGTGAAGACCAACGTGAGAAGGCACCCAGCATAAACTGATATCTGTACCTTTGACCCTTAAACGATGTATAAGATGATTTGCCTCAGTAATTAAATCAGGTCTTGCATCGGTATCAAAAGAACGTAAAGCATATAAAACAGATTTTGAGTCAACAAAGAGAACTACTTTGAAAGGCACGGGTTTATGATTTACTAGATAATGTAATGCTTGTATAATAGCGACTAATGTGTGTGTGTGTGTGTGTGCGCGTGCGTGCGTGCGTGCGTGCGTGTGTGGGTTAGGGATGGTGAGAGGGGTGCTTGTGTGTCTCAATGTCCCTGAGAAATACACTATGCCGACAGAAGGGTAGGGCCAGCCACACCTGACAGGTCAAAGGATAGAGACCAGACTATTAGTGATCCCATTCGTCCTGTTCCGTTTATACTTTGACTGAA
>CM060310.1:75835127-75842627 GCA_030674185.1 Monoplex corrugatus | reverse complement strand
GCATTATTGACAACGTATTGCCTTAATTACGGCAAATGTGGACAGACTGCTATACCCCAAGAAAGAGAAAGAAAGGTTGATTTCCTTGCAAAGGTGAGCACAAAGAGAAACAAGGAGACAAAACAAGAACAAAACAGAGACAAAACAGAGACAAAACAGAGACAAAACAGAGACAAAACAGAGACAAAACAGAGACAAAACAGACAAAATAGAGACAAAACAGAGACAAAACAGAGACAAAACAGACAAAACAGAGATAAACAGAGTCAAAACAAAACAAAACAGAGACAAAACAAGACAAAAACAGAGACAAAAAAAAGGAGACAAAACAGAGAGACAAAAACAGAGACAAAACAGAGACAAAACAGAGAGAGAAAACAGAGACAAAAACAGACAAAAACAGAGACAAAATAGATTTATTAACAATATACAAGCTCGTATGATGTTCAAAACAAAATAAACCATACACCTTGAGAAAAACAACGGGACAAAAAAAAAAAAAAAAAAGAGAGAGAGAGAGAGAGAGGGGACAGACAGAGAGACAGAGAGAGAAAAGAAAGAAAAAAAGAAGAAAAAGAAAAAGACAACAAAAGAAAATTAAAAAAAGAACAAAGGCTGCTGATGGCCGGGTATCAGTCCAGTAAACTCTGGCAAAACGCTATGGCAGTATTCAGGTCCCTAAATGGGGACGTACTTTTTTTTTCCATTTTTCTTTTCGCGTTGCCTTCCTCAAAGGTTTCAGTTTTGTTTCGTTTTGTAATATTCATATTCATATTCATATTCATGTTCAAGTTCATATTCATATTCATATTTCTTTTGCTGCAGTGGATTTTTTTCCATGTGAAACTCGGGCTGTTCTCCTCTTTGAGAGCGCGTCGCCATAATGCAGCACCACCTTTTTGAAAACCAAAACTTCAGAAAGGCAAGAAGGCCACTTGGCAAGGGGAGGGGCCTGGGAAATCAACATGTCTCTCCAATGTTTTATCCCAGGCCAACCGGGAGAATGCCCCGCTCTTCACGATTTTCAACTGCCATGGGATCTTTAGCGTGCGCACGCAACACGGCACGCAGGTCCAACCAGACAGTTTATTCTGTCGAATAAAACGTCTCTTTCTTGTCTGTTTTTTTTTTCACGTTTGCTTGCAAGGGCAACAATCCTTCTTTTCTTCTCTTGGGTCTTTGACAGTTTATCCGCATTTACCTTACTTTGTGATCGGTCCTTGACGGTCGTTGTCTTTGTATCAATGTTGGTTTAGATAAGCTTTATTCAAAATGAAAGTGTGCAGTGATATTGATGTTATGTCCTACGCAATATTTAAGCAATATTAAGGACAGCTTATGACTTGTTCACAAAACGATATATAACTATTTCCATACAACGATAGTACAAGCATCAATCTAGCCCACACGCAAGAACATAACGTATCATAACAAATGTGATTACAGAAAAGAAACGTTTACAAGAATCGTAAAGGCATCAAAGTGTAGAACGGTAAACTAATTATGAGGTAACCTACATGATTTCAATGCACTTTCCACAAGTATAATAGAAACATAACTAAAAAGGATAGAGAAAAATGTCCAAAGTCCAAAGTCCGAATGTTTATTGTACATCAGCCATTGACCCTCATATAGACAAGGGATGGGGGAGTTGATGGTAATGGTTATCATGTCATGTTAAATCCATTTATAAAAGTGCTGGATTTGGCATTCTTTTGTAATCATTTATACAAACATCATAGGACGATATGCATTCAAGACAATATACAGATGGTGCATGAAGAAAACCGTGCTGTTGACAACAAGCAATGCACAGAACGGACATTCGTAGCATAGAATCAACCAGATTTAGGAGGACATCTTTTAACTGCACTCGACGGTGCAGGAAAACGTTTTGTCAAATGTTTCAGATATCTACTGAAATACAGGTGTCCTATCCTTTTAACCCTTTGATTCCCGCACCCTATCCACCAGTTGCAAAAACTTAACCCTGCGACTCCCTCCCCTTATCCACCAGCTTCCTGCAGGAAGTTGGTGGCTAGGATGAGAGAGTCTAAGGGTTAAATTTAGTTTTGCTAGCAATGGCTGACAACACAAGATGCCGGTGGGTAGGATGCGGGAGTCAAAGGGTTAATTAATCTCGCTTGGCTTGCAACAGGATGTAAGTGGTGGCTGTTCTTTAGTTTTTCTTTGATTTTGTTTTGTTCTTTTTTCTAGATACCATAATCGTATATTTTTCTAGTTAATGGCAAGTACTCGTTATACCGTCAGTGAAGCGTTTTCTCAGGTTGATGGAATGGAAGACGAATGCAGACACGATTTTGTTGTGTCGTTCTTCACGTGAGTGCAGCGGATTTTCCATACAGATGTCACAGTATCTTTCAGAAAGTTTATCCTGAGTTCGTTGTACGGTGAACATTCAAACAGAAAATGGTATGCACTTGTGATGAAAGAGTTCACATTTCACATCAACATTGCCAACTTCAAGAGGAATGTAAATATATGAGTAATTAAGAACCTTACAGTTTACCCAGATGCAGGCTACCAAAGACATATTCTGCAACATGTAATGGGCAACTCGCTCTATTCAGGATTGGGCAAGTAAAACAAGAAAAGATAGGGAATTGGTGCCGCCCCTCATCATGCTGGCCCCGCGAAAAAGTACAGGCAAAGAGAATAGTGCTTACGGTACTAGTCTCTTTGGTGCAGGTCTTTGCCACCTCACGTCCTTATGCCTGATTGGCCTGGAGGTGGAGCCTATGCACTCTGACCGCGCGTGTTTTGGATGGCCCAAATGACGCTCGAGATATACCTCTTTGGAACTCACTGCTGGCTGATGTGAGGATCTGCCCGCTCTTTGGCACTTCAGGTCACACAGTTAAAGACTTGCCTGTTCACCCAGGCCTTTCATTGTTGATATCATAGTTGCTCATCCATCAATATGCATTTCCGCTTCTAACTACTGATCATATGGTATGGTGCAATCATTCATGTACATGTACCAGGGTCGTTCCAAAAGTAATGCCTCCTATTTTTTTTATTCCGCCCCAAGGGATCCGAGGGGATTGCTTATGGCATTGTTATGATGACTGAACTTTCGCGCTCATAACCTGAAATTTCCATTTCTCTGTTGCAGATATTGACGGTGTGACAGTCTGAGAAAGCAACCCCTGTCATGGACGTGCGTCAGAAGCAGAGATGCGTCATTGAATTCCTCCACGCAGAAGAAGTTGAACCAATCGACATTCACCGGCGCCTGGTGAACGTTTACGGAGCCGAGGCAGTTGATGTCAGCACAGTTAGGAGATGGGTTCGTCGATTCCGGAGTGGCGACAGAGATGTGAGTGACAAATCGCGCTCCAGACGCCAATGCACAGCCATCACTCCGGAAAATGAAACCCGCAATCCCCTCGGATCCCTTGGGGCAGAATAAAAAAAAAATAGGAGGCATTACTTTTGGAACGACCCTCGAATATATACCTGTATTACCACAAGTATATACGTGTGTATGGTTAGACGTTGTTTGTGTGTTATTCATTTGTACACTGGGAACAAAAGCCTTGTGCATGCGGCTTACACTCTGTCCATCATCAAGTGCCCAGCCGCAAGGTGTTGGCGATCATGGCCCTCCATATGCATCTATCCCTTGTCGCTGCGAGCACATCTTCCCCCATCTCTGTCCTCAGCCACCCTTCAAGTCCGTCCAATATTTTCTCCCTGGGTCTATCTGGTGTTCTCTTTCCCTCAAGCTTTCCTGTTGTGACCAGGTGCTCTAATTCCCCTTTCCTAATAAAATGGCCTATAAATGATGTTGCTTGTCTTTTCCTAATCTTCCTTATCAATGATCTTCTTATGCCTGCCTCCATCAAGACTGTCTCGTTTGTTTTCTTTGCTGTCCATAGAACTCTCAACAGTCTTCTTATAAACCACATCTCAGCTGCCTCAATCTTGTTCTGGCTTTGCGTGTTCATTAACAGATAGAGAGACAGAGAGAGACAGAAAGAGAGAGCGAGAGAAAGCGGGAGAGGGGGAGGGAGGGGAGAGAGAGAGAGAGAGAGAGAGAGAGACAGACAGACAGAGGCAAAGGCACAGAGACAGAGAGGGGGAGAGGGGGGGAGAGAGAGAGAGACAGAGAGTGAGTGAGTGAGGAGAGAGAGAGAGAGAGAGAGAGAGATGAGAGAGAGAGAGAGAAGAGAAGTTTATATTTTTGAATCTGCTTTCGAACGGTGCTCTTTTTAATGCACACGTATTTATCCTCTCTTACGCACACGAGAACAAAAATACGTAGAGTTATATCACGGAGAAACATGTTGGGGGTGGGGATGGGGGTCAGGTGGTGGTGGTGGTGGTGGTGGGGAACCTTTAAGGCGTTGAACAAAATATGGGTCGAACAGGGCAAAGAGAAGGTGTGGGTGAGAGTTTAAAGTGCGACGGATAGGGAGAGAGTGTTGGGGGGGAAGGGAGGGGGTGGGGGGGGGGGGGGGAGAAGAAGTGGGGTGGGTAGGGGTGAGGGATAAGATGTGAGGCACACAGAGCCAGATGTGAATCTAAAGACTTGGATGTATAAATAAACAAAGTACATAATAACAGTACTGTCATCCCGTCTCCGATTCATAGTCGGGCCTCTGACGTCAATGAGACGTTAATGTCTTGTCACACGAAACAAGTATCTTTTTACTCTGATCTGCCCCCAACTTTTAAGCAGAGAAACTCTTCTTTGAGTTTTAGTTTACGGCTCACGCTTTTGTGAGGTTTCTATCTCTGGGCTATCTAATAAAACATGAGTAATGTGAAAGTTATGGGCCAGTGTCGTCCTGTGTGAATGAAATCGGCGCAGTTTACCTATTTCGCTACTGAAAAGAAGCTCCCTATATTTTCCCCTGAGAGTGTTTCAGTCATCAATTTTTTTCTCCCTCGCGGAATATTTCCATTATCAGCAATCAATTCTAAGATTCGTAACGGTGGTTTCTGTATTCATTATTTGTTAAACAGTGAGGAACTGTGTCAAGAAAACATATTGCAGGTGCAGTTATGTACATATATGGTCAAACAGGTCCTCGGATGATTCAACGTTCTTTGTGGAATGAGTGCCAGTACAAAGATCTTCCCCAAAAAGGGTTTGGTTCTTTTCTAAATTCACTTTTAAGTAGTGTTCCACATTTCTCCGGATGCATTCATTTCCAGACCTTTGCTATGAATGTTTTATTTCGAGTCAGATATTATTTTTACTCTTTTTCTTTGCTTGTTATCGAGCTGGTGATTATTTTTTTTTTCTTTTATTTGGGCGTGAATAAAGTAGACATTTTTTTTTCTACAAAGGTACATCGAAATCATTATTCTGTTTTTCATTTCCCCTTCTCCTCATCCTCCATCCTCTTCCACTGCTTCTCGTTATTTCTTTTTCTTTTTGGTGATCTCCCTTATTTGAAAATAGACACAAAAAGACCAAAGGGAGATTATTTGATATGACGCAGATGGGCTGTATATATATACACACATGCACACACAGATATACATTTATTCTATCTATCTATCTATCTATCTATTATCTATCTATCTATCTATCTATCTATCTATCTATCTATCTATCTATCTATCTATCTATCTATCTATCTATCTACCTATCTATCTATCTACCTGTCTATGTTCTATGTATGTATGTATGTATGTATGTATGTATGTATGTATGTATGTATGTATGTATGTATGTATCTATGTATCTATCTATCTATCTACTATCTATCTATCTGTCTATGTATGTATGTATGTATGTATGTATGTATGTATGTATGTATGTATGTATCTATTATCTATCTATCTATGTATCTATGTATGTATGTATGTATGTATGTATGTATGTATGTATGTATGTATGTATGTATGTATCTATCTCTTCTCATCTATCTTCTATCTCTCTATCTATCTATCTGCTGTCTATCTATCTCTCTATCTCTCTATCTATCTATAATCTATCTATCTATCTATCATGTCTATCTATTATCTATCTATCTAGGTATTAGGTATCTATCTATCTCTCATCTATCTATCTTTGTATCTATCTATCTATCTATCTATTATCTGTCTATCTTTATTATCTATCTATCTGTCTATCTACTATCTATCTCTCTCTATCTATCTATCTCTCTCTATCTCTCTATCTATCTATCTATCTGTCTATCTATCTATCTGTCTATCTATCTAGGTATCTCTCTATCTATCTATCTATCTATCTATCTATTCTCTATTGTCTATCTATCTATCTATCTTCTATCTGTCTATCTATCTGTCTCTACTATCTATCTATCTATCTATCTATCTTCTATCTATCTACTATCTTCTACTATCTATCTATCTATCTCTATCTATCTGTCCTTGCAGAGTGGCTTCAGAGCGGGAAGATCGACTTCAGAGCAAGCAATGGCTCTGAGGGGCGTACTGGACATGTGCCGTACAACGAAACAAGCAGCGTCGATTGTTTTTGTTGATCTCAAGAAAGCATTCGACTCCCTCGACCGAAGTTCTATACCGGAAATCCTTTCGCTGTACGGAGTACCCAGTGACGTTACGGCAGACGTGATGCAACTTTACACCGACACATCAGCTCTGTTTGGACCAATCACGGCAACACAGACCC
The DNA here is from genome assembly GCA_030674185.1 of Monoplex corrugatus. Taxonomy (NCBI): domain Eukaryota; kingdom Metazoa; phylum Mollusca; class Gastropoda; order Littorinimorpha; family Ranellidae; genus Monoplex; species Monoplex corrugatus. Next base: position 75,835,993 of record CM060310.1, on the reverse strand, counting down.
TTCGTCACTACATCTGGCGTCCTCCAAGGTGATACGTTGTCTCCATATCTATTTATCACTGTTCTAGATCACGTCCTTCGAAAGACGTTGCACGACGACGATGGTTTCACCCTGATAGAGAGACGGAGCTCTCGACACCAGCAATAAAGATCAGCGCCTTGGCTTATGCTGACGATATCGCTCTGGTCTGCGAATTGGCTGACACTGTATAGAGAGTTCTTCAAAATCTCGAAAAGAATGCGTCATCCGTTGGTCTCAAAATCAACCACGGCAAAACGAAAGTCATGCACGTCGGCCACGACACCATTCTCCGTCGAATCTTTTTCCAGTCCGGCGAGGTAGTTCAGACATGCAAGCAGTTCAATTACCTTGGAGTTGACACCTCGTCTCCAGGTTCAGTGGTAGACGAACGCTTCGCCAAAGCATGAGCAGCAATGAACAAATGGAAGCCGATTTTCAGCTCGAAGGCCGATGACCAATCAAGATTAGACTTTTCAAGGCAGCAGTAGAGAGCATCGTATGCTAGGTCTCGAGTCCATACCTCTGACCGAAACTCTCTCGAAATTGATCGACTCTTTTCATCGGCATATGATCCGCTCAGCACTCGGCATCAACTGGCCGGAGAAAATCTCCACCAAGGCGCTCTACTCTCGGACTAAGCTCTCACCCGTGAGCAAGACACTTCGAAAGAGCCGACTGAGACTGATCGGGCGCAGCCTTCGAATGCAGACAAGGTGTCCCACTCCCCTGGGTGACATATTGTCTGCCAACCTCAGCGACAGTGTCAACCTTCGACGTGGACAAGGCAGAACCCTGACTCTGAAAGCTGATGTTACGAATGATCTTGACTACCTCGGCGTTGCCCC
>CM060310.1:75822627-75832627 GCA_030674185.1 Monoplex corrugatus | reverse complement strand
CTGTCTGTCTCTCTGTGTCCCTCTCTCTCTTTCTCACTGTCTCTCTCTCAGCACTCCCTGTTAGATAAATCAATGTATGAGAAAATGAGGTACCGGGGAACTGCGTGCTTACATGCTCTTTGAGTAACAAGAACACCCCCGAGAACAAAGGAGGTGCCACTAAGAAACATCTTGTAAGAAAGAATTCACTAAGGCCCCGAAATTCACCTGGTAAGTCTGCTGATAACTGGTACAAGTTTTAGTTTTTCCAACAGTAGAAGTTATTAGTTTAAAAACCTTTTTTCCCCAAACTTACCGTTGCTTGCATGACTCACGTTTTCCTGTTTCTTTAAGCCAGAGACTGGCATGAAGTACAAGGTCTTTAACGTGCATGTTTAATATTTTGTGTGCGTTTTCACGAAGGCGTTTAGGCACTGGCAGGTCTGCGCATATGTTGAGTCCTGATATGGGAAAAATCTTCATCCTGATCCCCCCCCCCCTCCACAAGAAGAAGCAGAAAAAGAAGAAGAAGAAGAAGAGGAGGAGGAGGGGAGGAAGAAGAAGAAGAAGCGAAAAAGAAGAAGAAGAAGAAGAAGAAAGAGGAGAGGGAGGAAAAGAAGAAGAAGCAGAAAAGAAGAAGAAGAAGAAGAAGAGGAGGAGGAGGAGGGGGAGGAAGAAGAAGAAGAAGCAGAAAAAGAAGAAGAAGAAGAAGAAGAAGAGGAGGAGGAGGGGGAGGAAGAAGAAGAAGAAGAAGAAGAAGAAGAAGAGGAGGAGGGGGAGGAAGAAGAAGAAGAAAAAGAAGAAGAAGAGGAGGAGGAGGAGGAGGAGGAAGAAGAAGAAGAAGAAGAAGAAAAAGCAGAAAAAGAAGAAGAAGAAGAAGAAGAACAGGAGGAGAAGGGGGAGGAAGAAGAAGAAAAAGCAGAAAAAGAAGAAGAAGAAGAGGAGGAGGAGGGGGAGGAAGAAGAAGAAGAAGAAGAGAAGAAGAAGAAGAGAAGAAGAGAAGAAGGAGGGGAGGAGGGGAGGAAGAAGAAGAAGAAGAAGAAGAAGAGGAGGAGGAGGGGGAGGAAGAAGAAGAAGAAGAAGAAGAAGAGGAGGAGGAGGGGGAGGAAGAAGAAGAAGAAGAAGAAGAAGAAGAGGAGGAGGGGGGGGAGGAAGAAGAAGAAGAAGAAGAGGAGGAGGAGGGGGAGGAAGAAGAAGAAGAAGAAGAAGAAGAAGAGGAGGAGGAGGGGGAGGAAGAAGAAGCAGAGAAAAAGAAGAAGAAGAAGAAGAAGAGGAGGAGGAGGGGGAGGAAGAAGAAGAAAAAGAAGAAGAAGAAGAGGAGGAGGAGGGGGAGGAAGAAGAAGAAAAAGAAGAAGAAGAAGAGGAGGATGAGGGGGAGGAAGAAGAAGAAGAAGCAGAAAAAGAAGAAGAAGAAGAAGAAGAAGAGGAGGAGGAGGAGGGGGAGGAAGAAAAAGAAAAAGAAAAAGAAGAAGAAGAAGAAGAAGAAGAAGAAGAAGAAGAAGAAGAAAGAAGAAGAAGAAGAAGAAGAACAACGCAACAACAGCAACAGCAACAACAAAGAAACAAACAAAGACAAATTAAAAATAATAACAAGTAAATCTTAGTGGTATGATGGACATCAAACATATGTCTTTCTTCCTTTTTTTTGTTTTGTTTTGCTTTTTGTTTTCTCTTTTGTTTTTTGCTTTACGGTTTTGGCTGAGATTAAACTCTAAAAAAAAAAATCAAGTCTTAATTTAATCCAACAACCCAAGCTAGTCAACCGGCATGAGAAGGAAGGAGAGAGAGAGAGAGAGAGCACCCCACAATTGGCAATACGAACACGTACAGTCTACGGTATCCCAAGGGGAGGAATTTCATTGAGAACTGTCCCCGCGCTTACAGGCCAGTCCCGCTACAACAAACGGATAGAGTCTAGCTAGAGTTGGCTTGTCGTCCCCCCCCACCCCAACCCCACCCCCCAAACCGCAAAGTGAAGTCGTTGAGAGAGAGAGGTATGAGATGTGTAGGAGGGACCTCACACCACTACTACAGCTCTGGTCGTAACCTTTATTATCAGAGAAAGGTGGTGCCCACTCGATCTTTTCTTTCCAGGCTTTCTCTTTTTCTCTATACCGGGGGAGAGGGTCACGCACTCTTCGACAAGTGGAGTTGACTACCGGGCGTCACTTTCGTAGTCTCTGTGTGTTTGGTGTTTAATTGTTCGTTTTGTTTATTTTGGGGGCAGTGTTTTTGTTGTTGTCTTGTTTTGTTTTGTTTGTTTATTTTAGTTTTGTTTATTTGGTGTAGTTTTTTTGTTTTGTTTTGTTTTGTTTGGTTTGGTTATTTTAGTTTTGTTTATTTTGGTGGTAATGTTTTTTTAAATTTTTTAAAATTTGTTTGTTTGTAAGCCCCATCACATGAAATTGAAATTCCTTTTAAATCAATTGGAAGGATGTATGGTATATGTGTTTGTGTGTGTGTGTCAGAGACAGAGAGAGAGAGAGAGTGTGTGGGTGTGTGAGAGAGAGAGGCAGAGTGTGTGTGTGTGTGTATGTGAGTGTGTATGTGCGTGTGTGTGTGTGTGTGTGTGTGTGTGTGTGTGTGTGTATGTGTGTGTGTGTGCGCGCGTGCGTATGCGCGCGCGTGTGTGTACAAAATGTATCAGCAAAGATTCCTTCGTTATTTATGAACAAATTTTTTCTCCGAACTTAGGTCATGAAGTTTGGTCTGTTTAAGAGTCGCATTCTCCCTTTATCTAATTGCATTACCGGACAACCATGTACATGTTACAACCATGTACATACATTGACATTAACACATCACACATAAAATACTTTCATTCATGTACAGGGTAATACACCAACGACAACGAAAACAAGAACCCAAAACCATGAACTTAAGCATTCATCCTCTATATCTTTTATCACTCGTCTCTTTTTTCATGCCTGTCTCCCATTCTTATGATACCTGTTTCTTTCTGTTTCTTTCTCACCCTCTCTCTCTCTCTCTGTTTGTCTGTCTGTCTGTCTGTCTCTGTCTTTGTTTTTCTCTCTCTCTCTCCCCCTCCCCCTCCCCCCTCTCTCTCTCTTTGTTTCTTTCTTTTTTTTCTGTCTCTCTCACTCTCTCTCCCATTTCTCTCCCTTCCCCTCTCTGTTTTTCTCTGTGTTTCTGATTCTGTGTATGTCGGCCTCTCTGCTACTGTCTATACCGTTGGAAAATATAGTGTTATTTCATTCCATTTCTCTCTTTCTGTCTCTCTCTGTCCCTTTGTCTCTGTCTATGTCTCTCTGTCTGTCTCTGTCTCTCACTGTCTCTCTCTCTCTGTGCCCTTCTCTCTTTCTCTCCCTACCACTCTTTCTCAGTACAATTATATTCCAGTTTTGTACGACTTAGATATCCTTATGCTGTCATATTCCTTTGTATTAACATAAATAAATTCTCTATGAATATCATAATGTATTTTCATTAGTGCAGACATCCATGGACAAGAACTGGATGTGAAAAGGACAGAGAAAAGACAATTACAGGGTATATACCACCATACTCGAAAATGAAAATGTCTTCTTCTGCTTACTTTCCCAACTTTGCATCAGCTGTGCAGTCTGGGCATAAACACTGAACCTGATTCCGCCCTGCCTTATGAAGTGACCTGATCCTTTCTGTTGTCAGTTTAATGCTGTCATCCATGTTTCGCGGACTACCTGTCTTAATGTTTCCGTTATTCTGATGGTATCAGCTTTATGTTTCATAGGACCCTGGTCAAAACGGGAAAGCTGGAGGGAAAGAGAGCACACAGGTAGACCCAGGGAGAAAATGGTAGACGGACTTGCGGAGTGGCTGAAGACGAGGAGGGTGGAGGAGATGCTTGGGGCAACAAGAGATAGAGACAGATGGAAGTCCATGATCGCCAACGCCATGCGACAGGGCACCTGATGATGATGACGAGGACCCTAGCCCCCTCTCCCCTCATTTCAAGTTCTTGCCAGTGCATAGAGTTTTGTGCAGGCTTAGGGAGTCTGCCTGATAAGTGCTGGCAGATGTGGGTGGAGCACACATGGAACTACCCGAGTGCGTTGAATTCGTCTCCAACAAAGTCCAAACTTCAATTTATGGGGTTCGACCTCCACCTGAAGTCTTCACCGAGACGATTGTGCTGGCTGTGCCATTGGTGGCTTTGTCTCTTGTGATTTAACCCTTTAACTCCCGCATCCTATCCACCAACTGCAAAAACTTAACCCTTTGACTTCTTCACCCTATCCGCGGCTTCCTGCTTGCCTGGTTGTATTAAATATGCGTTCTTAGTCTATTTTCGTGTTTTTCTTTTTCTTTTTTGTTGTTTGTTTGTTTGTTCCTGTTTGTTTGAACGCGGGCGGTCGCACTTGTTTTGGGGTCAAAGAGTTAAGTTTTTGCTTTGTTAGCGTGAATGGCAATGCAGGATGCTGGTGGACAGGGTGCGGGAGTCAAAAGGTTAAGTCAAAGGTAACTGCTGGAGTTTAAGCAAACAGGAGTCCAAAACACTCGAAAATGAGAACAGGAACGCGTATTTAATACACAAAAAGGACTGGTCTTTGTCAGGCGTACCCAAAACAATAACAAAGAACAAATACACAGACCTTAGGGGGTGGGGGGTGGGGGGTGGGGGAACCGGCAGCAAGACTTCGTCCGAAATTTTCTCTTGCTAAACAAAATATCAGGTAAATTTTGCTGATCCCCCCCCCCCCCCCTAAAAATTTGTGTGTTAGTTCTTTGTTGTCTTTTGAATACGATTGAAAAGGCCAGTTGGCCGAACATTTGTGCCTGTCTTGTTCTGAGTATTACATACGCATTGTCGTTCTGTTGTTGTTTGTCACATTTAACACAAACAGCTAACAAAACATGAATAAGTAAATAAATGAAAAGATAAATAAATGAATAATAGATAAATAAATTATAAATAAACATATATATAAACAAATAGATAGATAGATAGATAGATACATAGATGGATAGATAGATAGATAGATAGATAGATAGATGGATGGATGGATGGATGGATGGATGGATGGATGGACAGACAGATAGACAGATAGGGAGATAGCCAGAGAGACAGGCAGACAGACATATATATATATATATATAGATAGATAGATAGATAGATAGATAGACAGATAGATAGATAGATAATAAACAAATAAATAATGAATGAATGAATGAATGAGAGAATAAATAGATAAATAAATAAATAGATAAATAGATAAATGAATAAATAAATGAATAAGTAACGGAAGGATCCTGTTCTAACTAGCAAGGAAAACTTAGCAACACAGACAATAACTGTTTTCAAAGGCATATATATATATATGTTTGTATGTATATATATATGTTTTCAAAGAGGAGTGTTCTGAGCTTACTGTTTTTGTACTTTGTATCTGCTTCTATGCTAGCTGAATGGGTAGCGCAAACTGTGTTAGATCTAAGAAGTTCTATACAACATGGGAGATAATTATCAAGAGTTATGTCCTTTGATTATGTTTTCAAAGGACTTGTATTCTGAGCTCATTTCTTGTGTTTTTGTCAGTGTTGTGCTAACCTCATCAGTCATCACTTAGGGTCTTTTAAAAGGTGTGTACGATAATATCACTGCTCTAAAAGACTGACTGTTACTTGTTTACCTCCACCGTTCTTCTTCCACGTTAATTTTACGCATTGATCATTAAAAACTTTCTTGTGTCTGTCGTTGATAATGAATAGAGAGAGAGAGGAGAGAGAGAATGAGAGACAGAAAGAGAGAGGAGAGAGAGAGTGTGTGTGAGAGGCAGACAGACGGACAGAGAGAGAGACAGAGAGAGAGATAGAGACAGAGAGACAGAAAGGCAGACAGAGACAGAGACAGTGAGAGAGAGAGAGACAGAGAGAGAGAGAGATAGAGAGAGAGAGGAAGAGAGAGAGAAGAGAGAAAGAGAGAAGAAGAGAGAGAGAAGAGAGAGCAAGAAAGAGAGAGAGACAGAGAGAAGAGAGAGAAGAGAGGAGACAGAGAGAGACAGAGAGAGAGAGAGAGGAGAGACTGAGAACAGAGAAGAGAGAGAAGAAGAGAGAGAGAGAGAGAGAGAGAGGAGAGAGACAGACAGACAGACAGACAGACAGAGAGAGTTCTGACAAGACTGCGACAGAAACTTCAGAATCTTCTTGCATTTTCAGGTACTAACATTCTCACTGAACCATCAATCAAACGACAATGCCTAATCCTTTGACTCCCGCACCCTGTCCACCAAATGCAAAACAAAAAAATTAACCTTTTGATTCCCTCATCCTATCCACCAGGTTCATGCAGGAAGCTGGTGATAGATAAGGTGAGGGAATCAAAGGGTTAAGTTTTTGCCTTGCTAGCATGGTTGGCAATGCAGGATGCTGATGACAGAGTGCAGGAGTCAAGGGGTTAAGATTTGTCATATAGGCCTACACATATCAAAAGCACAAGAATATTGTGTGGCCTCTATAGAAACACAGAGAAGCAGCAGAGCAGTAAGGAGGCAGAATTCCAGTTCGTTACTTGGGGGGTGGGGGAGGGGGGGGGAATTAACAAGATGATTTACCTTGTCTATGCGTTTTGTGTGTGTTTTTGTTGTTGTTGCTTTTGTTGTTGTATCGTTGTTACTGTTGCTGTTTTCGTTGTTGTTGTTGTTGCTGCTGTTATTTTCGTTGTTGTTGTTGGCGTTATTGATGTTGTTGTTATTGTTGCTGTTACAGTTGCTTTTTGTTGTTGTTTTCGTCGTCGTCGTTATTGTTCTTATAGCTGCTATTGTTATTTTTGTAACAATTCTTGTTCTTTTCATCACCGTTGTTGTTGTCGCTATAATTGTTGTTATTTTTGTTTTACCTTCGATGCTGTTTTTGTTGTCTTCGTTATTGTTGTTGTTGTTTTTTTTTATTGAAATTTGTTGTTATTATAGTTATTGTTATTGTTGTTTTCGTCATAATTTGTTGTTATAATAGTTATTGTTATTGTTTCTGTAGTTGTTGTCTTGTTTGTCGCCGTTGTTGTTGTTGTGACTGCTAGAATCGTTTACGTTGTCGTTGTCATAGAGAGAAGTGGTAAATTGGTAGCGTGGCTCAACCATCTTCCTAGTCTATTGTTCTTCCAAACAAGAGGGACTTGCTCACACAATGAGACAGAGGAAGCAGGGGAAGGAGAGAGAGAGAGAGACTGGGAACATTAAATTTCATTTTTCCGGGCACCACCCCCCACGTGAAATACAATGCCTCATAAAAGGACCCAGTCCAACAAGCGAGCTACAAGGCGTTACAGTTGTTTTTGTGTTTCCACATTATCCTATAAATTGCCGGACTGCCATCAAAGGGAGGACACTTATTCTTTAATGCTTCAGAAACGAAAGAACGAGTTATGTAAGTTTTCTGGTCTATTTCAGATATGAATTGTTTATAATAGGGTTTGCTTTTTGTTTTGTTTTGTGTTTTCAGGTTTTTATTTTTGAAGCGTGTGCGTGTGTGGGCGTGGCGTGGCGTGGTGGCGTGGGCGTGGGTGGCGTGTGTGTGTGGGCGTGCGGGCGTGCGGGTATGTGTGTGTGTGTGTGTGTGTGTGTGTGTGTGTGTGTGTGTGTGTGTGAGTGAGTGTGTGTGTGTGTGTATGTGTGTGTTAGTGTGTGTGTATGTGTGTGTTAGTGTGTGTGTGTGTATGTGTATGTATGTATGTGTGTATGTGTGTGTGTTCTTGTTCGCTAAAAATACAACGATCAAGCTCTTTTATGTTGTTGGTTGGACATCTTGAGTTATTTTTTTAACGAGAAAATGGGTCATGCCTTTAAAACACTGATTTAAAAAAAAACTATTTCGTAGGTTGGGCATACGACCTGAATCAGCAAAAATTCACATCACTCGAAATCACAGTAATGATACGAGGATACAAAAAAATGTTTGCTAGGCTCAGACCTTGCTAGAGCGTATGATGTGTGAACAAGTTAAGGGCTTATACCTTGGTCATTTTGTACCTTCTTTATCCATCTGTATGGCACTTACAGCCTTAATGTGCATGAAACTGATTCTGAGCGTGGAGACGTTGTCTTGAGAAACTGGAAGTGAAAGGAAAGACCTGACAGTAAACTAGAAATCCTCAGTTTTGTTCCCTTTGTGTCAGAGACACTTTGCCATTGACATCCAGTCTAGTTTTGCAATTAATATTAGCGTATTTAGAGCGAAAAACAAAACAAAACAAAAAACAAACCAACAACGTTGAATGAATATTTTGTAACCACGTTATTTGTTTGTTTTTCTGTTTGGCCTGTTTGACTGTCTGTTTGTTTGTTTACTGCTTTTTAAATCATTCTTTTTCTTCAATATAATTTTAATGGATAGAATTCAGTATAATATGAGTAATTTATATCAAAGTAACACACAGCATTAAAGAAAAAAAAACCCACCAAAAACAAAAACAAAACAAACAAAAACAAAAACAACCAACCAACCAACCAACCAACCAACCAAACAAACTAAAAAACCCAGAAGCACACGAATGTAGCATGAGAAAGAGTATTAAATTCACAAAATGAAAAACGCTTTGTAGCATATTCAAGCAGTAATAAAAAACTAACTAGCTAACAAACAAGAACAAGAGAGCAAATGGGAACAGAGGTGCAGAACGATCAAACTTCAGCAAAGATAACAACTCGCAACACTGTTCAGTAAAGTTTGCAAACACTGAGTCAATCAGCATCTTTCTGGTTTAAAATTTCAATGATGCTGGACAATGAGATCGCATTTGTTGACATTAAAAAAGGTGATTACTGTTATATAATCGTTACATACGCATTTGATTGTCTGACTGAATTTAATTTAAAGCGAACACAAAGATATTCTGTAAGCTTAAATGATTTAAATTCTTGTAAAATCTTTGTACTTTTACTTTGAAAGGGCGTAAGTTACATTTTGCTTTTACTTTGGTTTCTAGTCCAGTGTTTAATATTCATTATCATGGAAGTTGAAAATCAAAATTTATTTGTATTGCCTGGCCTATTCATTGCTGCGCCTTCACCTATTTTGTCAACCCAGTCGTTATTTACAATGACAAAACGAGACAGGATAAAAAAAAAAGTCGACTTATCTGTTAATTTTTATCGAACAATGAGTTTATTACTTTTTCTCATATATTAAATCTCTGTATCGCTGTTTTACGTCATCTCAAACATTAAATTGTGTTTTCTTTATTTTCGTAACCTTTTAGGGCCTGTAATGGAGATTTCTGTTTACACATAACAAAATTTTAAGCAATGTTATTGGAAGGTCTACTTTATACTTCATTAGGATGGCAACTAATTGTGAAGTGAAGGTTGCATGTCTCTTTCTGAAATGCAAGCCTTTTCTGCCCTAAATTGTGAAATATCAAAGCCAGCTCCTGCTTCACCACGATCTAAAACGGAGCAGTCAGTAAATGTGTCAACTGATGCACATATTTTTCATGTAAATGTGATAGAACATCAAATGCTTATAGTTATGGCCCAGTATCTTTCTCTATATGTCTGAGTGTTACTCGGACATTAAGAACTGGATGACGTTCAACAAACTTCAGCTTAATGACGACAAGACAGAAGCTATCCTCATTGGCACCCGTCAGAAACTTTCTCAGCTGCCTCCTCTTTCTCTCCCATTATGTAACACATCAGTCCCAATTTCTGATTCAGCTAAAAACCTTGGTGTCTGCATTGAGTCTACCCTCTCCATTAACAACTTTGTTTCTCAAACTGCCAGATCTTGCTACTATCACCTCCATCGTATAAGCCTGATCAGGAAGTATCTCTCTGTCGAAACAACTGTAAAACTCGTTCTCTCCTTCATAATGTCTCGCATTGACTATTGCAATTCACTCCTGTCTGGTCTTCCTGCCTCCACCATTCACATCCTGCAGCGCATTCAAAACAATGCTGCACGCCTTGTACTCAAAAAGAAAAAAGCTGACCACATATCTCCTCTCCTGGCACAATTTCACTGGCTCCCTGTATCAAAGCGCATACAGTACAAACTAGACACCATGTGCTACAAAAGCCTCAAT
>CM060310.1:75807627-75812627 GCA_030674185.1 Monoplex corrugatus | reverse complement strand
TCAACAACAACAACGACAACAACAACGACAAACAAAAATAGCTTTAAATATCCATTGACACACACGAAACACTTTTTCATGTTTTTTGCCTCCTCAACTTTTGAGTTGCTTCAGTGATGTTGACCACATGCCACTCATTCCGGCTGTACAACACAGCACCAGCCCTCAACTTTACTCAGTGAAATCCCAGAGTAACTCATAATGGTACAAGCGGACAGTTCAGAGAAGAAGATTAGTGGTTGATCGTTTGTGTTTCATGTGAACACGAGTGTCCTACTATTATAAACGTGTAGATATTGCACTTGGTATTCTGATTCCTATGCTATTATTGTTATATATATATATATATATATATATATATATATATAGTTATTTTTGTTTAAAGCCCAGCCGACTACGCCGAGCCATATCAGGGCTATGTTCGTTTCAAGACCTAGGTAGAAAGAAACTCTAGGGAGAGCTAGACAACAGAAGGTCTTCAGAGAAGTAACCCCCTTTAGACAAGTGTTTCGGCCCTGAACTCCTTACACTCTCGGGAGGCCGGGCCACATCCAGGTCATGACTCCTGGATGCCCTTCTGCTGTTGTCTATATTTTTTTCCCCACGCCGGGGAGCGAACCTGGGCGATTCTGCGTTTCAGAACTGCGGTACGCGGTTTTACCAATGTGCTAACGGGGCACACATCATCTGTAGGAATTTAATCCTTATGAAGTTCACTTTTGGTTCCTCCTTGCCCAGATCCAGCTTGAGCTCCTTTCTGCTGCCTCTGCCATCGCTTTAAGGGCTCTGGTCCTCTTCTTCCCAGAAATGGCGAGTTGTTTCATGAGATCATAAGCGGAGGTGCACACAAACCCTCTTGCCCCGACCTCTATGGCGAAGATTTTGACCCGCAGACCTGCTTTCTTCAGGGTGCTGGCAAGACCGGCGTATTTTTCGGTCTTGTAGATATGTGCTTCTTCCATTCTGCTTTCGTATGGCACAGTGAGTTCTATCAGAATCACTTGTTTCGAGGAGTCAGAGTGGAGAGCGATGTCTGGTCTCATGCCTGTCTTGCTGATGACATCTGGGTAATTTCTCCACTCTGGGAGGTCTGCTGTACACTCCCAGTCGACTGCTCCATCCAGAAGACCCTTTGGCAATGTGCTGGTTGTCATAGCAATTTCGGGCCAGACCTGTTTCCCTCCTGCTTTGTAGAACGTTGTCATAGCAATTGGTGCGTTTGGGGTCATGGTTTTTTCGCTAACCACGTCTGTGATCACTTTCAGAACTTGTTGTGCCTCCATGTATACCTTCCTTGGGCTAGCGCTACTTTGCAAGAGCTTAGGACATGTTCCACCGTTTGTTTCTTCTGACAGAGCGGACATGCTGGGTCATCTGATTTCCCCCATTTCACTAAGTTTGCATTCGAGGGGAGCAGGTCATATACAGATCTGAGGAGGAAGCTTATCCTTAGAGGAGCCATGTGCCACATATCGTTCCAGCTGAGACTTCTTTGGAGTGCACTGTCCCATGTTGTCCATTGCCCCTGTTGACCTTGCTGGACTGCCTTCTGCACTCTTTTGACATCTTCTTCTTTCTTCAACTCCTGTATGATCATGTCTCTTTTTTCCTTCCCTTTGGCTTTGGACCACCACTGCATTTTTGTTGCTCCCAGTCCCTGTCTGTTGGTTTGCGTGTGTCCAATTATTTCTTTGATGCTGAGGTTTCTCTTGGCATTGTTTACAGCTTCTTGGACTTTCCATTTTCTGCCAGTTCTCAGCTTTGGCTGAACTGATCTCACGATATTGTCTTCCGATTCCTCCAGCATGCTCAACAGTCTTGCTTTTCCAACTTTGTATTCCTCCACTATGGATTTGAGAGGTAGCTTCAGCATTGCTTGACGACAGTAGAATGCAACATCAGTGAGACCAGGTGGGACACCGAGCCATTTTCTTGTGTATTTGTTGATTTTGGCTTCCATTGCTTCCACTGTGCTGGTGCAAATGTCATAGATTAGCAGTGGCCACAGCAGCTTTGGTATCAGCATGAACTGTAGACACCAGACTTTGTATTTGCCTGGCAGTCCGCAGTTATCTATTTTCTTCAGGCCTTCTTCTGCTGTTTGCTTGGTTTCACATCCCCTTTGTGTGTCTTTCAGGGAGTCATCATACCATCTTCCGAGACTTTTTACTGGCTCTTCTGTGACAGTGGGGATGGCTTGGTTGGCTACCATGAATTTGACTGAATCTGCCACTTTTCCTTTTCGCAGTGAGAGACTTCGGGATTTCTTTGGGTTGAACCTCATTCTTGAAGAGGCCACCAGCTCATCCAGCTGCTTTAAGATTTGGTGTGTCTCTTCCTCATCCGTGGACAAGACTGTTGTGTCATCCATGAAAGCTTTCAGAGGAGGCATCTGGTATCCATCTCCCAGATTCACTGGACCTGAACTCTTCATTGCAGCTTTCAAGATGACTTCCATTGCCAACACGAACAGTATGGGAGAGATTGCACAGCCCATTGCAATGCCCACCTCTAGGTCTATCCAGTCCGTGGTGTATTCTTTGGTAGAGAACCGCATTGAGAACCCTTGGAAATACTTCAAAAGAAAAAAAAAGGAAAAGAAAATTAAGTATACATATCAATGCATTCGTGCTCATAATCTAAGGAGATGCCCCTTGCCTTGGCCACTCCGTCCAATTTATCGAACAGTGGATTTAAAAAAAACCATACCTGAATACAGATTTAAACATAACTAAGGACAGTAAAACATATCTAAGAACAGGCCTAAATTACCTAAAATTGCTTCCGCATATCTCATTTCCCTGGAGCCAAAAATACACCAAATACATGTACCCAATTATCAATCCTATGAGAAAGTACGTAAGACTTTATCGAACACATACAGGTGAATGGACCAGCAAGGCAGAACATGATAGGAAGAAATAACAGAAAGCAAAGGAGGAAGAAAGAGAGTGGCAGAAAGGAGGAAATTCCTAACACAGAAATTTCCAGAAGGTGGGAATACTATTTATGCTGAAAGAGCCCCCGGCATCCCCACGGGGTTGATTCCTATGCTGTAGCTGTCATTTCATTTGGCTGCGTTTCATTTCTCTCTTTGCCTCTCCTAAAACAAAATTTGTTCGTTTTGTCTTTTCACAGGAAAAACATACGTCAAAAAGAACATGCACACTGAAAAGAGAGAGAGAGAGACAGAGACAGAGACAGAGACAGAGACAGAGAGACATAGAGAGAGACAGAGAGAGAGAGAGGCAGAGAGAGAGACAGAGACAGAGACGTTAAATGAACAAACAAACAAACAAACAAACAAACAAACAAACAAAAAAACCCCACGAAATTAAGAAAAAGAAACGAAGCTAACAATAAGGTAAGATAAAATGAAATACACGAAGAAGAATAAGGACAGAAAATGAAGTAGGCAGGAAAGAAACAAAGGAAGGACGGAAGAAGAAAAAGAGAAAGAAATGAAGCTTCAAAAAAAGCATGAAAGGGAATGAAAAAGAAGTGAGGAAACCAGCAGCCCACATTTACTTAACCTCAGTTAACAATGTTAACCTACTCCGTAGCGGCAGTATTCTCCGTTAACCCTTTGACTTTCTCAACCTATCCACCAACTTCCTCATTATCTGCCATAATAGGTACTCAAAAATAAAACATTTTCACTCCCTTCCGCTATCCACCAGCTTCTTGTGCCAGGAAACTGTAGAATAGGGGGAGGAATTGAAAGGTTACATTTTTTTGCAGCTAGTGGATAGGATGAGAGAATCAAAGGGTTAACAAGGTGTTGGGCCGGCAACTAATCCCGAAACAGTTCATTGTTATTGGCACGTGATCACCACTCCATTTACGCCCGTGGATGCAAACGAGAAACACAAAACCAGCATTTTACATATTCCTTTCTCGCCATTAACCCCGTGCAGAAGAGAGGAAAAGTAAACGGAGAGAACAATCAAATAAGATGGTTAAGCCATCCTAACAATCTCCCTTTTATGTAAGGATTATTATAGGAAATGCAGATTTTAAACTTTTCAAAGTTAAGCCATCTTAAGAAACTCTCTTTTATGTAAGGATCATTGCAGGAAATGCAGATTTTAAATTTCTCAAAGTCAAGCCATTCAAACAATCTCTTTTATGTAACGATCATTGCCGGAAATCCAGAGTTTAAACTTCTCAAGGTCAAGCCATCTAAGAAAGTCTCTTTTATGTACAGATCCAAAGTCAAGCCATTCTAACAATATTCCTTTTATGTAAAAATCATTACAAGAAATCTAGATTTTAACCTTCTCAAGGTCACCGAGAGGATGAAGAAACTTCGATTGATATAAAACTTGACTTGCATCAAGACCAAATGTAGACTGTCACAGTAGTGAAGATTTTTGCATAGTTTCAGAACTTCCCGAGAAAATGCTATTCCTACATACACCTGCCTCAGAAAGTGCCAAATTTTAGGTGCGATATTTTTGTTGGTCCTTATGTTCCTGACGATGAAGTTTTAGCCTTCAAACCCATGTTTTCGCGACTCCTCAATGGAGCACACTTGTGACCAAAATTGAGTCAAGATCCACCTATAAAGAGTTGGGGAAAATTTTGTTCATACAATTTTGTCGCAGATAATTAGATCAGACAGACACATAAACACACAAATATACACATACACACATGTGCACCCACACAGACATACACACGTACATACACACTCTCGCACACACGCATACATACACATACACACACGCACACATGCATATGCGCGTGTGTGCGTATATCAAAAGAAAAAAGTTTGAAAAAGAAGGAACAGCCATTCTGAAAACTGCCTCGCGTTTGTTTAATTATTGTTTATTACCTGTTTTATTTTATTTCATTTTTACTTTTCAAAATTATTGTGATATTCTCAAATACCAACAAAGCATGCGTTTTAAACAGTAGTTTTCTGTTGGTTGAACTTGACTACAACGCTGTATGGTTTTTCATATGTTTGCACATCTCTAAACATATTTTGACATTTG
>CM060310.1:75795127-75802627 GCA_030674185.1 Monoplex corrugatus | reverse complement strand
AATATACAGCGCCTGTTGACTCGCACCACTGAGTGTTACTCAGACATTAAGAAATGGATGACGTTCAACAAACTTCAGCTTAATGACGACAAGACAGAAGCTATCCTCATTGGCACCCGTCAGAAACTTTCTCAGCTGCCTCCTCTTTCTCTCCCATTATGTAACACATCAGTCCCAATTTCTGATTCAGCTAAAAACCTTGGTGTCTGCATTGACTCTACCCTCTCCATGAACAACTTTGTTTCTCAAACTGCCAGATTCTGCTACTATCATCTCCATCGTATAAGGCTGATCAGGAAGTATCTCTCTGTGGAAACAACTGCAAAACTCGTTCTCTCCTTCATAATGTCTCGCATTGACTATTGCAATTCACTCCTGTCTGGTCTTCCTGCCTCCACCATTCACATCCTGCAGCGCATTCAAAACAATGCTGTACGCCTTGTACTCAAAAAGAAAAAAGCTGACCACATATCTCCTCTCCTGGCACAACTTCACTGGCTCCCTGTATCAAAGCGCATACAGTACAAACTAGACACCATGTGCTACAAAAGCCTCAATAACGCAGCTCCCGATTACCTGTCAAGCCTACTTGAGATCTATGTTCCCTCACGTACCCTCCGCTCTGCCTCCGATCCTCTGACATTTCGCTTTCCACGCACTAAGCTCAATACCTATGGTCCACGAGCCTTCTCTGTTTCTGGTCCACTTTCCTGGAACAAACTTCCTCTCTCAGTCCGTCAGCAACCTACTTTTGTCTCCTTCAAGTCCGCTCTCAAAACTCACCTTTTCTCCTCCGCATAAAATCCTAACCTCACTCAACCCCCCCCCCCCCCCTCTGCAGCCTGTCTCCGCTCGGAGGGAATCACATGGTTATAATATATAATTGTATATGCTATGCTCTCTATAATTTTCCATTGCTTTTATTCTTGCTTTTATTCTTTCTCCCCATTTATAGCCATGCGTGTGTGTGAGTGTGTGTGTGTGTGTGTGTGTGTGGTGTGTGTGTGCGCGTGCGTGTGTGTGCGTGCGTGCGTGCGTGCGTGCTTGCGTGTGTGTCTGCTTCAGCGCTTAGATTTGATTTTATCAAGATTTTGCGCTATATAAATATTGTAATTATTATTAATTATTATCTACTTGTGTCTGCCTCCATCAAGACTGTCTCGTTTGTTTTCTTTGCTGTCCATGGAACTCTCAACATTCTTCTTAGAAACCACATCTCGGCTGCCTCAATCTTGTTCTGGCTTTGCTTGCTGACTGTCCACGCCTCACATCCATACATGTCCCTCCGTTCGATATGTAATAATCTCCCATTGTAAGGAAAAAAGCAGCTGGTTTGGACTTGTGATCCAATTTCGGTAAAGATCTGTCTTGTAAATGGCTGAGAAATGTTTGCTGAAACATTTTCTTTAGAGAGAGAGAAGGAGGGAGGAAGAGAGTGAATGAGGGAGAGAAAGAGAAAGAGAGAGAGAGAGAGAGAGAGAGAGAGAGAGAGAAAGAGAGAGAGAGAGCACTCAGACTTTAGTTGTATAATTATGGTTTATTCAAACAGGCCACAGTCTCTTAGTAGAGGGATACACGCAATGACGAACATTAGAATCACATAAACATCACATTTCATTCCGAATTCTTTGTACAAATGAAAGCAAACTGTTTCATAATTCTTTCATTTGTTGATGACATCATTAAGATAAGTTTAAACAGAGAATATCTTCTGATATACTTTGGTGGGATAAATTGTTCTCTGATTGCTTTCAAAACTGGACAAGACAGTACAAAATGAACCTCGTTCTCTTTGGCTTCTCGACATAATGGACGGACCATCTTCCAATAGGATGTTTGTCTGGAACGATAATAACAAATAAGTGTATCTTATATTCCAAACCTATGCTTTGCTATGAAATGTAAATTTGAGCTTTGCTTTGAAATGTTTTAAATCTTTATCAATATTTAAAGATAAATAAACAGGAACACAAAGCAAATGGTTATACAAGCTATGCAAATCGAAGCTATTGCACTCCTAAATACGAAAATTCCATTTTTGTCCTGTACAATCAATAAACCTCTCGACAAAATACCTGGGTAAATATATTGATATCACCTACACCCTGATTCATCCATCCTACGCCAAAACTATATTCATACTATTTCATTCTCAAACCAATCAACCAGTTTCTCAGAACTCTAGCATCTAATTCAAACATCGTGTACGCTTTGTAAGGTAATCGGTGTTTTCCCATTTATGTTCACTCGAACCAATATCTTATACAGTTTACTGCAGAAAGCATAACTACTGGGTACCTGTTTCTCTCACCATACACCAAAATCGTTCGGCGTTTGAAGTGATTCACCCAAAAACATTTTCAAAGCAAACAAACCTCTTTTTCACCTTGTACGGAAGACTGAGGCAGCTAAAATGTGGTTTCCAAGAAGAATGTTGAGAGTTCCATGGACAGCAAAGAAAACAAACGAGACATTCTTGATGGAGGCAAACACTAGAAGATCATAGATAAGGAAGATAAAGAAAAGACAAGTAACATTTACAGGACATTTTATGAGCAAAGGGGAATTAAAGCAACTGATCTCACAACAGGAAAGCTGGAGGGAAAGGGAACACCAGCTAGACACAGGTAGAAAATATTGGACGGACTTGCAGGGTGGCTGAGCACAGACACGGTGGGAGATGTACTTGCAGCGACAAGGGATAGATTCGTGTGGAGGGCCATGATCGCCCACGCTATGCACCAGGGCACGTGATAATGATGATGAATGACAGATGAAGCATTATAATCATCCTCATCTTTCAGCCGTCGAAGGTCTGTTGCTGGACATAGGCCTTCCCCAGCTGCTTCCATTCAGTTCTATCCGGCGCTTTTTCCTCCCCAGTTCTTGTCAAATCCATGTAGGTCGTCTCTCCATCTAGTTTTCTGTCTTCCTCTATTGAGAATGCCGTTTTTTGGTATCCAGAACGTGGTTTTTGTTGTCCAACGATTGTCCATTCTCCGGGTGAGACGTCCTGCCCAGTTCCGTTTCAGTTTGTTGATGGTGTCCAGGATGTCTGGCACTTTTGTTCTTTCTCTGTTCATATTCAAACCTTGGGTTCCTCGGAAAGAATGTAATTCTAACAGAGACTCAAGACATTGCTGTCTCTCTAAATTTAAACGCTTTGTTTGAGAGAGAGAGAGAGAGAGAGAGAGAGAGAGAGAGAGAGAGAGAGAGAAGACAGACAGAAAGATAGATAGATAGATAGAGAGAGAGAGAGAGAGAGACAGACAGACAGACAGACAGATAGATAGATAGATAGATAGATAGATAGAGAGAGAGAGAGAGAGAGAGAGAGAGAGAGAGAGAGAGAGAGAGAGAGAGAGAGAGAGAGAGAGGATGGCAATGTACTTGTAAATTCCCCCACCCCCGACTTTTTTTTCTCTCTTGGAAAAAGTCAAATTAAAAAAAAATAAATAAATAAAAAGGAATGGAGCAGAGCAGGTTCCAACCTCTCCATAAGCGTTCAGTGGGCAGATGAGAGATAGGGCAGTTAAAAACCTGCACACTAGGGTTATTACAGGAAATGCAAATAACTCTGCACGTATCTCTTCCCTTCATTGCCCTCGTTAAGATGTTACTGACTTTGTCAACGCCTCTCATGGGGCGCCACAAGGCTTCCCCTCCTCTCCCGATCGGACCTCTTTTAAGCACCGTTGAGGGGTGGGATGGGTGAGGAAAAGAGGAGAAGGAGGATAAAGTGAAGGGGGCGGTACAAGGAGGGAGAGGAGGGATGTGGGGGGGGGGAACGGGGATAGAGTAGGGGGATGTGATACTGACACTGCCATTCAAGAAGTTCAGAGAGAAAGGGGTTGCTGAAAGTTTTTTGTTGTTGTTTTTTTTTGTCTGTAATAAAGAAGACCGATCTACCGCCCCAAGGGAGAGGATCCTTGAGAGCAAAGTGCTCTGGAAAGTTTGTGGGCAGAAGTTCTAAGATATTTTTTTTCTGGCGTGGCATTCAGATTTAGACATTGGGAGCCAAGTGTGACAAATCTGTAATCAAGCTTGTGCATTAGCCCTATGGCCTGGCGAGGCCTACAGGTTTTTAAATTTTTTTTTCATCATTATTACTTGCAGATTCCGTGATTTGTTTCTTTCTTTTGTGTTCTGATTTTTGTCATTAGAAATTTACAGTGCGAAAAATTGGCTTTTACTTTTCTTCGCCATATTTTTGATAGTTGCAAAACAGCTTTATTGTTGTTGTTGTTGTTGCTGCTGCTGTTGTGTTGCTGTTGTTGTTGTTGTTGTTGTTGTTGTTGTTATCTCTGTGACAATTTAAGTTTCAGTTTCTCAAGATACCGTCTTCACACTCAGAATGAATTCCATATGCACTAGTACAATGTGATGGAGAAAACTATTTCTAACCTGTACCAATACAACAGAAACGCATGGCACTCCAAACAATAGGTAAATTCATGCTGAGGTAAATTATTTTCGTCCAGACACATCAGTCACACCTTGATCAAACTTCATTATCATCATGTGCGTTGTCGCATGGCGTTGGCGATCATGGCCCTCCATATGAATCTCTTTTGTCACTGCAAGTATATCTCCTATCATTTTTAATCCTATCCGCCTTGCAAAACTGTTTAATATTTTCTCCCTGGGACTACCTGGTGCTCCTTTTCCTTCTAGCTTTCCTGTTATGAAAGATGCTCAAATTTCTATTGCCTCATAAAACATTCTATAAATGGTTTTTGTCTTTTCCTAATCTTCTTCATTAATATTTTTTTCGTGTTTGCTTCTTCGAAGACTGTCTTGTATGTTTTCTTTGCTTTCCATCAAATTCGATATTTTTCTTAGAAATCACATTTTAACTGCCTCAGTCTTGTTCTGACTTTACTTGTTGATTGCCCAGGTTTTGCTTCCGTACAAAAGTATTGATTCTATAAGTACTTGAAAACTCTCTTCCAGATGCCAGTTGATAGACATTTGTTGGCAAGAACGCTTTTCATTTTCTTGAATGCTGTTTTAACCTGACCAGTTCTGCTAGATATTTCAAACGTATATTTGCCATCTGGTGAAATGACTGTTCCCAGATATTTAAACTTGTCAACGTGTCTCAGTGTTGTGCCATTTGCTGTATTTCGCACATTTTTTTTTTATTAAATACCCTAACTTTAGTCTTCTCACTATTTAGTTCTAGTCCTTTATTTTTGCTTTCTATTTCTATCATATTCACAAGGTTTTTTTTTTAGGTCTTTTCTATTTGTTGCAATTAGTACGGAGTCATCTGCATAACAAAGATTGTCTAATATTTTTTCTTTATAATGTTTGGATCTTTTCCATCAATATTGTGCTTTTACATATATATATATACATATATATATATATATGTATATACATACATACGTACATACGTACATACATACATACATACGTACATATATATATATATATATATATATATATATATATATATATATATATATATATATAATGGCATTAACTGTTCCTTTCCCTTCGACAAATTCAGTTTGTTCTTCCCTTACTTCTGAACTGATTGCAGTCATTGTCCTCAGCATGATTATTCTTAATAAAATCTTTGTCACATGACTCATCAAGCTGACTGTACGATAGAGTTCGCATTCTATAGCCCCTTCTTTCTTTGGAAGTGTAATGAAAATTGACTTTGACATATCTATAGGAATTTTTATGGTGTCATAAATTTAATTTAAGAGAACTGTTACTTTTTAAGTACCAAATTCATCGAAAACCCTAATCATTTCTTTAGTAATATTGTCTGGGCTTGGGTCTTTCCCGGTGTCATCTTCTTGATCGCTGCTCGAACTTCATCTTTCATTATTGGTCAGACTCACTGGCATGATTTTGAAAGAGCAAGATTTGAAGACCACAATTTGACACTGATATAATGATTGACTGGATAGATTCATCTACAACAGAGAAAGAAAGAATGAAAATCTGACTTGTGTAATCGAAACCAGTGACAGATAAATGGAGGCACTCAAATCTTTGTGATGAAGCATGACCCATCAAGCAAACATCACGAGAGTGAGTCTTGTAAGATCTACGTGTATAATATCACACTGAAATGACCCTAATTTGGCTTTACCAAAGGGAGCTAAGAGAGAGTGCAGTAATACTGTGGCCACTGTTGTCTTGAAAATCTTATCACTTCGCCAAACAAACCAGTGAAGCGAATAACCAACACAGTCAAAACAAAAAACCGTGGTTTTTGTGACAATATACTACACCATAACGTTACACACACAGAAAAGCCAGTGATCAACACAGTCAAAACAAAACCGACCTTTTCTTTAAAAAGCTGCTGTTCCACACCATCATCATCATCATCAATCATCATCATCATCATCATCATCATCATCATCATCATGATGTGCCTTTGCCGCATTGTGTTGGCGATCATGGCCTCCATATGAATCTATCCCTTGTCGCTGCAAGTACATCTCCCACCCTCTCCACATATATGCCATAGGCTCAACCACAAATATCTTATAGATAAGATGTCTGTGGGATCAACAAACGAAAACCGGAGCAGCTGGCCCTATATCATCTAACTTCCGCCTAAGGACGGCAGAAGTGGTGTAGCACTTTCCTGTTCAGAAGAGAACTACTTAGTCGCTGACGAGGGGACGTGATCTGTCCTGGCTGTTAATAGCCTGTACTGATCACTTTGGCAAATAACGGGTCGCCAAATGCAAACACCGTAAGTTGGGTATCTTACCCAGTGGACATAAGAGACTTGATCTCTGGATCAGGGCAGGCCTGTTAAACTAATGTAGTTGTTGTTAATAGTGTGTGTGTGTGTGTATGTGTGCATGTGTGTGTGTTTGTGCGTGTGTGTGTGTGTGTGTGTGCGTGCTGTGTGTGTATTGTGTGTGTGTGTTGTGTGTGCGTGCGTGCGTGTGTGTGTATTGTGTGTGTGTGGTGTGTGCGCGTGTGTGCGTATACGTGTGAAAAAATGTCGGCCAGAGTTTATAACATTTATGATACATTTCTACTAAATTAACATTTAACTGGTTTCACGCATTAGGTTTGAACAACGGAAAACATTATAAAAAACGCTTACTTTAGTTCAAGTAAGCAGGACGCGTTTGTCAATTTATTCATTTATGTACTTATTTATTCATTGTCTATTCATTTATTCATTTTTTGATGGTTGGTTGTTTTTTTTTTATCATTCACACAATACTAGATATGTCCTTACTTGTATACAAATATACGGAAAACAACGAAACAGCACACAAAGTGAAACAACAAACAAATTAAAAACAAACAACAGGACCAATGAAACTCTAAGCTGACACCACCAGAATGATTGGAGCATCAAGATGACAGCAAACTGGCGAGTTCTATTCGCAAGCTAGGATTGAACTCGAGACATCAGATGTTGAGTCCACTGCTCTACCAGCAGATCCAGACAGTCTGCACTACAGACATATGTAACTTGATAACACATCAACATATAAACGTGCACTT
>CM060310.1:75790127-75792627 GCA_030674185.1 Monoplex corrugatus | reverse complement strand
GATCATCTGTCTTATACTATGCTGTTTTGGACGTACATCAATGTATGTGTTGTGTGTGCGCGCGTGTGTGTATGTGTGTATGTGTGAGTGTGTATGTGACTGAGAGTGTGTTTGTGTGTGTGTGTGTGTGTGTGTGTGTGTGTGTATGTGTATGTGTGTGTGTGTGTGTGTGTGTGTGTGTGTGACTGAGTGTGTTTGTGAGATGAGTGTGTTGTGGTGGTGGTGGGGTGTGTGTGTGGGGGTGAGTGTGTGTAATATGTGTGTGCACGCGATGTATGTGTGTATGTACATACGCAAGTGCGTGTGTATGTGGATGTGTACTTGTGTGCAAGTGTGATCATACATGTGTGTGTGTGTGTGTGTGTGTGTGTGGTGTGTGTGTGTGTGGTTGTCGTGTGTGCGTGTGTGTGTGTGTGGGGTGTGTGTGTGTGTGTGTGGCAAAAGTGAAAGAGTTATATCCGCGTGAGCGCGTACGTGTCGAATAATCAGCTTCACGGTTTTAAGTCCAACATTGCAACAAATCTATTCATTCTGGAGTACTTGAAAAGTCACACGAGCATAGATCGAAATATAAGATCAAGTTCACTCTTTCTTCCAGCAGGTTACAAGTTATGTAGACTAGATGGAAAAAAATAGGCTCAGTGAGACGACACTCTCTCCTCTCTCCCTCATCTCTCTCTCTCTCTCTCTCTCTCTCTCTCTCTCTCTCTCTCTCTCTCTCTCTTCTCTCTCTCTCTCCTCTGATTCAGTTCTATATTCACTCTGAGGTGATTGGTGTCCATTTAAATGAAAACTGGCACGACAAATTTCAGTTGAATAAATAGCGATACTTGTCCATGAATTCATTTTTCCTGTCGCTACCCGCCCTTTCGTCTTTTCCCACCAAGCCTTCTCTCTCCCTCATCCAGGACAATACCCCCCTCCTGTCCCCCCCCCCACCCCCCACCCCAAATCCTTCTTTCTTCTTTTGCCTGCCGCGACTGTAACGTCCCGTATATGTAACTATTCAGTTTCAGTTTCAATTTATCAAGAGGGCGTTTCCGCGCTCGGAATAAATTCCATATGAACTGGCGCCACTGATGCTATATGAAAAATAAGATCCAACATTATAGTGATACAACCGGTAAGCTTGCGTTGTCAAGGTCTTGAGGTCCAGTTCAGCACCTGGTTCTGTGTGTTCTCGCGTCAGTCTGTCATATAAGTGGACTTCGATGTGTATAGGAGTTTTTTTGAAATATACAAGAGGGATTCATCACATTCAAACAATTCTATACGCCCTTCATCTCAGTCTGCCACAAGTAGTTATCTGGCAGATTTCTTGAACTTGCAAAAAAAATGAAATAAAATAAAATGAAATAAAACAAAATAAATAGATAAAATAAAATAAAATAAAATAAAATAAGTAAAATAAAATAAAATAAAATAAATTAAATAAAACGAAAGAAAGCCAACTTAACTAAATAATAAAAATAAAACAAAATAAATAAAACAATAAAACAAAACAAAATAAAAATGAAATGAAATAGATAAAAATGAAATAAAATGAAACATAACATAACATAATAAAAACAACAAACAAACCGTGTTGGCAAGGTCTTAAAACTGAGACAGGAATGAAGCCTATGAAACACGGACACCACCAAAATGACTGGAGCATTCAGATGGGTAGCAAAGAAGCCAATTGTACATTGCAGGGATGGAACTGACCTTGTGAACATGAAGTCTTGGCCCACAGCTCTACCAAGAGCGTAGTTTTACCCTGCCGTCATCATACTCAAGGAGGAGAGTGGCAGAATGGTTCAGACGTTCGGCTGCTAATAACTAAACTCGATGTTCTTGGGTTCGTATCCCGTTGAGGTCTCGACTTTTCTCTCATTTTGACCGAAAAATCAAACTGAACGTCTAGTCCTTCGGTAGGGGACGAAAAACGAGTCGCAGACGTGTGTTTTCTGGCTTACGCACGCTTAAGAGCCCATGGCAGTCGAAAATCGTGAAGAGCAGGGCTTTCGCCCGCTGCCCTGGTATAAAGCTTTGGGGAGGTAGGTTGATTTCCCAGGTCCCTCCCCATGAAGGCCGATTGGCCTTCTTGTCCTTCTAAAGTCTTGGTAAATGAATTGGGTGGGACTGTGCTGTGGCGACGCGCTCTCAAAGAGGAGAACAGCCCAAGTTTCTTATTGTAAATCCATTGAGACAAAAAAAAAAAGAATATGATTATGAATACGAATATGAACATGAACATGAATACGAGTATAGATATGAATATGAATGTAAATATGAATATGAAATGATTAGGATTAGAATATTGGTACGAAAACAGAATGCAAATTTCATCCGAACGTCTTGGAAAGTTCTGTTCACACACCTTCCTCCAAAAGTTCTGTTCACACACCTTCCTCCAAAAGTTCTGTTCACACACCTTCCTCCAAAAGTTCTGTTCACACACCTTCCTCCAAAAGTTCTGTTCACACACCTTCCTCCAAAAGTTCTGTTCACACACCTT
>CM060310.1:75747627-75775127 GCA_030674185.1 Monoplex corrugatus | reverse complement strand
GTGCATCGGAAGCATGACCAGCATCGGTGGCATAAATGTTCAGGACTTGTCCACAAAAGTCAAGACAGAGCTGCCTGGAGGGAGATGGCGGTGTCCAAAATGTGCAGCTGCCAACACCGAATCCAGTGACGCCGACAGGTGAGACAGGTTCTTGTTGTGGCAAGGTTACTCCGTTTGAAGGCGGTGTTTTTTTCAGCTCATGGTGTTGATGCCACAGCTGATGAAGTTGGCCTTCAGAGAGTATACTTGCATCGCTTTAGTGGTCTTCCCTAGTCACGGTGTCCTTTGTTCAGATTCCTGTACAGGAGTATCTTTTTGATGTGGTTGTCTTCCGCACACAAAACGTATCCTGTCTATTTGATTAGCAGACATTCAATGTTTAGCAAACCACACTTCTTCAGAACTTGAAGGATGACATCCAATCTTGCCACTTAATGGCTGCAGATCTTACGTAGGCATCTTTTGGTGGAACTGTTCTTGCTGCTGAATATGCCATTCGCAGGTAGTTCAGATAACATTAATAAAGAAGATTAGGAAAAGACAGGCAACATTTATAGGACATTTTATGAGGCAAGAGAAATTAGAGCACCTGGTCACAACTGAAAAGCTGGAGGGAAAGAGAGCACAGGTAGACCCAGAGAGTAAATATTGGACGGAGGACTTGCAGATTGGCTGAGGACAGAGAGGGTGGGAGAGCTACTTGCAGCGACAAGGGATAGATTCGTATGGAGGGCCATGATAGCCAGCGCCAAGCGGCAGGGCACATGATGATGAGGTAGTTCAGATATCGAAGCGGTACAGCAGTGTGCTTAAGAGTACTGCTCTATACACAGCAATGTTTGTGGCGAGCTGATGCCATGGTTTAGCCACAACTTCTTGCTCAGTATTGCAGAGACAGAGCTTGCTAAGGAGATGCACAGCACTACCTCTGTATCAAGATATCCATTACTGACATTGTACTGTCCAAGTAGTAGAATTTGTCTGCAGTCTTCATCTTCTGCTAGTTGATGATCTTCGAAGGTGATGAAGCGCCAAAAACCTGAGACTGACCCATAGCCTCTCTTCAGGCCAGCTGTAGGGCTGAAGTATCTGCAGGTTAAGGCAAGCCAGTCAGTGATACGCTGGATGTCCTTATGCAAGCATGCTGTCAATGCACGGTCATCTGCAAAGAAAAATTCCCGCAGAACACATTTGAACACTTTGATTTCGGCTCGGAGTCTCCACAGATTGAAGAGTTTGAACTAGATATACACCCTTCCTCTTATCAAAGCATCTAAATACACTACTCAGCATCTCGGCAGAGAGGATGTAGAAAAGCGTGGGCTCTAGAACGCATCCCTGTTTCACTCCTTCCTGCACTGGGAAAGGTTCAGATGTCTCTCATTCATTTGTGCGCTGGCCAGCATTCCATTGTAACGGAAGCTGTCTGTCAGACATGTTTCTGGGGGTATCGAAACTTTCGTAGTATCTTCTTCCGGTTAACAAGCCCTTCCGGTCAGATCTCCAAACGCCATGATGGAGATCCTGATTTTGTTCACGGCATTTCTCTTGCAGCTGGCCTAGGGCACACACCATGTCACTCGTGCTTCCCCCACCACTAAATCACATGGAGACTCAGGAAAGACGGCTTAGCTACATAGGTGATGCCTCACTCTGTAAAGAACGATTCTGGCAAAGACCTTCCCCGCCATGCACATAAAGGATATCCCATGATGATTACCGCATACAGCTTTATCGTCTTTCCTCCTAAATATCAGAATAATTGTAATTTTCAAGTCTTGAGGAACTTCTTCCCTCTGTCATACTGTCATAATGCAAGCTTGTCAGCTTCTTCAAGAGCATCTCGCTCCAAATTTTTGTAGATAATTGATGGAACGCCATCAGACCTTGGTGATCTCAGCACTGGTGGCGAGTCCGCCATTAACTTCCTTTACTGGCACTTGGGAGAGTGTTGCACAACTGAATGACATCATCAGATATTGTCGACTCCCTCTTCAGCAGTATATTAAAGTGCCACATCATCAGATTTTGTCGACTCCCTCTTCAGCAGTGTGTTGAAGAACCCAGTCCAACGTGACAAAATGTCAGCATGCGTATCACAGGATCGTGTAGCAGTCACTCCAATTAACAGCTTTCACGACAATAGTTTCTACAAGGATATGTCTAATTTAAAGCAAACCTCAACCTTTACTCCGCTTTTTCAACAGTAATTTCCATGGTCAAGGTCACAAGGTCGCACCGCCGAAAGAGCCGAGTAGTCCTTTGATAAGAAATGAGGAGTTTTAAGACCTTCCAGGAGTAGCCTACATGTGTGCGTCCATACTTGGACATGTGTGTGTGTGTGTGTGTGTGTGTGTGTGTGTGCGTGCGTGCGTGAGTGTGTGTGCGTGTGTGTGCATGTGTGTGTGCATGTGTGTGTGTGTGTGTGTGTGTGTGTGCGTGAGAGAGAGAGAGAGAGAGAGCGAGAGAGCGAGAGAGAGGGGGAGGATTCTTGTGGGAACCTTCATATTTTTAGGCTCGTTTATTAATCAGAAAGTTGCTGACATAATAATTTTTCTTCTCCAAATTTTCCACGATTCAAAACTAGATATCCTTCCTCGTAAGACTGGCAGGCTGCATGCGCAAGGTGTCATACCCCTCCCCGTACACAGTCGTCTCCTCTGTTCAAACTGTTGAAATCCGGGTCACCATCAATAGAAATGGAGAGCTTAAAACGTGAGCCCGTTCGTTCTCACTGTGATTCAAATGATGCCATAAACCGTCTTCGTTGGGCTGGTAAAGTCCTAGTCTGCCTGTCTCATGTCAAAGCGGGGCGGGGTCTGAACGGAAACGGGGGATCTTTTACCTTTACTTTTAATTAAACAGACACGCTCCACTGCATGTGTATGATCAGTCTGAGAACTCTGGTCTGACTTTTTCAAGTTTTTTTTTCCCTTTCTTTGTCTCTGTCTTGACTCTTGATTCGATATGTATGCCTGTCTCAATGGTGAACTCCAAAGCCGATTTTTTGTCTCTCTCTCTCTTTTCTTTCTCTTTCTGTTCTTACTCTTAATTTATTTGTACGTCTGTGTAAACAACCCTAAAACAGACTCCCTCGCTAACCCCCCTCCCTCTCTTAACGGTAAAACAGAACAAGGTGTGGGAGAGGGGTGACACTGAGTCGCTTGACAAGACGTTGTATCCGTAAGTAAACTATGGAAAACGTATTTTCGACTTAAGTCGATGATCCGACTTATGATGTCGAAGTGATAAAAAAAAAAGAAGAAAAAAAAGAGAGAAAAAAAAAAAACGGTTAGAGAAGGCGTTGCTTATTGTGTGAGGACTTTGGAGCAGTAGGTTTAATGGTAGGAGTGCCCGCGTCAGGCGCTGTTAAGCCCGAGTTCGCCTTTCCTAGTTCAGTTGAAGTGATGACAATGAACATCCCAAACCACTAATCAATCCAAGTAAATGGAACACACTTATTCATACTGAAGCGTTCACCTACCAAGGCAGCTCTGTCAGACACGGCGGAGGTACAGACACTGACATGACATCACAAGCCGTCTCAAGAAAGCCAGAAACACCTTCAGAATGCTAAATGTGTAGAGGTTCCACTCAGTACAGCATCAATACCAGGCTGACACTGTACCGGAGCTGTGTCCTTTCCACAACACTTTCATCATCATCATCATCATCATCATCATCATCATCATCATCATCATCATCATCATCATCATCATCATGTGCCCTGACTCGTGACGTTGGCGATCATGGCCCTCCATACGAATCTATCCCTTGTTGCTGCAAGTACATCTCCCACCCTCTTTGTCCTCAGCCACCCTGTAAGTCTGTCCAATATTTTCTCCCTGGGTCTACCTGGTGTTCTCTTTCCCTTCAGCTTTCCCCACAACACTTTACGGATCAGCATGCTGGAGGATGACAGCGACCTTACCGAACTCTCAGCCTTCCACACAGAACCTCCGAGGAACCATACGAATCTAATAGACCAGCACCATCTCCAACCAACTAATACTTGCCTAATGCAATCAACAGAACATGGGCACTATCATCATAAGAGACGAATAAGATGGATTGGGCACATCATCTGAACAGAGCAGGATAACATCAGCCTGACTGTCCTTCACTGGACACCAAAGGAAAGACGTAAGAAGAAGACTCATGAACACAAGGTGACGAACAACAGAAGGAGACATCAAGGCCCTGAACTACATCTCGGGTAGTATATAGAGACTGACCCAGAATAGACATGGATAGACAACCTTCGTTGCTGTTCTATATGCCGATCACATAATGGGCAGTGAGTACGTGAATACAGTTGTAGAACTTTCAAAGCACAAAAGTTCGGCTTTTCTGGCACCAAGAAAATCTTACTGTTGACAAGGCAAGAACGTGCAACAGAGCGAGTTAGCCTGTCTCCCCATCCATGTCTGTGGACAGACGCTTCAAAAACAGCAGCACCCTGGAAGGGTAGATCTTTTTGATAACCCGCCACTGAAAAAAATCTCAGTCGATTTTCTACGTCTGATAAATGCAAGTACTTTGAACGTGCAAAAAGTATGAAATTACATATATGTAACTTTATCATCTTAATTTTGAATTTTGCATATTATGTGATTATCATTTTAATTTTTTTAAGGATCATTGCACTCAGGGAGGTTACCTTTGTGCTCACCTTTTTTCCCATCCCATTGTCTACACACTTTAATGGCCACAGAAGCTGGAAGTTTTATATTATGTGATGATGATGATGTCGATGTGGATGATAATCATGATACTATGGAGTTCCATCTCAGACTGAGACTGCGTGACAGGGTTGAACTCTACGCTTACAATCATAATATATCCTGGCGTCAACCAGGCCTGAGAGATACAGACACCTGCGGTGTTGGTCAGAAGATATGAGCAACACCCTCAATGACGCATCCGCGAAGTGGGATGAGACTCGACTGTGTGGTTCCAGTCTTCCCAATGAGCCCATAGCACGCCTAACTCTGGGTAGGAGCCGGTTAGAGCCGAAAAATCCCACAATGATTTTTGAAGGTACTGATGGGGATTCGAACCCACAACCTTCCAGTCGTTAGTTCGTTGCGTTAACCACTACACCACGGCGACAGGTATCATTTTAATTTTTAATTTTGCAAAGTGGGTCTAAAGCTGTGAGAGAGATGGAAATTCGAATTGGGCTTGACTATCCTTTTTCTCTTTCTTTCTCTCACGACAAGATCGACTCAGCATGCACCTGAACGCATACTTGGGAGTCAATCATACAGCCGGTTGACAGAAGAAAACTGCACCCAGAACCTTGTCTGCCAAAGAAAAGGTAGACAAAAAGCAGCCATCAGTACAGGTGAACGGTGTTTCTCTGCCCATTGCTTAGCGTTTGTTGGCGTGGAATTAAGATCTTGTTTCTCGAGAAAGGCTTTCTTTGATTATTTGAGAAATCCAATCGAGTTCGGTTGAGTAGCTTCTCCAAGATTAGGTTGTTTTTGAAAGATTTGACTTCGTTTTTTTTTTCTTTTTAAATGTGGTGTGTGTGTGTGTGTGTGTGTGTGTGTGTGTGTGTGTGTGTGTGTGTGTGTGTGTGTGTGTGTGTGTGTGTGTGTGTGTGTGTGTACTTCCAATGCGTGCGTCCATGCGTGCGTGCTGTGTGTGTGTGTGTGTGCGTGTGTTTCCAGTGTGTTGTATGGTTGTGTGGATGTGTGTGGGTGTGTGTATGTGTGTATGTGTGCGTGTGTGTGTAATGTAGTGTAGTGTAGAATGTGTGCGTGTGTAGGTGATAGGCGTGTGTACATTATGTGAATGCCTTACGGGCATTCATTAACGAAAATAAAACCAACAAGACCAGTCCAATCAAGTGAAGTCGTGACAGAATGCGTCAGTAGGATCGGGTATGACCCTTTTTTTTGGTCATAACGGCAGAAAAAAGAAAAGGTCTTCTCATGCATTTCAGGCCACGCTTCAAATAGTACATCTACAAGTTTAGACGACTACCGTGGGAAAATATTCAGTGAGGACATTGGGTCCGAATGTGAATTGATTTAACCCTTTGACTCCTGCACCCTATCCACCACCTGCAAAAAACTTAACCCTTTGATTTCCTCACCCTAACCACCAGTTTCCTGCAGGAAGCTGGTGGATAGGGTGAGGGAAGCAAAGGGTTAAGTTTCTGCTTTGCTAGCATGGTTTGCTATACCAGATGCTGATGGACAGGGTGTGGGAGTCAAAGGGTTAAGCAAGTCGTGTTTAAACGTTTACCATCGCAATGACTCGCTCTTTTGACACACACAAAGGTCTGTGTTTGACTGAGAGGGGTTCATTTTAGGGGTCACAGTACTGTTAAAAGATTTAACAAAAAGGAAAATTGTTAATATGGTTTGACCAAATCGATTTGATTTGACCAAAACGATTTATGATTTTTGTTGTTTTTTTGTTTTGTTTTTGCTGTTGGCTTCAGAAGAACTGAATAAATGTGTGTGTGTGAGTGTGTGTGTGTGTGTGTGTGTGTGCGTGCGTGCGTGCATGCGTGCGTGCGTGTGTGCGTGTGTGTGTTGTGTGTGTGTGTGTGTGTGTGTGTGTGTGTGTGTGTGCGGCCTGCAAGATCGAAACGATGTATCTCTGGATATAGACATCATGATCGTCATCATCATTATCATCATCATACTGTGCGTTGCCGCACGTAGCGTTGGCCCTCCATACGATTCTTTTGTTGCTGTAAGTATATATCCCCATCCTTGTTTTGCTCCCCATCCACTCTGCAAAACTATTTAATACTTTCTTCTTAGGTCTACCTGCTGCTCTTTTTCCCTCTAGCTTTCCTGTTGTGTCTAAGCGCTCAAATTTCTCTTGCCTCATAAAATGTCATAAATGCTGCTTGCTTTTTCTCAATTTTTTTCATTAATATTCTTTTAGTGTTTGCTTCTTTCAAGGCTGTCTCATTTATTTTCTTTGCTATCCATGGAACTCTTAACATTCTTTTTGGAAAACACACTTCAGCTGCCTCAGTCTTGTTCTGACATTGTTTGTTGATTATCCAGGCTTCGCATCCCTTCTTCATAATGTCAATTGATAGGCATTTATTGGTAGGAACGCGTTTCATTTGTTTGGATGCTGTTTTAGCTTGGCTAATTCTGCCGGATATTTCTAACGTGCATGTATGAATTGACTGTTTCCAGATCATTTCCATTTTAGAGGACTGTTGCTTTTTCAATTCCAAATTCATCCAGAGCCTCAATCATTTCTACAGTAATTTGTCTGGTCCTGGGGCTTTTTTTTTTTGCGTCATCTTTTTCATCGCTGTTCTAAGTTCATCTTTCATTATTTGTGATCCTATAATATTTTATCTTCTTTCATAATAATCGTACCCCCTTTTGATTTTAAGCAACCCGTTGATGTCCATGTCTTTTCTCTGTGAGCAATTTCTTCAATATTTCTGTACATGAACTCAGGGTCTTTTTTGTGTTCGTCTTCTATTTCTTTGCACTTTGTGTCTAGCCCAGCTTCTTTAGCTTGATTGCACTTATTCCTGATTTCCTTTTCTTTCTATCTTTTTGTATTCTTCTTTTTTTTCCCCTTTTACCTTCCTACGTTCATCGATCAACTCTAAAATATCTTTTATAATCCAATTCATGCTTTTCTTTGAACTCATTCTTTCTTCACACGCTTCCTTTACTGAGTTTTTTCAAATTTGTCCATTGTTTCTCACTGTCCCCAACATTTTTCCGGAGCATAATTTTGTTTTGAACAGAGACCCTAAATTTTGCACGAGTTGATTCATCTGTCTTTAAGTGTCCAAGATATATGTTTGATGTACTTTCTGGTTTTTTTTCTTCTCTTCAGTTTCAGTATAAATCTTCCCATTCCAGGACTAAGGTCACTGTTGCAATCTGCGCCTGGCAATGTTTTTGCTGTCAGTAAAGAATTTCTAAATCTTTTATCAGAATGTCATCAGTTTGATCTCTTTTGCTGTCTCTTAGATTCATTCATGTCCATTTTCTTCTGTTAGGCTACTCAAACAAAGTGTTTTACATTATGAATCCATTTACATGTGCACAGTTATCAAATTTCTCTCTCCTTTCATGTCGCATGTCAAGGCCACGAGGTCCAACTATGTCATCTAGGCCTACTTTTTTTTCTGTCCTGCTTTATTTAGCATTAAAATCTCCCATTTTGATTGTAATGTCCTTTGATTTCCATTGAGCCTTGGTGTCTCTAATTCTATAAAGAAGTCTCAATTTCTTCTCCGGTATTTGCGGACGTTGATATATTATGTACTTGGACCATGTTGGTATCAAATGGCTCGCTCTCCAATCTAACAAATTAAACGCAGTCAGATATTGTCCAGTGTCCTGTCTGCCAGTATCCTGCATTGTCAACTATGCTAACAAAGTGAAAACTGAACCCTTTGACTCCCTCACCCCATCCATCCTGCAGAGAGCTGGTGGATAGGGTGAGAAAGTGAAAGGGTTCAGTTTTTGCAGTTGGTTGGTAGGGTGTGGGAGTCAAAGGGTTAATAGACTTTGACTTGTCATTGTCCATTACTATAATACCCCTCTTTCATGTATGTCTCCTCCAGAGACGTATAATTCTATGCTGCTCCCTTCCATCTCATCTCTCCTAGGCCTAAAATATCTATGTTCTATCTTTTCATCTTGACGTTCTCTAGTTTTCCCGTCTGGAGCATTGTAGTGAGAAGAGTGAAAAATGGTTCAGATGTTCGCCTGCCAGTAACTAAACTCGAGGTTCCAGCTTTCTTTTCCCGTTGAGGCCCCGATTCTTCTCCTCAGTTTGACCGGGAAATCGAAACTAATGTCTAATCGTTCGGAGGGGGACGAAGAACGAGTCGGACCTGTGTTCCTTCTGGCCTAGGCACGCTAAAGATGCCATAGTAGTTGAAAATCATGAAGAGAAGGCATTCCCTTGGCTGCCCATAGTCTAAAGCAGTGGAGAGATAAGTTGATTTCCCAAGTCCTCCCCTTGAAGACCTATTAAGTTTCTTGTCTTTCTGAAGTCTTGGTTAAAAAAAAAAAGAGGTTGCCATACACCGCGGCGACGCGCATTCAAAGGGGAGATCAGCCCGAGTTTTACATGGTAAATCTATAGTGACAAAAGAAATGAATATGAATATGAAATCAAATATAAAATTCATCTTGCAGGAAGACACTGAGTAGTGTTGCTCCTGCCCAGGTAAGAACAACACGAATTTGACAAGGAAAATCCGTTGTAACTAGATGTACAAAACAAACACACACACACACACACACACACACACACACACACACACACACACACACACACACACACACACACACACACACATCACAAGTAAACAAAAACTGTGAAACAGCAGCAGCAAAGTTTATTCGTCCGATACGACAGGATAATAATAATGGTAACAATCAACGAGAAATAACGATATATAATCCAAGGACAGTATTATCACAGACAGAAACTGAGAGTGAGGAACAGTATTCAAGTGGTAAAAAGAGTTAAAACTCCCATATGGGACGCAAAGGGCCCAGGGTTTGAATCCTAGTAGACGAAGACATTTCTACCTGCCTCCCTTCCTTCTGCTAGACATTGACTGGTTGTGTGGACGGGCTTCTAGTCTTTCAGGCTAAAGATGAATCGACGTCCTGTGTTTTAGATGCATTTAACCCACGTTAAAGATTCCACGGCAACAATGAGTTTAATCCTAGCAAACTTTCGTAGGAAAACCCACTTTCATGATGGGAAAGCAGATAATTATCACTTGCTCTTATATACATTTGAGTGGTTGGGGTGGGGTGGGGGGGGGGGGTGTTGGAAAGCTGAATTGAACGATGTGGAGGTAGTGACACAAAAGCGACAAAGAAGATGGGGCAGAAAAAAATAGTAGAATACATATGCCAATAATACTTTAAAATG
Source organism: Monoplex corrugatus (assembly GCA_030674185.1). Lineage (NCBI taxonomy): Eukaryota > Metazoa > Mollusca > Gastropoda > Littorinimorpha > Ranellidae > Monoplex > Monoplex corrugatus. The sequence continues at coordinate 75,765,224 of CM060310.1, read as the reverse complement.
CGAGGACAAATTGAAAAGAGGTTAAATTAAAAAACAAATAAATAAATAAATGCGACACGCTTGCAACATTAACCCTTTGACTCCCGCACCCTGTCCACAAACTCCAAAAACTTAACCGTTTGACTTCCTCACCCTATCCACCAGCTTCCTGAGAAGCTGTGGTAGGGTGAAGGAGTCGAAGGGTTAAGCTTTTGTTTTGCTATCATGGTTAGCAATGTAGGGTGCTGGTGGACAGGATGCGGGAGTCAAAGGGCTGAGTAATCAATAGCTGAACGTGGTTGCCATTTTAATTAATGAAGGCAAGCAAAAAGCATATTACAACACAATCAAAGTGTGACACTGTGCGACATCCAGTGTTTATGCTCGTCACGTAAACAGAAAAAAAACAACAACATGAATAACAACAAACAAGCAAACAAAAAACCCTGGCCCACAATTCTGTCATGGGCTTGGAAGCACTTCCACGCCGTGAAAGCAGTTGTGAATGAGTCAGAACAAAACGCATTGCAGCCTTGTATGACAACAATGAGGAGACAGTGACATTGTTCGAGAGCAGAATAGTGGCAAGACACAGGCTTACTAACACAGATATCAATCAAAAAGAGAACGAGACATGTTCACGCATAGACTATTTCCTCTTCCCCCTTCTCAGTTTAGTCAACACACACACACACACACACACACACACACACACACACACACACACACACACACACACACACACACACACACACACACACACACACTCTCTCTCTCTCTCTCTCTCTCACCAGGGAAGATAGCAAACAACTGAAATTTGTATCATATTCATATAATTTTGGCGTGGAAAACACTCAATACTTCTTTTCTCTCTCTCTCTCTCTCTCTCTCTCTCTCTCTCTCTCTCTCTCTCACACACACACACATGCATTTAAAAATATAAATACATCAAATATATAATATATATATATACTCAAAGATATTCCCAGTATTTCCAGTAGGCTGTCTGCAGAGGAGTTCAGATCCATTTCTACACTTTCCTTTAGTTTGATGTTTTCTGTTGTTTTTTGTTTTCATTTCTGATTCAAACCTTGTCAAGTGATATGCATAAAATGTATACATAAACGGTATGTGACACTTTCAAACATTTCTTTTGAGTGGAGGTAAAGCGAAAGTCATAAATAAAAACAATTGCAGTAATTCAATATGTAGAATTATTACAATTTTGTCGCATGCATAACAGTGAAACATAAATAGGGAAAACACACAGCCATGACAAATCGTGAAACCAAACCCTCTTTATGAAATACACAAGCAAACATTTACAAATGCGATATGGCACTTAAAAATAGCCAAGAACAATATTCATATACACAGCAAGTGTGAACACACCTCTTGAATTAGATAAAGACAAAATACAGTAAAACTTACCCCATAACAAATAATATACATTTAACTCTGTACGTAACAAAACAACTCTTTTAATCTCATAGAAAGCAAAGTCAATTCACTCTGCATCAATACTATTATTAGTCAGTGTCTGGTACAGAACGACTTCTTGCACCCTTGAATATTAACGATTATCATACCTCTGACCTTATCAAGCGAGTAAATTGATCAATAAGGTATGACCATCAAAGGAAAGTAGCAAAAATACCTCAACAACACCAGCAACAATAGGAACAATTCATGCAACGAGAAAGTAAAGGAGCATTTTTAATTTGAACAGTTTTGTGACTCTTTGGCGAATACATGACATTTCAACAAAAAGTAGTATTTTGAGGAGATAGCATACGTTTGATTTCTTTGGCTATGAAAGATGAAGCCTTCCCTACCCACCCTACCCACACAGCCCAATAAAAAAGAAAGGAAAAAAGCTTGAAATTAAAGGGAATGCTGGAGGCATATTCAGAGTCTGCTTGCGTGTTCTGTTCATGTCTATGAGGTTTCTTTTAAAATGTTTCTAATACTCTCTGTACACGTGAGTATGTGTGGGGTGGTGGTGGTGGAAGGGGTGTGGGAGTGGGTATGTGGGTGCATGGCATGTGGTTGCTGTGGATAGAGCTATTTGATGTTCCTCTGGTCGTCATCCTTCTCTGTCCTCATCTTTTGTACTTCATACGAACAGTAACTGACAGATACTTCATGGACAGTTTTTGGAAGCAGTCATGGAGATCTTGGATAAACACAATCTACGGACAGTAGCACTACTTACGTTTCACATGTTGAAGCTGAGCTCTTTGGATAGGCAATTGCAAAGATGTCTGCATATTTTCTTTAAAATCAATATAACAAATTTACGAAAACAAGAAAATATGGAGAGTGTTTGGAAGCATTCAAAGACATCTCGTACACAGAGAATTTGTTGGCAATTTCTCGAGGCAGTAACAGACATTTAAATGATAATTTCTGGAACAATTTTAGACATTTCATGACGATTTCTCGAGGAAATACAGACATTTCGTTGACAATTTCTCGAAGCATTACAGACATTTCGTTGAAAATTTCCAGAGACATTATAGACATTTCGTTGACAATCTCTGAAGGCATTAAGAGACATTTCGTTGACAATTTCTAGAGGCATCAATAGATATTTCGTTGACAGTTCCTGAGAATATTAACAGACATTTTGTTGACATTCTCTAGAGGCATCAATAGACATTTCATTGACAATTTCTGATGTCGTCAGTCGGAATTATGTATAAACACAATTTATGGACATTTTCGTGGAAACATTAATAGAGACAATATATAAACAGAACATCATCGACAGCTTATGGAATTATTCATGCATTAAAACAGTCTCAGGAATAATTTCTGGAGGCATGAATAGAGAAAGTGTATAAACAGAATTTATGCATAATGTCTGAAAACATTAGAAGAGATCTTGTACAATAGAATCACATAATTTCTGGACTTACATATATTTTTTCAAACAAAATTTTAATGACAATCTTGTATGAGGAGAACCTCGTAGACCTGTATTCACAGAGAATTTTGTGGACAATTTTGTGTAAAGGGAATATCATGAACAATTTCTGGAAGTATCTTGCAAAATCTCAAACACAGTTTCTGGAAGCATCAAATACACATAAAAATCTCAACACGATAAAGATTTTGTGTAATCAGAATACAGTTGGAAGCATTAATACAAAATCTTATATATACACAAACGTTAATTTTGTACATGTTTGTTGTTTAACGCACAGGATGTGATTAATGAGCAATAATATTGCGTGCGCTTATACATTATCATTATCATCATCATCATCATCATCATCATCATCATCATCATCATCATCAAGTGCCCTGCTGCATGGCATTGGCGATCACGGCCCGCCACACGAATCTATCCCCTTTCACTGCAAGTACATCTTCCACCCTCTCCGTCTTCAGCCACCCCGCAAAATCCGTCCAATAGTTTTCTCCCTGGGTCTACCTGGTGTCTCTTTCCCTGCAGCTTTCCTGTTGTGACCATGTGTTCTAATTCCCCTTTCCTAATAAAATGTCCTATAAATGTTCGCTTGTACATACAAGCATATACGTGCGCACATGTGAATATTCATGCATATAAAAGGCGACAACTCAACTTTTAAAGGAGTATTTAAGATCTACTCATAAATGTGTAGATTTGAATGGGTATGTCCGGTTTGTCATGTTACACACACACACACACAACGCACACACGCATGCGAGCGTGCACATGCACACAGCACGCACACACACACACACACACATACACACACACAGACCTTACACACACACAACCACACACACACCACACACACACACACACACAAGTTCACACACACACACACACTTTCACACACAGACACACTCACACACACATATAATACAAATAGTGTCAAGATGAAATAAGCTCCCTTTACTAGAGAGAAATATTAACAACTAAAATGTATATAATAATGTGCATGAAACACAGTGAATAATATTTCAAAACAACACCAACAATGCTATAAACTTTCCTTGAGATTAATTCTCCAACCATGAGATTAATCCTCCATTCATTTTAGTCGCTCCAAATAACAACAACAACAATGAAAGACAACAACAACAACAACAACAACAACAGCAATAATAATAATAATGATGATGATGATGATGATGGTGATAAAGATTAAGTAAATAAATACATTTTATGAATAATTTCAATGTGCACTCTATCATCTGTACTTGTGTACCTGTGACATTTCTCATCACGAATCAAAATCTATTTTGAATGGATATTTGCTTGTACCGGAATATAAATTAGGTATCCTCTGATCTCCCCCCCCCCTCGTTTTTTCCTAATACGTACAGCTTATACATATAATACACATATAATACCTCTCTGTAATATATATATATTGCCTATTATTACTCAGCTTGAACGTTACCATTCCTTATTCACAATAAAACCAATGAGTCAGTGTCTAGGCTTCTTTGAAAATTACAACACTCTCAAAATAAAGTGGAAGATGCTGGGGTGTATAAAACATAATTTCAAACATATCTGGAAATTTAAGTATAGTAGCATTTTAACAGTACAATGTCATTCAAGAGAAAAAAAGTCCGAAATAGACACACGCCCAGCACACACACACACACACACACACACACACACCACACACACACACACACACACCAACACACCACTGTTTCGTATTGTACTTATCTTAAGATAAAGGAAAACGCATCTAAATTATCATCATGACCATAGCTTGATCATATGAACTAAAAAAGAAATAAACACCAACGAACAAACAAAACAACAACTATAAACACATATGCACTGAAGAAGATTCAGGTTGTTTCCAGCACTCATTAAGGCGGTGTCACACCAGGCCAGACAGTCGCTCTACAACTCGTTCTCTGGCTCGATGGATAACCATTCAATAATATGACACTCCACGTCTACGCTTCCCCCGTTGAAAGTGTGTTGAAAAACATGTAGAATGAGTTTAAATCGAGCCGAACAGCAGAACGCTGTTAAAACGAAGAACGAACTAGAGGAATGGTCGGGAGGTCGTGACATTTTTATTTCGCATGTCTTCATAATATGGCGGCATAAGCTGCATTTGTTTTGGCTGATTTTACGTACAAGAGCGACGACTTAAGAGAGTTGTGCATACATATAAAATTAATCCAAAAAAAAAAAAAAAAAAGAGAGAGAGAGACGAGAGAGAGAGAGACGAAGAGAGAGAGAGAGAGAGAGAGAGAGAGAGATTGTTCTCTAACACATCCACTGTCTTGGATAGAAGGAGTTTCCTAAAATTACGCATAAACAAAGTAACCGAACTTGTATTTAAACACAGTTATATCTTGACAGGAAGTAATTTTTTTTGTCTCGGAAACATGAACAGTTATTCTTCAAAATTTGTATCTGGAAGAAATGTGGTTTTATTTTCCTTTTCAAACAATATCTATCCGTTTTGTTTAGTTTATCTAAAGTTTGAGATAACATATAAATATATGAATAAGTGGCATGTTATTAAATTGTGTGTGTTTCAGTCTCGCCTGAGGTAACTCCGCTTTGAAGGTCCATCTCAAACGATTTGAACCGGCAACATGAAATTTGACCTACCCGTCTCTCTTGACAGACTGGTACCCTACCCAATATCAGGCTGTTGGTATTAGGGGAAAAAGCTGCCAACAATAACGGACATAGGAATATTACATACCAAGGTTGTTTTTATTGCATAGTCCAATCCCCGCTGCTGTCACAACACAATATCCGCGCTTTCACAGAGAGCGGTGAAAGAAGGAAGCACTGTTCTCTTTCCCCCTTCTTTTTATCCACAGTCTCTGTATTGGCGGCAGAGGACGGGAAAGGAAGTAACAAAGGCGTGTCTGTTGTGGCACAATAGCACATGACACAGTCAGTCAGCACAAGAAGTTGTAGGAGGTTTGTGGGTGAAGGTTGGACCCCCAACTCCCTGAACCAGACAACTGCTCGTTGCTGTTGTAGCCCCTGAAGCACTCCAGCTCCCCGCTGGCAGAGAAAGCCTGCGGAAATGCGGGAAGTTCGTTGTAGTTTGGTGTTCCCTGCTGTGGTTGTTGTTGCTGGTGGTGTTGATGTTGTTGTTGCTGAAGGTGATGATGCTGGTCGTTGAAGTACATGACGTTGGCATGGGGAGAGAAGTCTTGGAAGTCTGAGGTGGGAGTCAAAGGAGTGGGGAGGGATCTGGGAACAACGGCATCAGGCACATAGTGACCGGCCAGCTGAGAGTCCATAGCTTGCTGCGGGTTCACCTGCTGCTGATAACACTGAGAATCGTACTGTCTTTGGTGTGGATGCTGATGCTGTTGCTGAATGGGTCGTCTGTCTGTCAACAGACCTGTATTCGAGAAGTTCTGACGGGCCACGCAGTGCACTGTATTGACCTCATCCAGTCTGGACACAGCACTGGACACAGGAAACTGTCCGGCAGGCAGGGATGGAAAACCCGGGGACCAGGAAGGGCTCCGAGTGGAGGCAGAAGAGGGTCTAGGGGAAGAGGCGCAGTAGGCGTCAGACGAGTCTGACAGAGATCTAGGACTGCAGGCTCCCTCACTGTCCTCACCAGACGTGAATCCGGCCACCCTGTGATAGCCACCACACAGCAGTTCCGTCAGGTCCGTGTGGCCCAGGATGGACTCCAGTGTGTCTGACGGCAGGGCTGGCAAGCCGCCAGTTGCTGTGGACAGGCCGTGGTCACCACTCACTGAGGCAGCTGCTGCTGGAAGTTGGCCTGGTGCACAAACACCAGCTGACATCACCAATCCTCTCTCCGCTCTCTCACAGCTTCTCAAAGCTGGTTCCACAAAGAAAGAAGCGGGAAGATTGCGGTCCTTCAAGAGAGCTTTCTGGCTATTTGCTCGCTTTCCGGAGCATGTGCCGACGTTCTGCCCAGTACGTGACTCATACAGAGTGTTGGGATCGAATAACATTTGCAGAGATTTAAACTGAAGTCCGATAGGCGATACCTCTTTGCGGTAGGATTTCTGATTGCCTGCGCTTCCTTCAGAACTTCCGTTTTTTTGCTGGAGTCTCCGCACCTCTTGAGCTGTTTCTGAAGATATTTGCGATGGTTGACTTTCCTCTTGCTCTTGTAAGGCCTGTCCAGCGCCTGCTTGATGTTGCTGGTGGCCATGTCCATGAAGTGCAGCAGGTTGGTCGTGTCCCGGTCCTGATGAAGGTGCTGTACTAAGGGCTGGCCTTCACTTCTGCCCCGTGCACCTTCATTGTTGACTTTACCCATCACTGGGAAAAACATGTTTGTTGAGGCGTCAGGATTCCAACACAACTTCTATCCTGAAATTGAAAAAAAATTTTCATTGCATTAGGCTTTGCACAGAACTTCTGTTCTGTAAAAGAAATAAACATCATCAACGTCATCATTCTGTGCCCTGCAGCATGGCGTTGGCACATGAAAAAAACATGTCTTTCAATTTTTTTTTAATTTCAATTCGACTTGTATGTACATTAATACGTAGATCTATGTACGCATGTATGCATATGCTGACGTGTGGTATACAGTGCTATTTCAGGCTGACATTCATTAGAGGTCCATCGTGTGCTGGTAGTTGAATACAACCGCAGTCCGACTATCTTGAGTGTTCCAAAATGCTTTTCTTATGATTATGTCTTCTCTGTGCACACACATCTGTGTAATCAATTTCAGAGAATAAACTTCCTTGATACTTATGTGTAAAAGCTCATGTATGCATGTATGTAGATATATGTATGTATGTACGATATCACCAAAATGTGTCAGCAAAACTTCTCAGTTCTTTAAGGATGGATTTTAAAAACTTCAGAACTTAGGAAAATCACCCCCAAGAAATAAGAAGCAGACACTCGCATTTGAATTAGTGCCAAAAACTCGAGGATAAAAAATTCAGACAAGAATACTATCTCATTTTATTCTTTGTGCAACAAGGCCATCGATGTCATATGATTCAGTGGGGATACGAGCACAAAATACAGTCGATATACTGACACAAAAGGCTATAAAACAAAGCAAAGCAGCAAAAAAAAACAACCACAAAAACCAACCAACCAAACAAACAAACAAAAACAAAAACAAAACACCAAACACACATACACATACTCACACACACACACACACACACACACACACACACACACACACACACACACACACACACACACACACACCAAACACAGTGTCAGTTCAAAAAGTCTGAATGGTACTGTCTGTGATCTGGAGTGCAGCATACACTTACAAAACGTAAAAGAACCCACGACAACAAAGCAGCTGTCCCTGACAAAAGAAAAAGAGCCTTGAAAAGTCCACTTCAATGGGTAACCAAAACATACACGCTCACGTGTAATGCAACAACGAGGGTGAGAGTTAATCGTGTCTGCATATCAACAGAACGCAAAAGAATCAAAACCACTAATAACAATGGCATCATGCCTGGAGATCAATCCCATCCTGCATTACAACATTTGGCTTGTTGTTCGCTGGGCATCATAATGTTCCAGTCAATTTGGGAGTGTCCGTGTTCTGTAGATCCCAGTCCCCTCCCCATTTCAAGACCTGGCCAGCGCATAGGACTTTGCGCAGGCCCATGGCGTCTGCCAGATAACTGCTGGCAGATTTTGGTGGAGCGCATATGGAGTTATCGCAGTACGACGAATCCCTCTTAAATTAAAACTAATCCGTGACAATTGTCAGAAAGGTAGATAATGGATTAAAAACTCCCACACGACTAGTAAGCACGGTTATCTGAAAGGAGACATGCTACAGCACTTGGATCACTCCAGACGTTCTATTCAATCATCCACTTTTTATTGATACAGAACTGAAAACTCAAATTTAAAAGCCATACATCGACACACAATCCCGACAATTCCTGTTCCTTTTTCTCAACAACTATCCTTGTCGACCTGCTCAGGAAAACAGCTCTGCTGCAGAGTAAACAACCTATTCCAATGGCTTCCATTTCACCCGTGATTGTGGCAAGACCGTTTTACTTACGTTTTTTTTCATTTCAATCCTTTCAATATCAATATCATTATCGTTTCTAAAAGAAAGCCAACGTATTATCTAAACATATTTCCAATGTTCTCGCTTCATTCATAGAACAGGATTTAGACCTACAAATATATAGTTTCATGAAAGCTTTCAAATCATAGCTCTTTTCAGTTTATAATATCAAAAAACCTGTAAGGATCTATGAACTCTATGAGTGTGCTAAAAACCAGACACTGTGTTAGAATAAATCTAGCATCACATCAGGGATTTTTTTTAAGCAACGGAAATGTCTTGTTCAAAATAGATCATGGTTTCAATGATAGTTTTCGCTATTGTCTTGTACAGACAGCTACACAGTGTGGCCCTACAGAAAGCGTCAATACACGCCAAAGGCCAATAAAAATTTTACACCACTTCTTAGACGGTCTAACCCACACACCCGTGACGGTCAAGGACCACGCTTCGTGATCCCATTTACATAAACCACAAGCAAAGGAGATGAGGAGACAGGATGAAAGGGATCTCCAGGCTGACAACGATCCTCCCCCCAATCACAACAAGCCAGTGGAGGGAGTCCAAGCCGCCGATCACCAACTAATCCGATTTTGAGGGCAGAAAATCTGTCGGCTTTTGGACCGAGGACAGCAGACTATCAAGTTCATCAGCGCTCCATTATGAAAGGCGAGGGTGGCGACCCTGTAGCTTGTGTAGAGGGAGTTCGAGGTAGGAGGGCCAGCCACAAAGGATCAGTCACATTTCAATAACAGTTGTGGCCCCGTCCACTCCACTCGTATCAATGGCGGCTCTCTTTCTGCAGTAATTACCTCGGCTTAATGGTCCTCCTCCAGCAATTAAAGGTCCTGTTCGGTGCCTCCAACGGCGCCACAAGACGGAAACTAATGGACTGGAACATTGGCGATAACGATCGATTCAGACGACAAAGAAGAAAGACATTGCACTCAGAGAAAAAAAAAGACGTCCAAAAACTCTTAGGTCGATATTTTTCTTGGAGAAAATGAACGCTGTATAAATTTTCCCTGCCTGCGGTCCAACTATGGTGCCTATCACTATTAGCGGCAAAGTTATCACGACAAAACAGGCATCGTTCACAGAGCAAAAGCACCTACCTGAGCCATATGGTTCCGTGCAGTTTGGTGTGGACAGTTCACGAGAACCGTGAGATGTGCCAAGTTTTATACCAGACGACTATAAGACAAGCCGCCACGCCACCATCACCACCCTCACTTTAGAGGACGACCTATTGGCATAAACACAGCCCCCGACAAACAACAAGTCTTTCAATCTAAAAGAAAATCGTATGCTCACCACCAACCACGTACGGGGGGGACAGACACTCTCCCATACACACAGACACAGAGCCAAGCCAGGTGTGTCTTACCTTCCGCGTCCCAGCAGAAGTGTCAAGACTACTGCACGCCCGCTGGCTCTAGGCCAGTTTCAGTCACAGTCTCTATTCGTGTTCGCTTTCTCTTTCACTTGTGGCCCAGCCGCGTGGCTTCAGGTTTCAAATGCATATAACGGAAATAATCCTTCTGTCCTCATATAGACACGGCAGGGGGAGGGCGGAGCCTGTCACACCTCGCTTCACACGAGATGGGGCTGAGAGAGAGAGGGGGGGGGGAGGGAGAGAGAGATATATATAGAGAGAGGAGGGGAGACGAAAGAGAGAGAGAGAAAGCGAAGGAGAAAGAGAGAGAAGGGGGAAGGACGTGGGGAACCAAAGGGGGGACATGGGGGAGTTCGGGTTGATTGGATGAGGAGGTGGGAGGTGAGAACCTACTTGGTGAATTATAGATGATACAAGTCGTTGTGATTGTATGGTGTGGCAAGGTGAGGATAGGGGTGGAGGGTGGGGGTGGGGGGTCTAATAGTCACTGAGGAGGAAGTGTGCAAGAAGCATGGTAGGAGGGAGTAAAGGCAGGGAATCAGTGGAAAAAATTGTTTGAAATTTATGATTGTTTTCTGCTTCCCCGTGTGCCAGATGAGCGTGTCTTATTATAGTATTTTCCAGTCATCTACACACGCACGCACGCACGCGCACTCACACACACACATGCACACACACACACACACACACACACACATGCACACACGCACTTCCTAGATAGCTGTACTAGATACAAAGAAACAATATTTAAATTGATTAAAAAAAAAAGAATTATGGGGGAAAATCACCAATTCATCAACTGTCCTGTTTACTAAAGGTATCTTACAAATTCATATTACAGAATACGTCTGTATAACTTGCACCTGAAAAATCCATGTCTTTGAGGTAACTATTGCACTGAATTCCCAATGATACTGAAGAAGATAACATGTAAAACCACTAACTGTTGATCTTCTTTCCCCATTTGACATAACCTATTTGTGTCGTACATCGAGATGCATGTAGGTTATTATGACAAATAAACTATTCCAAGTCACCGTTATTGTTATTTTTGTTTAAAGTCCAGCCGACTGTGTAGAGCTATATCAAGGCTATAACCGTTTCAAAACATACAAAACTTCAACAGGTCAACAACAACAACAACAAAGAAAATAACAGGAAAAAAGAAAAGAAAAGAACAGTAAGTGCACGTATCAATACATTCACGCATATAATCTAAGGAGGTGCCCCTGGCGCTGACCACTCCGTCCAATGTGTCACACAGGCGATTCCAAGTCATGCCGATCTGAGTTCGAAACACTGTGTGACCCGGAATCCGTTTTGATTTTGCTTTCTCCAGCAAAAAACCCACCAGTTCACTGGCTTACAAATCCTTCTGTGCAGCACTCTGTCAAACATTTTAGTCATCAGATGGATCAAAGCCTGACGAAGATGTTGCAGTTCTGCTAGTCCTAGTCAACACATTCTCTCTGATAGTTTCATCTATACTGCAGAAGTGACAGCTCTGGTTTAGGTATTTAAAATTGTGTCCCAATCCAAGCATAAACAGTTTCTCATCTTTTCGGACCCACCGTCCCCGCCCCATAAGTTGATTTATGCTAAATTGGTTTTCAAAGTTGATTTTACCGTCTATGAAAGATTTTCAACAAGAATAAAATTTATATTTCAACATCGATGTTATGTCAAATGCGTACATTCTACGCTGTGAAAAGCCTGAAAACGAGTTATCCTATGAAGTGTGACTGGAGTTTTGCTGACCATTATGTGGTCAGATTCGGATCAGGCCAAATTGCACGCAGTTCCGTCGGATTGAACGTGCAACAGGAGCAGGTTGCATCAGGCAAGAACGATGAAGTTAAAAGCTAAGAGAATAATAGGACGCTGATTAAATGACAAATCAGGTGTGATGCAAAATCCTCAGGAACCAGAAAAACACGAAAATAGAATCAGAACGCGTATTTAATATAACCAGACAAGACAGGCGCAAATTTTCGGCCAACTGGCCTTTGTCAAGCGTAAATGTAAGATCACACATGAACAAACACCAAATACAAAAACTAAGAGAAAAAGACAAACTTCCCTGCTGGTACGTCCAGTGGGAGAAAAGGACTCCTCCATTCTTCAATTGATGGCAAGCGCAAAACGCCTGACTCTGTCCTGACTACATAATCGCCTGAAAAAAAACAACTTAATCATTCTTATTAAATAATAAAGATTATGATTCCATTTGTACAGCTCAAACGCAGTCCATGTCAAAGCACACTCGTAATTCACATCGTTAATGAAAAGAGGGAATGAAGAGTGTTTTCAGGATTCATACACAGTTTGATGCATGCTATAATGCAGTATAAACATAGTCATTTCATCAAGATCATTTTATGAAAATCAGAAATAAACAATATTACGTTTGTACCACTGCTCTACAAAGAATACATACGGGAGAAATATGTTTTAATTCAACATAAAACTACAGGTCTATCGCACCAGCGTGTCTGGGGCAGCAGATCCACGTGTGGTTTTGTAGGTCGTATTGTGCCAGTCTGGGGTTCCTACTCCATTTTACACTTTCTGAAGTATGTTCATCGAGTCAGTCAGGATGAAGGCTTGATTTTCTTCAATTTCATCATCCAGTGAAGTTAGAGTGCATGTGCGACTGCTTGAATTTCCATTGTTAGATTGAAGGTTGAGATGTCATATGTAGTGTTTTCTTCATGTATGGTGTTTCCGTTCGGAAACGAGCAGGAAGACTTTCTGGCGAAGACAGGAAGCAGATTACAACAGCAGCAGCAACACCCCCATCTCCTTCAGGTAAGCAAATACCATCATAAAAAGACACTACATCGAAGATAACAAAACAATCCCATCCATTACCGTGAGCGTCAGCAACAAACTACAATCTTCTGCCGCCGCGTATTCCAACAAATGTGTGGACTGGAGTTGTCCCACATGGATGACTGTCTATGCCAGAGGGTACCACAGTTTCCAGAGCACGTTGTACAGTTTTGCCCACTGTTGGGAAATAAGAGAAATGAGCAGTGGCCAAATGGACAAACTCTGGAAGATCAGCTTTGGGATAACAAACAAGACTTGATGAAAACTACATTTTTCACCCAGGTCACTGGACTAATATTTGATGCGTAATCCATGCTCGAACCAAACAAAAATAATCCGAAAATAGTCTTCAGACGCTATCAGGTAAAATATTACCCAAAATCTGGCATGCACAAAATGAAAAAAAAATAAAATAAAAACGATAAAGGTGCGATTATAATCATGTTAACACTGGCTTTGACAAGCATTTCTTGGTCCGGCATATCAGTATGTTCAAGGTCAATGTGTAGCCATGAAGAACACTCCAGGTAATAAGACAGTTTAGTTGTATCTTTTGGTTTTTACAGAAGAAAACTTTGTGCATGCAGCCTGCCGTCCACCCAATTGTGAATGGGTACTTGACCTTGTACAGTGGTCAAGTTTTTGATGCTAAGTGTCCAATGACGAATTGTCTGGTGGCACTATGGTCAGTAAGCACGCATCCCGTCCTCGTTGACTTTTGATATCTGGTTGGTGTAGAGGTACAGCTTCCGCTTTCCAGTCTGACTGCATAGGTTCGTGTCTGGCTCAAGAAAAACGTTGTATGTTCTGCCTCCAAACCACCCAGCTGTGATTGAGAACCTAACCCTGACTCTGTGCACGGTTCAAGACGGTACACCAGCGAGAGAGATGTGTTGGGCACAATCCTCATAATACTGACCCTAAGAAAAGCGAAGTTTTACCATCTCGTTCCATTACGACCTCAGTGTTATGTGAAAAAAATTTCATTACCAATAATCTGCAGCACACACAGACACACACACACACACACACACTCGCAGACACACACACACATGCAGACACACACACACACACACACACACGCAGACATACACACACATGCAGACACACACACATGCACACACACATACACACACAATACACATGCACACATGCACGCACGCACGCACGCAAACAGACCATTATCATATCATATCGGCAAAGAAGGACCACAGACTAATAAGGTAATTTATGTTCCATGATACCCATGAGTTGCCGTAAAGCGCCAGACGACCTGCTGAGCCTAACACGCGACGCTTGACAGGGGCTACATAACCTGACAGTGATCTATTGACGGCTATCGCTACAGGCACTATAAACACGGGGCTCGATCGGGGGGTACCCGTACGATAAAAGCGATCCGCTCATCCCGACCCTACGACAACGTTAGCAAAAAACTCATACGGTCTGTTGAATGCATATGTCTTGAAATTAATTGTGCGCCTCTGCCAGCGACTACCGACTGTGATCACACGAAACGTCGCCCATTGCTTGACTAGGTCGTAGTGAAGTGGTAGATGTCTCAACTTTACTAAAGGGCCTGACCAACACTACATGTGTTTGTATTTCTCGGGGCTGATTGATACCAGGATATCTTATAAGGCTAACGGTAGAGTATAGCCAAAGAGAGAACAGTACCTACCTTAGGTACTAGTCTCTTTAGTACATCTCTGTAACGCAGCCTCGATCCAAATGAGAACTCCAATGCATCATCATTATTATCCCCATTCTCATCATTCTCATCATGTGTGAAACTGTCCCAGATTCTGTGGCCGGGTCCTGCCTCACTGTCATAGTGACATAAGTTCCTGTGGGTGTAAAGGTGTGTTGGAGAGCCGAAATAAATGGCATAGTAATACAGGGGTGATGAAGAAACTCAGTGGAGCTTTAAAAAATTCTCGGCGCCAGCATGATGATGTTGCCTATATCCCCTCTCTTACTTCCCCTTCACTAAACTGAACAGGGTGCGGTACCATTTAAAGCTGGGTGGAACGGAGGCTGCAAGCACGTTTTTTACAACCAGAATTGAACCCGAGCACTCCGATTGGAAGGCGGGAACTTTACATCAGCCAAGACATCTGGGATGGATGTCCAGACGTAAATCCAAGTTGAAGGACAGAAGGTTCAACATACCAGTGGAAGAAGGGGGGCGGGTACTTACGGAGACTGGAAAAGACAGAGAGAAAAAAGCTAGTTTGTATTTGTTTGTCAATGGGTTTGTTTAGATACATATGTATGAAATGGATATAAGATGGATAAATATGTTGTTTAAGAACGGTAAAGTCAATTTAACGATCTCCTTTTTTAAATACATGACATTCAGAAAATGCAGTTTTTTTTATTCTCAAGGTCAGTGTCCATACTTCAGACCAAACTCTGGTAAAGATCAATCCAGAAACAGTTGAGAAAAATATACTCTTTTTGTAACAGAGAGAGAGAGAGAAGGGAGGGGGGGGGGAACACACACACACACACACACACACACACACACCACACACACACACACACATACACACACACACACACACAAAAACACACACACGACCTCCCTGATAATATGAAATGAGCTCTCTCGTCCTTTAAAAAGAAAAAGGGAAGGGGTATTTAGAAAGTCATAGAATATATTCGGGAAAAATTGCAAGAACAGACGTAATTCTAATCTTAAATTCTGTTAAGTTGATACTTCATCCGATCTCTCTCATTTTTTTTAGCTGTTTGTATTTCTTATTGCAATACACTTTACTCGGGAGTTAAAAGCGTTTGTACAGCATCGGTTGACTTGCTTTCTCGGAACAGGTTGCAAGCAGCAACTGCTGTAAAAATATGGATAGTGTCATCACATTTAAACTATTCAGTGACATGCAAGATTGAAGGGTGCTGATAATGATAATTATGACAGTGAATATTTATGGCCATTAATCTTGAAAAAGCGCCACAGAAAACAAAAATACTCGAGCCAAACAGCACCAACACCATACATTTTTGAATTCATGCAATAATTACACACACACACACGCGCGCGCGCGCACAGAGAGAGAGACAGATAGAGACAGAGAGTGAGAGAGACAGAGAGAGAGAGACAGACAGACAGAGACAGAACAGAGAGAGAGACAGAGAGAGCACAAGACAACGGGAGACTGGCTATGACAAGGTGGTTACCAAGATCTGAAAAAAGTAGCTTTCGGAAAAGACTTGAACGACGACAGAGACAGAATCAGAACTGCTAATTGACAGATGAAGTTTGTTCCATGGATATAATGCCTTGAAAGGAGAATGTCCATAACAGTGCAAAAGTTGTTCCATCCCTCTCAGAAACGGTATTGTCGTTGATGGCCTGTTCATGGACGTCTCGCAGGAAATCCAGAACGAAATAATTAGTGAGAAAATCAGACTCGAATTTTCATGCGCAGTTTTGAGATTACCTTGACAGAAAAAGAGAGACATACATACAGACAGACAGAGAGAGACAGAGAAACAGAGACAGACAGACAGAGAGACCGGGAGAGAGACAGAGGCAGACAGACAGAGAAAGAGAGACAGACAGACAGACAGACAACAGACAGGCAGACACACAGAGAGAGGAAGAGAGACAGAAAGAGGGAAGGAGACAGACAGACAGACAGACAGCAGACAAACAAACAGGCAGACAGAGAGAGAGAGAGAGGGAGACAGACAGACAGACAGAGACAGAGGGACAAGAAAGAGAGAGAGTGAAAGACAAAAGATAGGGAGGGAGAGAGGGGAGAGACAGAGAGACAGAACGAGGATGCGTAGGTTCCTATACTCGCTCTTAAAAAACCACTGTTACTGACCTTGTTATACCGTACTGTCTAAACTTATGCCACAAAGTTTACGCGGCTAAGGAGTGATGACCGCAAGGTCCTCTATAACCACTCCGACCGGAGCAAAAAAAGACGTTGTTAATCTTTTGACTCCCGCACCCTATCCACCAACTGCAAAAACTTTACCCTTCGACACCCTCACTCTATCTACCAGCTTCCTGCAGGAAGCTGGTGGATAGGGTGAGGGAGTCAAAGGGTTAAGTTTTTGCTTTGATAGCATGGTTGACAATGCAGGAAGCTGGTGGACAGGATGCGGGAGTCAAAGGGTTAAAGAAGGAATACTTATTCTAAAACGAAGCAAGAGAATGTATTGACAAATTTCTGAAGCAAGAGATAACAAGACTCATGCTATCTCCAAAATTACTTTAGATGTTGCATTAAGAAAAATTGGATTTAAGGACTCTTCTCACTTAAACGCTAAAGAGATACACAGACAGACAGACAGACAGACAGGCAGACAGACAGAAAGGCAGGCAGACAGACAGGCAGAGAGAGAGAATGGGGGGAAGAGAG
>CM060310.1:75735127-75740127 GCA_030674185.1 Monoplex corrugatus | reverse complement strand
ATTTGTGCGTGTGCGTGTGCGTGTGTGCGTATGCATGTTCGTTCTTTGATTTAACGTCTTTTCAGTCTCAGTGGTATTAGTGTGTGTGTGTGTGTGTGTGTGTGTGTGTGTGTGTGTGTGTGTGTGTGTGTGTGTGTGTGTGTGTGTGTGTGTGTATGTGTGTGTGTGTTTGTTGTGTGTGCATGATGTGTGTGTGTATGCGTGCGTGAGTGCGTGCCCGCGCACGCGTGCGTGTTTGTGTGTGTGGTGTGTGTGTGTGTGCGCGCGCGCGTGCGCGTTTGTGTAGTGTGTGTGTGTGTGAGCGCGCGCGGCGAGCGTGCGTACGTGTAATTTATTTTCACGTTCAGATTTTCTGGGATGCAAACATTATTCTGCACACAATGTACAGGCGGTATAATTCCGCACAGCCCGCATCTCCCATCTTTGGCAGGTGTACATCCTAGACGACTTTATGTTCTTAGCAGACACCGGAGGCTGACATGACTTACAGGATTTTTAACGTGCATATTTGATATTCTGCATGCTTATACATACGAAGGGGTGGAGGGTTATGCACTAATAGAACTGCACATACACTGACCTGAGAGATCGAAAAAAAAAACACCTCCACAATTTACCCAGCAGGTGGGAGGTAGGCTACCCAGGCAGAATCGAACCCAGGTCTTTTGCCTGGAAGTCCGATGTCTTACGCACTCGACTATCGCTTCCGTCCGTTTGACACGTATTTCTGGACATTTTTTTTTCACATGGCAATTGTAATTCTATGCACATGGAATCGTCCAAGTAGGCGTACCCTATGACCACCTTGTGTAAACCGAATTTTGAATAATTACGAAAAAAAAAGTATAGACCTATTAGAGGCTAGGCGGAGGTTAACTTAGTCAGTTAGTGTAGTAGCCTATTAACCCATATATAATTATCGTCTTGTTTCGCGAAACAGTAAAATGTTTCAACGTAAACAAAACTATAACGTTTAATCCTTACCCTTATTCATCGGTCAGCCATGGCAAAGAGTGGTTCCTTTTATGTCTGCTTGACCGCAGTCCATAAGAACACATCGACTGTTGGCACTGGGACAGTCACTGTCGACATTTCACGGATCATGAAGTGATGAACGGCTTACACAGATGTGACAGAAAGCTTTGTTCCGAACGCTAGACAGTAAACTAAACCACTAAAAGTTAGTAGTTGCCTACATGTAGTAAGTACAACCCTTACAATCCAGTCAAAATGAACACTCAACTTCTCGGGTCGTGAGGTCGAACTGGCGTCGACTGCCAACTTTATGATCGATAAAAGACTGAAGGCACGCTCTGGACGAGTTGTTCTTGACTGTCGTCTGCGTGTGTTAACGAGAGTGTTCTCCCTTTATGACTCGTAATAGCACAGGCGCGACGAAACCGATAAAACTACACGACTTTACTACAGACTCTAAAAAGCAGAAACGATGGTACTACAGACTTTAAAAATCAGAAACGATGGTACTACAGACTCTAAAAAGCAGAAACGATGGTACTACAGACTCTAAAAAGCAGAAACGATGGTACTACAGACTTTTAAAAGCAGAAACGATGGTACTACAGACTCTAAAAAGCAGAAACGATGGTACTGCAGACTTTAAAAATCAGAAACGATGGTACTACAGACTTTAAAAATCAGAAACGATGGTACTACAGACTTTAAAAATCAGAAACGATGGTACTACAGACTTTAAAAAGTCAGAAACGATGGTACTGCAGACTTTAAAAAGTCAGAAACGATGGTACACTTAATCAGAACGTTAAGAAATATTAAAAAAAAAAAAAGACAAAAAACGATGGTACTACAGGCTTTAAATATCAGAAACGATGGCAGTACAGACTTTAACTTGTAAAATAATCATAAACGATGAAACTATAGATTTTCAAAATCAGGAACGATGTACTCTGACGATTATTTTGGTATCGTTTGAATTAAGTTATAACCTCTGTGTCCTATGAAGTATGATAACTAGCCCCAAAGGCGAGCAGTTTAAAATAATTCAGTGAAATTCCTTATTAACTTTCGTAAGTTGTAGTATCACGTTTTATGCATGTGTCACTGGAAAATCTGGATTTTAGGATAATAGTGCTTTTCCTATGTAAAACGTAACATTAGTTTTTCTACGGAAAAAATGGAATCTCCTACAGTCATTGCTGTGTAAAGATTTTAGTTGGTTCTTGTAAAAACTGATAATAATTATTATCTTTCCTCGATGATGTTTCTTTGCTCTGATCCAGCTTCTGATTTTTTTTTCTTGAGGAAATGGTTGATTGTTGAATTTGAAGTATATTCACTTAGATCCACTGTCTACATTTAAAGAAATTTCTCTCGTTCTTTGTCGCAAGCAAAAGAAACGTGAGTTTGTTACTGAGGAATGATGATATTTGTTTTTATTAGAGGAAAGTAGAATCAAATATTTCGAACTTTATGAAGAGAAGATTCTGGTGTTTCCTTGAACAAACTGGAATTCCAGTTTGAACTAGTCGCCGTGGTGTAGTGGCTAGTGCAACAGTCTACTGAATGAAGGTTGTGGGTTCGAATCCCCATCAGTCTCTTAAAAAATCATCGTGGGATTTTTCGGGCTCCATCTGGCTCCCACCCAGAATTGAGCGTGATATGGGCTCACTGGGAAGACTGGGACCGGACAGTCGAGTCTCATCCACTTCACGGACGCGTCACTGAGGGTGTTGCTCAAGTATTCTGACCAACCCTGCAGGTATCTGTATCTCTCGGGTCTGGTCAACGCAAGGATACATTCTGATAGTAAGTGTAGAATACAGCCCTGTCACGCAGTCTCAATCCTAAATGGAACTCCATAGCAGTATGGTTATAATCCTCATCGTCATCGACATCATCACATTGTAAAAACTAGTCCTACATCTGTGGTCATTAAAGTGGTGTAGAAAGAGGGACCAAAAAAAAAAAAAAAAAAAAGGTGAGCACACAGGTAGCCTCCCTAAGTACGATGATCCTTAACCCTATGACTCACGCATCATATCCATCAGCTGCAAAAAAATTAACACTTTGACTCCATCCCCCTATCCTGCAGGAAACAGGAAGCTGGTGGACAAGGTGCGGAAGTCAAAGAGTTAACTTTTTGCTTTGCTAACATGCATGGTTGACAAAGCAGGATGCTGGTGGACAGGGTGCGGGAGCTAAAGGGTTAAAAACAAACATGCCGGTTTGTACGGGAAAATCTCTGGATTTCAGTTTGTCCACGTGACAAAGATGGTCATGCTGTATAGAGAAACATTGACTCGTGTATCACAAATAATCATTGCCCACACCCCATCAGTACCATCAGCCAGGACACGTAATCCTGTACCTGTCATGTCCCCAGTAAGTGCAAGTAGGGCCTGCTGCAAAACGAATATTAAACAAACTCGAATCCGTGGATATAAATAGAGAAAAGTTAACATGCTAAGGAGGTACAAGAACCAATAAGCATTATCTTTTCTTCTTCATCATCATCATCATCGTCGTCGTCGTCGTCGCGTCGTGCGTTGTTGTTGTTCTTCTTCTTCTGCTTCTTGTTCTTGTTCTTGTTCTTGTTGTACTTGTTCTTGTTCTTCTTCTGCTTCTTATTCTTCTTATCATTATCATCATCATTATCATCATTATTACCTATCATTATTATTATTGTTGTTGTTGTTGTTGTTGCTGTTGCTGTTATTATTGTTTTTAGTATTATTATCATTATTATTGTTATTATTATTATTGTTGTTGTTGTTATTGATATTATTATTATTATATCATAATTATTATCATAATCATTAATATTATTACCATCTGAAGCTGCCATCAAGGGGGGATGGCAGGAATCATCAAACCATTCACGCTATTCCTGCTTCATGTTTTGGCTTTCGTGATGTGTGTGCAGGATACTGGTATTAATAAAGTATTAGTCAAACCATCTCTGCATTGATAGTAGGATATTTATTGGTGGTGTTTGTGTGATGATATCGATGGTACTGATAATGTATCATTCAACCCACTCCCGCTTCATAGCAGGGTGTTTGTGGTGTTTGTGTGGTGATATCGATGGTACTGATAATGTATCATTCAACCCACTCCCGCTTCATAGCAGGGTGTTTGTGGTGTTTGTGTGTGATATCGATGGTACTGATAATGTATCATTCAACCCACTCCCGCTTCATAGCAGGGTGTTTGTGATGTTTGTGTGGTGATATCGATGGTACTGATAATGTATCATTCAACCCACTCCCGCTTCATAGCAGGGTGTTTGTGATGTTTGTGTGGTGATATCGATGGTACTGATAATGTATCATTCAACCCACTCCCGCTTCATAGCAGGTGTTTGTGATGTTTGTGTGGTGATCGATGGTATGATAATGTATCATTCAACCCACTCCCGCTTCATAGCAGGGTGTTTGTGATGTTTGTGTGGTGATATCGATGGTACTGATAATGTATCATTCAACCCACTCCCGCTTCATAGCAGGGTGTTTGTGATGTTTGTGTGATGATATCGATGGTACTGATAATGTATCATTCAACCCACTCCCGCTTCATAGCAGGGTGTTTGTGATGTTTGTGTGATGATATCGATGGTACTGATAATGTATCATTCAACCCACTCCCGCTTCATAGCAGGGTGTTTGTGGTGTTTGTGTGATAGATCTGTGTGTGTGTTTGTTTTGAGTGTGTGTGTGTGTGTGCGTTTGTGTATGTGTGTTTGTTTGTGTATGTGTGTTTGTGTGTGTGTTTGTGTGTATGTGTGTGTTTGTGTGTGTGTGTGTGTGTGTGTGTGTGTGTGTGTGTGTGTGTGTGTGTGTGTGTATGTGTGTGTGTGTGTGTGTGTTTGTGTGTGTGTCGTGGTGGTTGTATGGTGATAGTGATACTGTAATTAAGTATTTGTCAAGCCGTGCCTGCATAAACAGTGGACTATTCGTAGTATTTATGTGATGGTACTGATGGTATCAATGATATAACAATTAAGCCGTTCTTGCTTACTATTC
>CM060310.1:75705127-75730127 GCA_030674185.1 Monoplex corrugatus | reverse complement strand
GTGTGTTGTGTTCTGTAACCTTGAGTTTTTATCATTGAGGTTGAATGCTGTGGTAATTGATGAGACAGCGCACATCGATTTGATTTGTACATCAAGACTGGTGCCGTGTTAATTACATTATTATCATTTTTATTATTGATTGTTCAATGTGTATGAATAATGACAACTGACTGATTTCTCACTAAGAGACGATAAGGGTTTTTCAATGTCACAACTATTTAATGCTTAAAAGTTTTTTTAATGTAACAAATTGTCGCCGTCGAATTTATTTGATTGATCGATCAGTTGATTGTTTGATAATTGTTTCATTATGAGTGAATGGTGATCATTATTATAAGATGATTGGTTGATCAGTTGATTGATTAACTGATTAATTTGTTGCTTGTTGATTGATTGATTGAATTGATTGATTTTCAATATGTATGAATGATGACCATTATAAGATGATTGACTAGTCACTTAATTGATTGATTTTTCAATATGTATGAATGATGATCATTATAATATGATTGATTGATCAATTAATTGATTGATTGATTTCTAAGTATGTGTGAATGATGACATTATAAGATTTCTCTATGAGAGACCATGAAGTTGACTTGACATGGCTTGACTTGACTTGACTTGACTTGACTTGACTTGACTTGACTTGACCTGACGATTGACTTGACTGTTTGACTTGACTTGACTTGACTTGACTTGACCTGACGACTTGACTTCAGTTGTACAGTGTAGCCAACCGACAAGAACAACGTGTACATGTACATATAAGCCAGTGTGAACATGATGAGTAATATACTGACCATATGAGGTAGTACAAAAACTCGAACGTAGAGAAGAAGCCTTCCATCCCTCCCTCCCTCTCTTAGTTCCCACACACTCACCGTGCACTACACACACACACACACACACACACACACACACACACACACACACACACACACACACACACACACACACACACACACACACACACACACACACACACACACACACACACACACTTTGCCATCCTACAGACCTCACTTCTTCTTCGTAATCTCCCCTCCCCTCCCCCCCCTCCCCTCCCCTACACCAAAGAGAATACATATATGTATTTTAAGACATAATATACGCTGTGTGTAGACTGAGCCATCTTGGTTTTCCAGTTCCGTGGCAGCGTTCGTCAACTTCACTGCAGACGCCGCTATGATGACGCTCGTTAAACGGTGAAGACGACGCCATCCCCCCGTGTGGATAACGCGCAGAAACAACTGCCTGTCTCCCCTCTCTGCCTTGCCCGCTCCTTTGATCTCTCCTATCTTCAACAGCTCATGCAGAACAGTGGCCGGTCGAGGTTGATGACGCTTTCCGGGGCTCTTAAAAAACGGCGATATAGAAATTAACAGCTCGCCTCTCCGGGCTTTGAAGTCCTTGTTTTAAGGCCGCTGTCATGGCCGAGTGGGAGGCGCTCCGTTTCCTTGGGTGGTGGGGATTTAAAAGATTTGTCAGGGTTTTAAAGAAAGGGACATTAAACTCAAATCGTCGTGAAACGTCCAGAAAGGAAACATGATGCCCTGGATGTAGAAGCTAATGCTTGAGATCTCGGCTTCGTTCGCTCCAACTCTTGAGCGTATGAGCTGAGTTGAGAGAATGATCGGAGAGGATTACTTTCCAGAATGGTGTATCACATAAGGAGGAAAGTAGGCAGATACACCGTTCTGCCAGGTAACGTCCGAGTTTTATCCGAGGGCGTTCCTTTCCCCCCGAGTTAAGATTTGAAGGATTTGTTGTGACTGAGCCAACAAGATCTGTGGGCGTTCTTTTGACAGAACGAAGATGATCAGGGGGGACGTTCCTTCCGGTAGATGTGTATATGCTGGGGGAGGGGGAAGGGGGGATGTTAGGGGAGGAAGTGGGAAAGAAGAGAGGGTGGTTGTGGTGTTCGTTTTGCTTCACAGGAAGTGTGCCTCCCAGGTGGACAAGTTACGACGTCGTTTGTTCCCAGCTTTGTGGAACATCAAAGGTAAGTCGAGAGGCAGGTAGACATGGATTGTGATATCTATGGGCGGGAGCTAAGGAAGTCCCTCATAATCATAAATGATAAGTTCATGGTCTAGCTTCAGCTTTCTTTCGTTCACCACGAATCAGTTTGGCCATGAGCTCCATATAAGTTTTTTAGTTTCTCTTGAAATTCTACAGACTGTGTGTGGTTTATTTAAATGTTTAATGTATTGCTTGTTTCAGCTAATAAACGTTTATTTTCTTAATAATGTCACGAAATAACAGTAGTTAGTATGAACAGCAAGTTTCAAGCTTGTGGTAAATTCAAGAGTTAAGCTTTATTTACTCTGTATATCTGTCTATCTATCTATCTATCTATCTATCTATCTATTTTATCTATCTATCTATCTATCTATCTATCATCTATCTATCTATCTATCTATCTATCTATCTGTCTGTCTGTCTACCTATCTATCTATCTATATGCTGTCTGTCTGTCTGTCTAACAGAACTGTAAATGAACCATATACGCACGCACGCACACACAAACATATGTATGTGTATATATATGTATATGTTATATATATATATATATAGTTATATATTATATATTGTAATATATATATATATATTTGTATATATTATAAATATATGGATACGAGCGTGCGCACACACACACACCACACACAACACAGTCACACACACACACACACACACACACACACACACACACACACACGCACATACACACTATAAAAGAAAATAACAACAACGTATGACGCGCTAAGCAGTAATTAACCGGTTTATTATTATTTTATTTTATTTTATTTTATTTTATTTATTTTATTTTATTTCATTTTCCGTTTGATGATAGCTTACTACCCACCAAAAAATGTAGTATGTGCAAGCAGTGTATAGTAACAGTGACTGTACTCTTTGAGTTGTTATTTGTGAAAACAATTTCATCCGGGAGGAAAAAGAATATATATATATATGGGTTTTTTCTTTATTATTTGTATCTGAAACTGGTTTTCTGACAATGTAGCCTATGTTATGTTTTTAGTTATCCCTTAGGCTAGATACGCAGTGTCCTTGTTATTGCAGTCTGTTATTAAATCAGTAAGAGATGGGCGAGGCATCAAGTTGTTATTATTGTTGTTTTTGTTTAAAGCCCAAGCCGACTGCCCAGAACCACATCAGGGCTATAACCTTTTAAAACATACACAATATTTCAACTGAAAAAAAAGGAAAAGAAAATTAAGTACATATACATTTCAATGCATTTGTGCACATAATCTAAGTAGATGCCCCTGGCGTTGACCACTCCTTCCAAGTTATCGCACAAGAAAAACATTAAAAAAAAAACATACCTGAATACAAATTGAAACATGAATAAGGACATAAAACATATGTAAAACAGGGCCTAAATTACCTGAAACTGCTTCCACATATCTCGCTTCCCTAGAGCCAAAAATGCACTTAATACACGTACCCAATTATCAATCCTAAGAAAAAGTACGTAAGACTTTATCGAACACATACCTGCAATGCAGAAAATGATAGGAAAAATGACAGAAAGCAAAGGAGGAAGACAGAAACAAAGAGAATGACAGAAAAGAGGAAATTTCTAGCACAGAATTTCCAGAATGCGGAGATACGATTTATATGAAAGAGCTTCCGGCACTCCAAAGGGGGTTAGGCAACAAGTAGGTAAACGTCGGACTACTAATCGGAAGGTCTTGGGTTCGATTCGTCTAGACTCCTCGGCCTTGCGGGTAAAGACTGGAGGATTTTCTGATCTCCCAGGTCAACATCCGTGTAGACATCTAGACCTCCCATTGTGTAAATCCCTTTCCTGAGTGTACGCTTGCCAAATATCAAATAATCAACAAAACAAAATAAAAAAACAAAAACGTTCATTACAGATTCTGTAAAGGAGAAGAGTGGCAGAATAGTTCAGACGTTCACCTGCCAAGAACTAAACTCGAAGTTCCAGGGTTCGTTTCCTGTTGAGGACTTGACTTTTCTCCTCAGTTTCACCGGAAAATAAATTAAAAGTCTAGTCCTTCGGAATAGGAGGAAAAACGAGTCGAGCCAGTGTGTCTCTCGTGGCCTAGGCCTGCGCACGCTAAAGATCCCATGGCAGTTGAAAATCGTGAA
The DNA here is from genome assembly GCA_030674185.1 of Monoplex corrugatus. Lineage (NCBI taxonomy): Eukaryota > Metazoa > Mollusca > Gastropoda > Littorinimorpha > Ranellidae > Monoplex > Monoplex corrugatus. Next base: position 75,725,984 of record CM060310.1, on the reverse strand, counting down.
GAGCTGGGCATTGCCCGGCTGGCATGGTAGAAACATGGGAGAAATAGGTTGATTTCCTAGGTCCCTTCCCTTGAAGACCAATTAACTTTCTTGCCTTTTGAAGTCTTGGTAAAAAATGGGTTGCGCTGCACTATGGCGACGCGCCCTTAAAGGAGAGAGCAGCCCGAGTTTCACGTGGTAAATCCTTTGTAACAAAAGAAATGTGAATAGAAATACGAATATGAATATAAATATGAATACGAATATGAATGTGAATAAGTCATGTCAGTGGCTACTTATAGAAACATGAAAACACACGTCATGCACACCCACCAAAGACAGACTATGCAGACTATGAGGCAATAAACCGCCTGCATAGTGTGGGCAAAATAACGTGCACAGACGCATCCGAAAAAAATCGGAACGCTTAAAATCTTTAATCTTTTTTTGTTGTTTGCTTTGTTTGTTGTTTTTTTTGTTTTGTTTTTGTCTTTAGTCAGTTACAAAAACCTAGACTGAAACCTGGTTGCACCCGCCAAATTTCACGCCAATTGCCGAAGAAACGAGGAGCAGAAGAGGGAATGTTGTCCTCAGAAAACACAGCTGTTTTTTGTTTGTTTGGTTGGTTGTGTTGGTTGGTTGGTTGGTTGGTTGGTTGGTTGGTTGGTTTCATTTTGTTTTCTTGTTATTATTGCGCAGTGTTGTTTGCTTTCTGTCCATTTCCCTTTGGAGTTCGATGTGTTGACGTGGATACCATTTATTTTCTTCGCAATAAATCTCATTTATCAGCGTTTTAGGTTGTTTAATTTTTTTTTTTTTGTTTCATTTGTTTGTTTTGTTTGTTCGCTTGCTTGTTTATTTGTTTTGTTTTGAATTGTTGTTTATTTGTTTTGTTGTTATTTCCTACCTATATGTATTTACTATAAAGGAAAGAATGAAAAACAAGAACAAAAATAAAACAAAATGAAAGAAGAAAAGGAGCAACGGAGAGAGGCATGTGCAAATTTTAAAAGGAAACAAAAAGGTGGTCTGAGCTTCTCCGTAAAACTATGGCACATTTTAACAGAAAAGTTAAAGAAAATATTTTCTCCTCCTCATCATCATTATCATCCAGTCCTATCATTTTTATCTTTATTTGATTCATTGTTTGGTTGGTTAGTTTTTTGTTTGTTTTCAGAGTTATCTTTTGTTTTTGTTTTTTTTTTGTTTTTTGTTTTTGTTTGTTTGTTTGTTTGTTTGCTTGTCTCTCTCTGTGTAAATGTACACAGATGTTAGTATTGACCGAATTTGATTTCGTTCTTCGTCTCTATATGTTAGGAAAATAAAAGTAAATCACTCATTCACTGACCAAGAAAAAAGTTGCAAGAACTTTCATCAGCTTTGATTTCTCCACATGCAAATAGTAATCATGAAGTGCTTTTCTGTTTTCTCTGTATCAAGCAGCAAATAAGCACCAGAGTGTTTGTTTTCTCGTATTGTTTTGGTTGGTTAATTTGTTTGCTTGTGATTGGGTGTCATTTGCTATCATTTTCCTTTGACCATACCATATGTATGCATATATAGATAGATAGATAGATAGATAGATAGATAGACAGACAGACAGACAGACAGATAGATATAGATAGAAGATAGATAGATAGATGAGACAGATAGATAGATAGCTAGAGATAGATATATAGATAGCTAGATAGATAGATAGTATGTTAATGTTATACATATGTAATATACATACATACATACATACTATACAAAAAAATAGATATTTTTATTCATTTATTTATTTATTTTTCATAATAATGTATCTCTTTGATATGTACACTGCATAATTATACATGTATTCTGCATGCAGTTCTGCGGTCCATATACAGAGTTTCGGTTTATTTTATATTCTTTACATTTTATGTTTGCTTTTTTTTTCTCGTTTGCTAGCATGCTTGATTAGTTTATTGTTCGCTTGATTCTATGCTTACATTTGTGTTTTGCTTGATCGATTTGGTGTTTGTTTGTTTGTTTGTTTGTTTGTTTGTTGTTGTTCGTTCGTTCGTCTGTCTGTCTGTTTGTCTGTTTGTTTGTTTTTTGTTTGTTTGTTTGTTTGTTTGTTTGTTTGTTTGTTCGTTTCGTTGTTCGTTCGTTCGTTCGTTCGTTCACCTGTCTGTCTGTCTGTCTGTTGTTGTTGTTTGTTTGTTTGTTTGTTTGTTGTTTGTTGTTTGTTGTTGATCGTTGTCGATCGTTGAACGGTCGTCGGTCGGTGGTATTTTGGTGGGTTGGTTGGTGGAGGGGTTGGTTGGTTGGTTTGGTTGGTTGGTTGGTTGGTTGGTTGTTTTGTTTTTGTTGTTGTTGTTGTTTTGCGTTTTTACCTTAGGCAGATAACATGCTTTCTGTCTCGTGAAGCTGAGGTCCACCCCCGTTTTTTTTCTTTTTTGTTGTTTTTTTGTTTGTTTGTTTTTGTTTTGTTATAGTGTTCCGAAAGTGCAGCCCGTGGAGGCATTTTATTTTATTTCTGAGATAAGCAAACTGTTTTCCTAGATATTACGAGTTGTTGTTGTTGTTGTTGTTGTTGTTCGGGAGGTTGAGGGTTAGGGTTGAGATCTAACCCCCCTTTTTTTTGTTTTGTTGTTTGTTGTTTTGTTTGTTTGTTTTGTTTTTGTTATAGTGTTCCTGAAAGTGCTACCTACCCATGGAGGCAATTTTTTTTATTTCTGAGATAAGCAAGACTGTTTTCCTAGATTTTACGAGTTTTTTTTTCGGGAGGTTGGGGGGGGGGGGGGGGATTTTTTATGCTTTTTTCCCTATTTTTTTCTGTTCTCTTCACTGAGTGCTTGGTCACTCGTTTAGACGAGGTCTTTTTTGCTTTGTGGAATATACAGCTACCTGATTTTGGGGTGGCTCATTCTGCATTTGTCTAGACGTCCATCTCAAGCTGCCATCGCAGGCAACAGGTTTAACAAGTTTTACACAAGACGAAACGATGCTCACCTGCTTTGGCAGCAAACTGGATTTATCTAGCACTTTGAGATGGGACCTTTCTTTCTTCCCTTTGCTGCCTCTCCCTTCACTACCGCCTCTCCTGTCTTTGTCTTTTGTTTGTTTTTTTGTTCAGTATTTGTTTCAAAGACTTTTCTTTTGGTTTGTATGCGTTTTACGTACGGTGAAATCTCATCATAAATCTTTGGTTTGTTTATAATTGTTTGTCTAATTATTTGTCTATTCGTTAGTGTGTGTGTTTGTGGTTGATTTTTTTTGGGGGGTATGTTTTTTGTTTAATTATTTGTCCGTTTGTTACTTTGTGTTTTTTTTTCCACAAGTAAATAAAATGTCCCTGCTGTTTCTCATGTAGAACTGAGGTTTATGAATCATGTTTGCTTTGTTTGTTTGTTTGTACGTTTGTTTTTTGTTTGTTTTTTGATTGGTTTGATTGTTTTTTTTGTTTGTTTTTTTGTTTGTTTGTTGTTGTTTGTTTGTTTGTTTGTTTTGATAGGAGATATGACAGCATATGAATCCTCATGATTGATTGAATTTTTGATGGTTTCTTGATTTATTTTTGATTTATCGTCATTATCATCATTAGCACCAGCACCAGCACCAGCATCGTCATCGTCATCGCATCGTCATCGTCATCATCATCATCATGAACATCATCATCATCATCAATTCATTATTATTATCATTATTTTTACTGTTGGTATGATCATTCAAATTTAAGGTTATCGTTATCACACCTCAGACCAACGGACAGTTGCAGATACAGACACACACACACACACAACACACACACACACACACACACACACACACACACACACACACACACACACACACACACACACACACACACACACACACACACACACACACACACATGAAAATAATAAATATCAATATGTTACTATATCATCGTGAAAAGCGTACGCACGAACCAACCAAGCAAAGAAAATCAGGACGGAAAATATTTATGATGATACTTATACGTACATAAGTCATTATTACTCATCATTTTCAGGCTGGGAGAGGCCACCTCTGACTTGGCAGCGGGGAGACCATCCCTGACCCAGCGGGTCACAGGTGCCGGATGGTGGGTGGCCTTCACATATGGAGATTAGCTGCGAAATAAAGCAACTCGTCTAGTCGAATAAGCAATCCCGGGCCCACTGGCGATGACTTGTATCAGGATGGGGTTGGATGATAATGGCAAGACCACACCTAGAGAAATGTCCTAATTGTCCTATAACGGAACAGTCAGGCGGATAAGGACCGCCTAAGCCCTAACTTACGATACAGAAACGTGGAACCTGACGAAAAACAAACAAAAAACTCGCTTTGAAACTGAGAACCATGCAGTGAGCACATGAAAGAATCATGCCCGGTATCACCTGGAGAGATAAAAAAAAACGAGAAAGAACAAAAGTGCGAGACATCCTGGAAACCATCAACAAGCCGAAACGGAACTTGGCAGGACATCTCACCCGAGAGTGGACAATCGTTGGACAACTAAAACCACGTTCTGGATACCAAGAGACGGCACTCGCAATAGAGGAAGACAGAAAACTAGATGGAGAGACGACCTTGATGGATTTGACAAGAACTGAAGAGGAAAAGCGCTGGAACGAAGTGAATGAAGCAGATGGGGAAGGCCTACGTCCATCAACGGACTTTCGATGGCTGAAGGATGAAGCCCTAACATTTCGATTATACACTTCTGTTTGATACTTAGTTTTGGAATCCTTTCTGACAGTGGTAATATTTGTCGGGCTTCTTGTGCCAGTGGTATTTAATATTCGTAAACGTACATTTTCGTCCAAGAGCACACTAAAAACCCAAAAGTATAAAAGAAAACCTTTCTCAAAAGAAAACAAATATATACAGAATGATGTTTAATGTAAAAATTTGAACGCAATATTTAGAAAGTCTTAATTAATGTTTTTATTAGAAGTGCGTTTAAAGAACTGTTCTTATGTGCTAACGTTATATATCAACAACGTTGTATCACAAAAGGAATAAAGAGGGCAGGTACACCATTCTGGCAGGTAAACTTAGATTTGACTGGATTTTTTTTTACAAATTATGCCTGTAATATCAATTATGGTTGTTTGCTGCGAATATTGTGTGTATATTGTGTATTAAGTAAGCCCTTTTCATCACAGCTGGCGGGTTCTTACGATGGAACCGTACATGTCATTTACATGTTACCAAGATTATTCCAGTGTTAGGCTGATACAATACCAGTACAAAATATAGACTGGGTAAAACGTAGTCTAGGTAGGGCCTCAGGACCTGGCCAGCTCATGGGTTTATGTGCAGGCTTTAGGCTTGTGCCATGATCATCATACACGAGGCACCTGTGACGTTAGTTCATATGGAATTCGTTCCGAGCGCGGAGACGTCATCTTTAGAAACTGAAACTAAAATTGATATCTGGAGTTCACTCCCAGCTAGCATGCAACGTTAAAAACTGGCCTGTCCGCGGCCGTCTTAACGTGTCCATCATTCTGGTGATGTCAGTGTGTCATAGGTCCCTTCCCCCCCTCCCCTTCCCTTTTCAAGACTTTGCCAGCATACGGCGTTTTTTGCGCTGACTCATGAAATCTGCCAGATTAATAGCGCATATGGATTGTGGAAGTGCGATGAGTCCCTCTTAAACAAAATCCAAGCTCCAAACTCTTAATTAAAGCCTCACCAATTTTTTTATCTTTTATTTTGAGTATTGTATTTCTTGAGGGAGAGGGGGGCGAAGGTGGGGGTATGGGTGGGAGGTAGGAGATGGGAGATGAGGCAAGGGGGAGGGTGTGACGCTTTGAACACAGTCGTTTACTTTGAACAGTAGTTTGAGCTTTAGTTAACAGTCAGAACATAAGCTTTCTGAGACAAAGCATATTCTGATGATGATGATGATGCTGATGATGATGATGATGATGATGATGGTGATGGTGATGGTGACGGTGGTGACAACGATAGTTATAGTAGTGGTGGTGGTGGTGGTGGTGATGATGATGATGACGACGGCGACGATGATGATGAAGGTGATGGTGATGGTGATGATATGATGATGGTGGTGGTGGTGGTTGTTGTTGATGGTGGTGGAGGTGATGATGATGATGACGACGACGACGACGATGCTGCTGCTGCTGATGATGATGATGACGACGACGATGACGACGATAATAATGATAATAAACATAAATAACAACAACATCATCATCATCATCATCATTCCATTCAATAATTCCATTAATATAGTGCAAACAGTCCACGTCATATAATGCTCGTTTCGCTTTACATAAAAAGAATTCGTGACGAAGAAGACTGGGGAGGGGGACTGCCATGTCAACATACTGATGCAGCACAACGTTACTGGATACATACACCAATATATCAATGCAACATAAACATAAATATCAAGACTAACAACAGATCACAGAATATAATCGACTTCATACACCAATACAATAGTGCACACAAACATGCTACATGGAAAATAACAACAGGTTATAGCATAAAGTTAGAAACAGGTGGTCGTGATATTAGCGAAAGAAAAGTTTTTTTAACTTCGTGTTAATATCGATTTAACACAAAACTCATTTTTATTGGAATAGACAAGTTGGTGTTATTACTGATTAATCTGATTTTGCTTTAGTTCTCGTACTTTATATTCTCTTTTTTATATTTTTTTTATTTTGAGCTTCCGTGTTTGCTTGTTTGTCTCAATATGTTGTTGTTGTTGCTGCTGTTATTTGTTGTTGTTGTTTCTGTTGTCGTCTTGTCTCTTTGTTTATACAGTGAACAGGGCACTTGTACGTGCGCGTGCCCAGTTGTGTGTGTGTGTGTATGTATGTATGTATGTATGTATGTATGTATGTATGTATGTAGTATGTATCTATGTATGTATATATGTATGTATGTGTGTATGTATGTATGTATGTATTTATGTATGTATGTATGCATGTATATGGGTGTGTGCATTTGTGTGTGCGTGTGTGTGTATGTGTGTGTGTGTGTGTGTGTGTGTGTGTGTGAAAGTGTACGTGTATAGTTTGTTTATAAATACATGTATATCTATTCATTTATATTACTTCTTTATACTTTTTCTTGACACTTATATAATACTAATACCAGGCAAGTACAAAGTCTGGTGTCTACAGTTCATGCTGATACCAAAGCTGCTGTGGCCACTGCTAATCTATGACATTTGCACCAGCACAGTGGAAGCAATGGAAGCCAAAATCAACAAATACACAAGAAAATGGCTCGGTGTCCCACCTGGTCTCACTGATGTTGCATTCTACTGCCGTCAAGCAATGCTGAAGCTACCTCTCAAATCCATAGTGGAGGAATACAAAGTTGGAAAAGCAAGACTGTTGAGCATGCTGGAGGAATCGGAAGACAATATCGTGAGATCAGTTCAGCCAAAGCTGAGAACTGGCAAAAAATGGAAAGTCCAAGAGGCTGTAAACAATGCCAAGAGAAACCTCAGCATCAAAGAAATAATTGGACACACGCAAACCAACAGACAGGGACTGGGAGCAACAAAAATGCAGTGGTGGTCCAAAGCCAAAGGGAAGGAAAAAAGAGACATGATCATACAGGAGTTGAAGAAAGAAGATGTCAAAAGAGTGCAGAAGGCAGTCCAGCAAGGTCAACAGGGGCAATGGACAACATGGGACAGTGCACTCCAAAGAAGTCTCAGCTGGAACGATATGTGGCACATGGCTCCTCTAAGGATAAGCTTCCTCCTCAGATCTGTATATGACCTGCTCCCCTCGAATGCAAACTTAGTGAAATGGGGGAAATCAGATGACCCAGCATGTCCGCTCTGTCAGAAGAAACAAATAGTGGAACATGTCCTAAGCTCTTGCAAAGTAGCGCTAGCCCAAGGAAGGTATACATGGAGGCACAACCAAGTTCTGAAAGTGATCACAGACGTGGTTAGCGAAAAAAACCATGACCCCAAACGCACCAATTGCTATGACAACATTCTACAAAGCAGGAGGGAAGCAGGTCTGGCCCGAAATTGCTATGACAACCAGCACATTGCCAAAGGGTCTTCTGGATGGAGCAGTCGACTGGGAGTGTACAGCAGACCTCCCAGAGTGGAGAAATTACCCAGATGTCATCAGCAAGACAGACATGAGACCAGACATCGCTCTCCACTCTGACTCCTCGAAACAAGTGATTCTGATAGAACTCACTGTGCCATACGAAAGCAGAATGGAAGAAGCACATATCTACAAGACCGAAAAATACGCCGGTCTTGCCAGCACCCTGAAGAAAGCAGGTCAGCGGGTCAAAATCTTCGCCATAGAGGTCGGGGCAAGAGGGTTTGTGGGCACCTCCGCTTATGATCTCATGAAACAACTCGCCATTTCTGGGAAGAAGAGGACTAGAGCCCTTAAAGCGATGGCAGAGGCAGCAGAAAGGAGCTCAAGCTGGATCTGGGCAAGGAGGAACCAAAAGTGAATTTCATAAGGATTAAATTCCCTACAGATGATGTGTGCCCCGTTAGCACATTGGTAAAACCGCGTACCGCAGTTCTGAATCGCAGAATCGCCCAGGTTCGCTCCCGGACGTGGGGGAAAAAAAAAAAAAAAGACAACAGCAGAAGGGCATCCAGGAGTCATGACCTGGATGTGGCCCGGACCCCCGAGAGTGTAAGGAGTTCAGGGCCGAAACACTTGTCTAAAGGGGGTTACTTCTCTGAAGACCTTCTGTTGTCTTGCTCTCCCTAGAGTTTCTTTCTACCTATGGTTCCTGATACTTATTTTCTTTCTGTTTTATTACCTGATTGAACGTTTAGTAATGTTCTATTTCTTTAGAATGCAACGAACATGCTTTGGACATGGATCGTGTGCGCCATATCAATGAAATTATTATCAAGATCTCAGACAATGCATATTATTAGTGTTGTTTGACTATACACTGTCATCGGCTGTGCCAAAATTTATATGTAAAGTGAAATATTGAATAGAGACAGAGTTATCTACTCCACCTCAAAAAAACAACAACAAAAAAAGAAAAAAGAAAAAAAACAAAGAAAAAGAAAAAAAGAAATCAGGGAAATTGTCCTGTTATCTTTCTTCTGTATCTAGTGAAAATGTGTGTTTTCTCGTTTTTTGTCTCTATTATTATTGTTATTATCACTGTTGTTGTTGTTATTATTATTACTATTATCATTATTATTATTATTGTTGTTGTTGTTAATATTGTTATCATTGTTGTTGTTTTCTTGTCTGAAATTTGCGCCTGTCACGTTTCGTTAATCCAATACCTGTTCTTGTGTGTGTTCTGGTTTCTGCTTGAACGCTGGCAGTCAGTTTAGTTAACCCTTTCACTCCCGCATCCTATCCACCAACTGCAAAAGCTTAATCTCTTGACTCCGATACCATAGCCACCAGCTTTCTGCAGGAAAATCGTAGATAGGGTGAGGGAGTCAAAAGATTATGCTCTTTGCTTTGCTAGCATGGTTGACAATGCATGATCCTGGTGGACTGGGTTAGGGAATTGAAGGGTTAAAATTACAAATAAATCTGTCCCCAAAGGCTGTTTTTTCCCCCATCTATTTGTCGTAAGATGGAAATCAGTTTCGTTGACCGTTTCCTTTTTTTTTTTTTTCGATTTGAAGCGTACATTCTAACGCTTTGATATGATTAATTACTGCTAATTCTGTAGGGAAGGAAAACGGAAAACAAAAGAGAGAAAACAGACAGAATGACCAAAAGGACAGAAAAAAGAGAAAAAAAAGGTTGAAGAAAAGAAAAACAAAATACTTTAAAAAATCGAAAATAAAAGAAAAAAAAACACGGAACAGAAAGAAATAAGGACATGCCCAAATAAAGAAAGAAGTGAAGAAAAAGAAAGGAAAGAAAAAAAAGGAGAAACATGAGAGAAGAAATGAAAAGGCAAATGAATGAAAGGAAAATCAAATTTTAGAAAGCATATTAATTAAAAAAAAAAGTAATATATGCAGAAAGAATCAGAAAAATAGAAACAAGGAAAGAAAGGGGGAGGGGGAACCAAGAGAATGGTTATGAAGACTATTTGCACAGAAAAGTCGACTACAGTAGCTCATACGAATACCACCACCACCAATATCCCAAAAAAAGCACCCCCACCTTCGGGTCCTCGCTAACGAATAAGAAAATTAGAAACAAGGAAAAGAAATGAGAGGGAAGAAAAACCAAGAGAATGGTTATGAACAATACTTGCACACAAAAAAATCATCTACAGTAAGTAGCTCATGCGAATGCCACTACCACAGCTATCCTCCAAAAGCCCTCTCCCCCCACCTTCGGGTCCTCGCTAACGTCGTGGATATGACCAATCTCAGATAGACCATAACGAGGTGAATCATAAAGCAGAGGCCGTAAAAAGCCAGGCTTGTTTGAAGTGGGCAACAAGATGTGGGATTTCCTGTGTAAAAGCCTGACATCACTGGGTGACCCCCACTATCACCCCTCTCTGCGCCAACATCCAATATCGCCACGCTTCACACCGTCCCGCCTTCTTTCCGTTCACCGCTTTCCTATGATCACATGGCTGTTTGAAAGAAATAGAAAAGTTAAACACTTGCTTTTGTGTGTTTTTGTTTGTTTGGTTGGTTGTTTGTTTGTTTGTTTGTTTGTTTTTTGTTCAGCGTGAAAAAATCAATAATATAAAGTTAATTGAAGGTTTAATTCTATTTGAGTTGAAGGCTTTGTCAAAACAGTGTTGCTGATTTCATCATATTTTTAGCTAAATATTACATCTACGGACGTAGATGTATAAAATTAATATAGGCCAACTTGAAATATCTGTCCTTAGACGCATTTTGAAAGAGCGATATAAAATAGAAAAATATGATGACAAAGTAGGGATGATGCAAACTGAATTTGTCCTCACATAACGCGATTATGGTCACATTTTGACAGAAATTCAGACCTTTAATTATTCATTTATTTACTTTGTAAGCCTATGTATGTTCCTTTTTTTTTTAAGGTAAGATCCACATATACACATGTCATTTGCATGGAACCAAGATTATTCCAACATAGGCTGATACAATATCAGTATAAAATATAGACTAGGTAGGGTTTATGTGCAGGCTTAAGGCTTGTGCCATGATTACCATGCACATGGCACCTGTGACGTTAGTGCATATGGAATTCGCCCCGAGCGTAGAGACGTCATCTTGAGAAACTGAAACTGAAATTGACAGAAAAATAGAAAAGTGTTTAGAAAGTGTCTAGCAACAGCATTAGTTTTTGATTTGGTGTACCCTCCACTGACGTTTGCATTTTTTTCTGCCACGTACATATGTATCTCTGTAATATATCTTATCTTGGCGCCAAACTGTGCTGGTAGTTCTCTACTCAGACATAGTCCTAACAGAAGAAAGGTTCCAAGTTTTGGGGAACATACGCAACAATGTACGCATGGATTTTGTATTATATGTCTGCGTGTAATGAAACATGTTGTATGCATCATATAATTGTCAATGTAGAAATATTCTTAAACATTTTTCATATGTCTGCGTGTAATGAAACATGTTGTATGCATCATATAGTTGTCAATGTAGAAATATTCTTAAACATTTTTCATTCTTTCAAACTCCTCTGAGCAACAGGTACGGTTGTCACAGGACACGTGCAGGTTTTTTTTTTTCTTTTTTTTTTTAAGAAGACAAATCTATCAAATGCGTTTTCGTTGGAGAAGTGCAACCATGAGTGCAATGTACAGAGGACGTATGCAGTTTTTGAAGATGAGGTTTTCCAGTTAACAGCAGTTTGTTGTTGTTGTTGTTGTTGTTGTTGTTGTTGTTGTTTTACTGTTGCTGTTGCTGTTATTGTTGTTGTTGTTGAGAACAAGAAAGGGGAGATGGGCGAAGGGACAAGCAGAATTAGCTTAGCGCATAAGCTACACTGTGCAAATTATTTTACTTCCATATTGTCATTGGCAGTACAAAGAGGCAACGACATTGTGCAATAGGGACAGCTCTTCACATTTTTTTCCTTGCTGCATTTTCTGACCTGCATCTGTTCTGTGCCATTTTAAGTCTCCAGCAAAACCTCCAAACCCATCAGAACTGAATTCAGCATGACATCAGAGCGAGAAAGGCCAAACAGTTCAGGACTGTTTTTTCATAATGCTAGGATGATACATAAAAATGATGATAATAGAAATGCTAGTGTGGAGTTTTGTTTCCGATTCAGACTATGTGACAGGGCTGTACTCTACGTTTTCTTTCATAATATACCTAGCGTCAATAAGCCCTGAGAGATATAGACATCTATGTGTTAGTGAGAAAATTTGAACAATACACTCACTGACGCATCTGTGGAAAAAATAAGACTCGACTGTTTGGTCATGGTGTTTATTATGAGCCCGTAGCATGCTCAGCTTTGGGTAAGATTCAGTTTGGGCAAACACAGAAAGAGAGAGAGAGAGGAGGGGGGGGGGAGGTAATGGGAGTTCGAAACCCGAAGCTTCCCGGTCATCAGTCGATTGTTTCAACTACATCTCCATAGTGACTTCTGTTATTTATGCCTGATCAACGAGTCCTTCATGCCATACTAAAGTCAAACAGTCACCTGAGCATGAGCCTGATGTAATAAAACTTTCCCCTGTTAGAGATTCAAAATGGGAATTTACAGGTGGGGGGGGGGGGATGTGGGGAGGGATCATAAAGTGGTATCTGACGTACTTATGCCAGAAAGATAAAACAATCCAGTAATTTGATTTTTTTAAGTTTCATATGAAAAGTTCATATTTCAACGCAAAAAGTTGGCCATAACGATACGCATCCGCCCCACTCCGCCCCCCCTTCTTCCACCTTCTGCTTCCTCCTCATCCCATCCACACTTCCTACAACACCTTGCAACCAGTCACAGGATACGCTTGTTACCTTCCTCTCGCCACCCGTACGCTCGGACGCTTTGATAGTTTGGTCACCGCTGTTATCAAAGCACACGCTTATTTCCTTGTGATTTCTCACCCCCGCCAGCCCAGCTGCGTGCGTGTTGTGTGATGTGTGTGTCCCCACCCGTCCTTTTTCCGGGTGGGGGCGGTATGAGTTAGGTTATGGGTGACAACACGCACGCCAGGAGGTGACAAGGACTACAAAGATGGCCGCTGTGCTAAACGGCAACAGTCACCTTCCCGTGTGGAGGCCATTAAGTGACGATCTGTCATCATGTGTGGGTGGGGGTGTACGCAGGCGTCTGGGCTTTGTATGGTAGACTTAAGGGTATGACGGGCCCTATAGTCAAGTGGATAAGGCGTCAGGCTTCTAATCGTAAGGTCTGAAGTTTGATCCTTCCTGAGTGCCTCATGCATGGTGGGTAAAGCGTGGAACTTGGTCTTATCTCCCTTGTCTAAATGTGTTCAGGTCAGTTACGTGCCTAAACCCCCGTAGTGAGTATATGTACGCAAGAAACAAAATATATATTTTAAGAATCCTATAAGTAGTGTAAGTGTCAAATGGCATATGAAAACATGAAAACATCCAGCACATTGATACTTTAGGAAAGGGCTGTACTCTATACCTACTTTCAAAATATATCCTGGCATCAACCAGGCTTGAGAGATACAGACACCTGCTGGTCAGGAAAATTGAGCAACACTGTCAATGAAGTATCTTTAAAAGGGATGAGACATGACAGTGTGGTCTCACTCATCCCTAAAAGCCCACAACACTTGTCTTTGGATAAGAGCTGGTCTTGGGCCAATCTCACCTGTCTCACCTGTTGGCGTCACCGGGTTTGGTGTTAGCCGCTGCACATCTGGATGCCACCATCTCCCTCCAGGTCACTCTGTCTTGACTTTTGTGGACAATTTCTTGAATATTTAGGCCACTGATGTTGGTTATGTTCTCAATGTGTGAGATTGGAGGTCTGCCTTTCTTCCTTTTTGCCATTGTTTTTCCTTGAAAGATGGTTGCCATGAGGTCTATGTGACACATGGCCAATATATTTTAGTGTTCTCTTGTTGATGTCTGCTGGTAGTTTTCTGGTGGTATCAAGTTCTTCCTGGACACTTTCATTAGTTCTTCTGACTGTCTCCAATAAAACCACATCTCTGCTGCCTCGAATCTGCTGCAATCAGTTTTTCTCAGATTCCAGGCTTCGCAGCCACAAATCATGACTGGCCAGATCACACATTTTAGAAGTCTAACTTTCAGGTCATTTGGTATACTCTGTCTTTCCAGATGTTTTGGGCCAATAAATCCTACAATTGTTTCTTAGCTGATATGGATTTGAACCTACAGCTCCCCAGCTAGCAGTTTAATGCGCTAACCAGTTTGCCACATTGACTGTCTGTCTTTCCTTTCCTACCTTACACCACTTTCTATATTGCCAAACCTCCATCTCTGCCTTACCATGGTACCCTTCCATGCTACTCTACCATGCTACCTTACCCTGATACCCTACCCTGCCCCTCCTGTTTTATCTCTCCTACCCACCCATATCCCACCTCTCCTTCCCTACCCTAGTTATCATAGACTTCATTTTACCACACCTACCCATGGAACAGATCCAATTCCTCTCCATCCCTGCTTCCTATTCTCCATCTTATACACAGCTAGACGGACTGGAAGTAGTCAGCACAAAGTTTTGCTAGCTAGGTTTGAACCAGACTATCAGACTGGAAGCTGAGAGTACTCTTTTACACTCACCAGGCTTCTATTTCAAATGAATGCCATGGCAACATGGCAAAGTCAGAAATCAGTTCATATTCTCCAAAGAAAATTGTTATTTACGGTTTCAGTGGTTACAACTGATATTACGGTTCACCACTAGCAGACGGTAATAATTTGAATGCGCAGATGTAACATCCATTTTCCCAGAGTCATCTAAAACGATTAATTGTACCACATAATGCATCAACAGTTTGGTTTCTGATGCCACAAAACCACCTGCTTGAAGAAGAATGGTGAAACTGTGCTTAACATCACACAGTAAGTTTCCTGAATGAATTTATTACGAATATTTAAAATTTTCCGCTACAATACAAGAAGTGAGTCATACGCAGTCAGCCATACATACGTATTTCCCAGCTTCTCATCCTTCTGCCTAATGTGTCTTCCCACTCCATCTCCGCTTCCTTCCACATCTTGCACACAGGCGTGAACTGATGCTTTGTTATTTTTGTCACTGTTGTTATCAAAACACACGCTTGTTTCCAGTTGATTTCTCACTCCACCAGTCCAGGTTCTCTCTCTTTCTCTGTCTCTGTCTGTCTGTCTGTCTCTCTCTCTCTCTCTCTCTCTGTCTCCCTCTCTCTCTGTCTCTGTCTCTCTGTCTCTGTTTCTCTGTGTGTCTCTCTGTCTCTCTCTGTCTTTCTCTCTGTTTTTCTCTCTCTCTCTGTCTGTCTCTGTGTCTCTGTCTGTCTTTGTCTTTCTGTCTGTCTCTCTCTCTGTCTCTGTCTTTCTGTCTGTCTCTCTCTCTCCATTTCTCCGTCTCTCTGTCTCTGTCTCTGTCTCTGTCTGTCTGTCTGTCTGTCTGTCTGTCTCTCTCTCTCTCTCTCTTCTCTCTCTCTCTCTCTCTCTCTCATCTCTGTCATACAGGTGTTGTAAATGTATTATTATGTATCACATACGATTTGCGTTTGGAATTACTCCAGATTGTGGATTACATCAAATTGTAAAATACGCTGGAAATTAACAAAATGCCAGTCCCATCCCCACCCATCCTATTGTTGTATTGTGTGTGGGTGTATGTATGTGTGTGTCCTTACCCGTCACTTTCCGGGTGTGGGAGGTACGAGTTAGGTTATGGGTGACAACACACGCGCTAGGAGGTGACAAGGGCTACAAAGATGGCCGCTGTGCAAAGCGACAACCATCAGTCATCTCCCTTTGTGGAGGCCAGTTATGGGTGATCTGTCATACGCAGGTGTCAGGGGCATGGCGTGTTCTGTAGCGCTGAAAAGGTACGTTAGAAGATCTTCAAGGAGAACACTTACGAACCCTATTTTTTTCTTTTGTTGTTGTTTTGTTGTTGAGAGTGCTGTTCAGTCTCTCCCTGAAATCTCCTTTATACCTTGAAGATTTTTTGACAGTCTTATCTGGAGAGAGAAAGAAACAGAGGACTGAAGTTTTAAGAAGAGCAAGAACAGTGAAGATGCTACAAATACTATATAGAGAAGACAGCATGATTAAAGAAGCGTATTTTTTCTTAAATAAGTGGAGCACTGAGTAAAAATTTGTTTGAAATGAATTATAAACTGTACATTAGGTAACAAATTATACAAGCATAATCACGTAGCAGATAAAGAAATTATTATGCTAAAAAGCCTGAAACGTATCAGCAAGTGAAACACTACTACTAGAAAACAACAGATTTATGTTTCTTTAGTGAACAATCTGTACAAGAGTTTGGTATCAAATTGTAAAAATTTTTCCGGTTTGCTTATCACACAAATTGTTTTCATGTATCCCGAAGAATCGTTTTCAAATACATTTCATGTGAATTTGACTTTAAGTACATCCAATCCCTTCTATTCTCAGCTTCAGTCACATAATAGAGTTCTCCACCTCTCTACTCCTCTCTTCCCCTCTCTTCCCCTCTCCTCCCCTCCTTAAACGAACCTTTTAACTTCGTTCTTGTTTGTACCTCAAGAGAATTCGTGAATAAATTATACTTGATTTAGTGCACGTGTTACACTGTTCATCAAAGAGTATCAAGCAATGCACCTAACGCCTTACTCAACAACAACAAACGTCAGTGGAACCTGAATCATCCAAGCGTTCATCACACACAAACATAACATTTGATATCATATATTTAGACGCAGGTGTTCAGGTTCGCGTGCCATGGCGTTTCTAGGACCTTTCTGCACCAATGAAGATGCAAATCAGACGCCAGCGTTTCTTCAACAAAGTGGCGCGCTTTCCATTCCTTTGAGTAGCTTAAGGCACACCCCGTTGGGATGCCGGGGTCTCAATATAAATAGTATCCCCCCCTTCTGGAAATTCTGTGCTAGATATTTCCTCTTTTCTGTCACTCTCTTTGTTTCTTCCTTTTTGCTTTGCTTTCTGTCATTTCTTCCTGTCATTTTCTGCCTTTGCTGGTCCATTCACATGTGTGTGTTCGATAAAGTCTTACGTACTTTTTCTTAGGATTGATAATTGGGTACATGTATTAAGTAGGGAGGTGAGATATGCAAAAGCAATTGGAGGTAATTCATGCCCGTTTTTATATATGTTTTGGTGTCCTTAGGTATGCTTGAATTTGTATTCAGATATGTTTTTTTAAATCCCCTGTGCGATAAATTGGACGGAGTGGTCAGCACCGGGGGATTGGCCTTAGATAATGTGCGCGAATGCATTGATATGTGTACTTAATTTTCTTTTTTTTTTCCCTGTTGAAGTTTTGTATGTTTTGAAGCGGTTGTAGCCCTGATATGGCTCTACGCAGTCGGCTGGGCTTTAAACAACAATAACAATAACAATAAAGCTTAAGGCAGATTGTAAAATAGCCACCGCATTTCGGATTTCTCTCTGAAGACCCACTTACCAGCTAAACAAATGAACGAAAAAATAAATAACCTTATAAGTATGTACATAAAAATCCCCTATGATCAAGCCATACTGATAATCTACCTGTTTGCACTGTTAACATATTTAGCACAATATCTACCCTGACAATACGCTGATTTTAATTAAATTTTCCACAACAATTTTCCCTATAGCAAGAAGAATATGACATAAATTTCTTTAAAATGCAACTTTCAGTATATGGTGCAGAAGAGTTCACAGTTATAACTTCACCCATTACTTATGGTTTGACCATCTGTTTTAGGTTGATTTTTTTAGGGTGTAAGAGGCCCATCCTTAGGTTGTCACGACATTTTTGTTTCAATGCAAAATGGCTATTAGTAATTGTACGAGACAGAGGAGCCTCAATCCTCAAGAACAATGCACAGGCAGTTGTCCAACACTATTAGTGTAAGCTCACGCACAACAGAAATGAATAGACAATGTTTTGTCCTTTTTAGAGTCAATTTGACCTGGAACTTTTTGACCTGTACATTTGGTTAAGGGTTTTTGTCAGAGAGAAAGCTTGATGACAGAGAATAATACTCACATAAACCTCGCCGCATTGACACACTGGCACAAAAACTGCTTTGTTCTTTGTTTCTAAATGTGGCGATAGTAGCGGTGGTGGTTGTGTTGGCAGTCCTGGTAACAATAGTGATTGTGTTAGTGGTGGTGGGGATGTAGTGGTTGTTGTGTTAGTGGTGGTGGTAGTAGTGATGGTTGTTGTGTTAGTGGTGATGGTGGTGGTGGTAGTGGTTGTTTAGTGGTTGTTGTAATAGTAGTGGTGCTGATGATGGTAGCTGACAAAGAAGGAACGAAGTTGGCGATTTATGGAAAATCCCGTGCATGATGACCAACAGAAGTTTATTTTTTTAAAACAATATATGTCAGTCAAATTATTAATCTCATTGTGTAACTGCATTTCTGGAAGAAAAAAGATTAACTGAAATGAGTAAACTTTATCAAATCGTAAGACAATTTCAAATGTATTAAAGTTTTTAGGTCTACCAATGTTTGTTTTTTGATTGATAAAGGCTCTTGTTTTTCCTTCCATTGTGGATTTTCAGCCACTTCGTCTAACCATTCGTTTTTGAGTAAGATGATCAATGGTATGACGACTCAGATTTTGTTTGGAAAGATATGATTTTAGATTTCCCCCGTGGGGATGCCGGGAACTCTTTCAGTATGAATAGTATCCCCACATTCTGGAAATTCCCTGCTAGAAATTTCCTCTTTTCTGTCACTCTCTTTGTTTCTTTTTTCCTCCTTTGCTTTCTATCATTTCTACCTATCATTTTCTGCCTTAATGGTCCATTCACCCGAATGTGTTTGGTAAAGTCTTACGTATTTTTTCTTAGGATTGATAATTGGGTACATGTAATAAGTGCATTTTGGTTCTAAGGGGGGGGGGGGGGGGGGTGAGATGTGCGGAAACAATTGTAGATAATTTATGCCTGTTTTCATATATGTTTTGGTGTCCCTAGTTATGCTTATGTTTGTATTCAGGTGTGTTTTTTAAATCCCCTGTGCGATAAATTGGACGGAGTAGTCAACGCCAGGGACATGTCCTTCGATTATCTGCGCGAATACATTGACATGTGTACTTAATTTTCTTTTCTTTTTTTTTTTCCTGTTGAAGTTTTGTGTTTTGAAGCGGTTATAGCCCTGATATGGCTCTACGCAGTCGGCTGGGCTTTAAACAACAATAACAATAACAGTATGATTTGAGATATCTGAGGACTTTGGACTTTTCAAGATGCAGAATTCTTGTTTTAGTAACCTTACTTGCAACTTTGTCAGCATGATCATCTCCCTTAACACCAGTGTATCTGGAACAGCGGATTCACGTGAATTTTTGGAAACTGATACTTTTACTGCTTTTTGCGATAGTCTGGGGTTCATATTCTATTTTGCACTTTTTGAAGTAGGTTCATTAAGTCATTCAGGATGAATGCTTGACTTTTCTTTTATTTCATCGTATTGCGAAGCTTACTAGTTTAGAGCATGCGTGACTCCTTCAATTTCCATTGTTAGACTGCAAGTTGTGGCTTCGGGACCTGGGAGGTGACTGTCCAGTCAATGGTGAGGCATTCTTGCTCTGGGTTCCATCCAGCACCCTTGGGTATTTCTTGTATGCATATCATCATATGTAGTATTTTCTGTGTGTTTCTTTCCATTCTGTTCGACAGCGAAGCCCCATCCAGGTTTTATTATTGGTGACTGAGCCATCAGTGTATATAACATAATAGCAAAATAATAAGAAGAAAAAAACAACACTACCTTATCCCCGATGTGCAAGAATAGGAACAACAATGAAAATATAAAGCTACAGTAATCTCTCACCGAGGACTCTTGGTGCTGGGGCGGTGATAGAATGAATAATATATCTGTTGGTAAGTGGGTGGGACAGGATACAGATAGAGTGACATGACAGTAGTGTCACCCAGGTGGTGAAAAGGGTATGGGCGAAAATATCATTTCTTCATTAATTATCAATTAATTTTTCTGCAGTACTTCGCAGTCTCGGTGTGTGTGCTTCCAAGTATCATATCCATTTTCTTTCAGCTAGCGAAATCAAATACGGCAACCAGAGTCCTGACTGTCCATTTCTTACCCACTGGACGAGGCGGCAGGGAAGTTTTTAATCCCGTTTTTATTATCCATTGTTTGGTGTCTGTGATCTGTCTGTGACCGTGCGTTCGCGCTTGACAAAGGCTAGTTGGCCGAAAATTTGCGCTTGTTTTGTTTTGTCTTGTTGGATACGCGCTTACATTGGTTTTCTTGTTCTTCTGGTTTGTGTCCATAAACTGCACAGATGGTCTGTCTTCTGTGCTGAAGGTCTACATCAAAAGAACAGGTGAACGTCAACGTTCGGGTCACGGGACTCTTCTTCACTGCATACATTATTCTTTAATTCAGTAAGGATCATGGACACTGGCTTAACCCTTTCACCACCAGATTATTAAAGTAAGCTTGAGAATTAAGGCGAAGAAGTTTAGGAGTTAATAAGATATTAAGATGACCAAGCCTCACTAAAATTCTTTCTTTTTGTTTTGTTTTGTTTTTTGTTGTTAAGTTTTGTAAATGTTCAGGATTCACGCATCAGCTGGCGAACTATGCTGATTTATGTTTTGGCATCTCTACAGGAAACGAGCGATGACGTTACGTTTCTAGGCAACGGAGGGGAGTACTCACTTTTCCGATCTTCGCTAAATTTACCATATACACTTAATCGTCTGTTTCAGGTGAGAGATACTGATAAAATATGAGAAAAGTTAAATGTGTATGCATCGTTAGGCCTTCTTTCAGTCATCATCATCATGTGCCCTACGACGTTGGCGATCATTGCCCACCATACGAATCTCTTTTGTC
>CM060310.1:75697627-75700127 GCA_030674185.1 Monoplex corrugatus | reverse complement strand
TACCTATCCATCTGTCCCGCTATTTCTCTACCTGGACTGGATGTCTTTTGAGAGAATCTTTTTTACCGGCAGCTCACACGGTGTGTCTGTTTTTCCTTCTTTTGTTTTCTTTTTTTTTTCTTTCTTTCTTCTCTTTTTTTTTTTTTACTCAGGTCAAACGAGTAAATGCGAGCTAATGGAAAGATGTTAGTGTTTGAAAGGGTGTGAGGCAGAGGGCGGAAGTGGACGAGGGTCTCTCCATGGAAGCGGAAGCAGTGTGATCAGAATGTAAATGGAGGAAGCCGAAGGTCCGTGCGACCTGCGTTGTGTATTCTAGTTCGCTATGAAATTTGGTCTCTTTCGGCAACTGCTATTGTTCTCTGTAAAATTGTGTCACTGCACTACTGGTTTATATGAAACGTGATAAGCTAACAAGGATTTTTCTTCCAAACACATCATGAAATTATGCGATGCTGTCAATTATTAGTAGCAAAACAAAACAGACGGATAACAAACAACAAAAGAGAGAACCAGTCAAAGAACCGAGTAATAATAAACAGTAGGAGGAGGAGGAGGAGGAGGGTCAGGTGATGAGGGTGGGGAGGGTGATGGTGAGGGTGATGATGACGATGATGAGGGTGATGAGGTTTTGATGAGACGATAAAGACTATGAGGATAGGTTAATGATAAGAATGATGAGGATGATGTTTATGAGGATGAGGTGATGATTATGAGGATGAGGTTGATGAGGATGAGGAAAATGGGGATGAGGTTGAGAAGGAGGAAGATGAAGATGAAGATGAGAATGGGGAGGAGGAGGAGGAGAAAGATGCTGATAAGGATGACGACGATGACGACAATGACGGCAGATGACGACAGAAGACGACGATGACCACCACCACCACCACCACGACTACGACGATGACGACGACGACGATGATGATGACGACGACGACATCGATGATGATGATGACACCGACGACGACGATGATGATGATAATGGCGGCGGCGGCAACGATGATGATTATGACGACGACGACGTTGATGATGACGATGATGACAACGACGACGACGATGATAATGATGATGATGATGACGATGACGACGACGACGAGGAGGAGGTGGAGGATAATAAAGATATAGCCTACATATCGCTACATTCGGGCTAGCAAGCTCTTCATCACTTTGCACGTAACAGAAAAATATTACCCTTGAAGACGTAAGTCAGCAATAGATCAATATTTACATAATATGACATAGAACAAGATAAGAAAACAACTGTATCGCACGTACGTGACATGAAAACAATCTTCCATCATGATGATGTTGTCCATATTCTCTAGATTGCCATCCTTGCTTAAACATGGCGTTGTTCCTCATGATAACCTTCACAGCTTCCCAGAGGCTCAAACCACAACTGCAAATGTTCTTATGCGCAAACGATGCACCAACTACTGAGGAGGTACACAGGCACTGATACAAGCAACCTCCGTGACTTATAATTCAGATTGTTACTGTTATTTTGTTTAAAGTCCAGCCGACTGCATAGAGCCATATCAGGGCTATAATGGTTTCAATACATACCTAGAATACTTCAGCAGAAAAAAAGGAAAAGAAAATTAGCACAAACATCAATGCATTCGTGCACATAATCTGAAGAGATGCCCTGGCGTTGATCACTCCGTCTAATTTATCACACAGGCATTTAAAAAAATACCTGAATACAAATTTACACATAATTAAGAACACCAAACATATATAAAAACGGGTCTAAATGTCCTTAAAATTTCCTCTGCACATCTCATTTTCCTAGAGCCAAAAATGCACTTAATACATGTACCCAATCATCAATCCTGAGAGAACGTACGTAAGACTTTATCTAACACATACAGGTGAATGGACAGCAAGGCAGAAAATGATAAGAAGAAACGACAGAAAGCAAAGGAGCAAGGCAGAAACAAAGAGAGAGAGAGACAGAAAAGAGGAAATTTCTAGCACAGAATTTCCAGAAGTTGGGGATAGTATTTACACTGAAAGAGCCCTCAGCATCCCCACGGGAGATATAATACAGATGGCACATACAACATCAAGTGGTCTTCCTCTCAGTTGCCCTCCGTGTTCTCCAGGCCCTGGAGAATGACAGGCTCCATGTCTGACTAAGGCTTTCCAACAAGTCAGAAGAATCAGAAGAGTAGTACTTCATGGATCCTCGTTAATTCTGGGACATCAAGAAACGAAACGGTTGCTGGCAAAGAGAGGAGCCCTGGAAGACCAACCAGACGACAGCGTCACCTACAGTGAGAAGTGGAGCATTATCAGATCCAAGGATAGAAAGGGGCGACAGCCACTTTCTGTCCAGAGGTTTCGTATCAGCCACATGCGACTCAACATCCATATGAACCGCAAGTTCAAACTGACACCTTCACCAAACCCGCCCCTGCGATCAAGAGGATGGAATAGATGAACGCATGTTGCGACGATGTTCCTTCTATCAAGTGGAGCAACAGGAAACATGTCCGAT
>CM060310.1:75637627-75692627 GCA_030674185.1 Monoplex corrugatus | reverse complement strand
GTTCACTAACGGTAAAATAATGAGGTTCCTGATAATCTTCAGCATAAGGCATCAGCTTCTGATCTTTCTCATGACCTGAACTTATTATTGGTAATAATGTAGGATTCCCGGGGAAGTGATATGCCAGAACAAGATAACATAATACCTAGATATATGTATGATTTGGGGAGAATATTGTAACTAAAGTAACAACATTGATCAAATACATTTGAATTTTACATAGGTAATACAGGAGGTAACAACCGCTTCAATCCATAAAGAAAGAATATAAACAAAAGTAGATCCGCTGGAAATGGTCAGTGTAATAAATTACATGAAGAAGTGAAGAATGAATATGAAAAGAGAATATATAAGATTTTGTATGAAAATTGAATTTCTGAAAGACAGTCACAATATGAAAGCAGCAAAACTTCATTCCCACAAAACTATACCCGAAGTTTAAAAGAAAACAAAGAGAGAGAGAAGAGAGAGACAAAGGAGAGAGAGAGAGAGAGAACAAAAGAAAAGAAAAAAAATATTGATCGGATATTTGCTCTAAACAAATTTTAAAGCCCACAGATTTTTGAAATCTAAAATAGAGGAACGGCAAATAGGTTTTTATCTACCACAATTTCCTATAAAGGTACAAAATAGAGATTCTGCTTCATCATCTCAGAAAGCAGAGGAATTTGTACAGTCATTCCCAAGAGCAAGACTTCTGATAGTCTACCTAAAGAAATAACGGAGAACGGAAAGAATGTTGAACAATCAGGAAAACATGAAGAGCCTGCCTGTGGTAATCACGTATATAAATTCAAAATCATAGTTACAGAAACTTGAAAATACGCTTTTCTCCATGAACAATGATAAATTAGCAGTGGGTTTAACGGCATTCCATGTATTCTTTTAAACCATTTGTTTGAATTGTGTACTTGTACAATATCGGACTCAGTTGCTGAGAAATGATTACAACCCCGTCATTTGGAAAACTACAGTTGTGTTACCTAATGCTAATGTTGAATCCTTCATTGATCCAACTGCTTACAGGCTAATCTCGCTTACATGTATATCTCACGAATCGAAATTCATGGAAACTTTGTTTTTCAACCGACTAACATATTTTCAGAAAAATAATATTATAGCCATTTATCAATCTAGACTTTTAAAAAGGAGGTCAACAACTGACCACTTAGTCAGAGAGACGACTCAACCAGAAAATCAAGTAGCTCAAAGGAAAAGTGGACTTAAGCAACTATTTTTTTTTCTATCTTGAAAAAGCATCCGATCGGGCTTAACGGAAACATTCATCCTTATGTCAAACCTTATTTAACCCTTCGACTCCCGCACGCTACCCACCACTGCAAAAACTTAACCCTTTGACTCCCTCATCTGTGAGGTAGTCAAAGGGTTAAGTTTTTGCTTTGTTAGCATGGTTGACAATGCAGGATGCTGGTGAACAGGGCTCGGGAGTCAAAAGGTTAAATGACAGAAATATAATTGCTAGAGTAATACATACTCGACAGAACGATCTATACGCATGGGAAATCCACAGGTATCCATGATTACTTTTCTCTACTCTGAAATATTGTGATCTTTGACTTGCCATAGCGAGTCTGAAAAATATAAACTTGGTTCAATACGCTGACGATATACCTTTAAAAGCAATACTTCTTTGAGAAACGAAACGATCTAAAAATGTTTGTCCAAACGAAACTGAACAAATTTCAGTTTACATAAGGAATAATGGATTAGTCGTTCCCAATGAAAAAAACCAAAACAAAACAAAACACAATTATGTTTGTGGCTTAGAAGCGGAATTTGAAATCCGATCCGATATCCACTTTTCTAAAGAAACCAAAAAGAGTAAAAGGATAAACAAAAAGAATGTATACAAACGTGCTCTATAAACTATCTAACATAGTACCAGAAAATGTTTCACCAAAACTTATAAGTAGTCCACAATCCCCATAGGAATTAACCAAAGCAAACATTTCATATCAATTACACAGCTCTGAGAAAGGATACTGGATTACATCTGTTAGCAGCTGATGTTCAACAAGATTCAAATGAAGCATTTTCATCACTCATAATATTTACAAATGACTGTTTTAGATAATCGTAAAGCAGGAGCTGGCTTTGTAATTCCAAACTTTAAAGTGGAAAAGGTTTACTCTGTAGAAAGTGGACATTCACTCTTCACTTCAGAAGCAGTTGCCATCTTACGGACTGACTTCTACAGTAGATCTCCCAGTGACTCTGTTAAGTCTTTTAGTATGTGTCGATTTCCAGATTTGCATTATAGGCTTTGGAATGTTACAAGATTACAGAAAAAAGTGATTTGATATTTGAGATAATGTATTTCGTTCATTTTTTCATAACAAAGAGCACACATGTCAATTTTTTGATCGCATCTCATTGTGGCATACTATGTAATGATTTGGTTGACAGACTAATAAACTGTGCAGCAATGAATATGGTAAGCAGTAATTTATTTATTGCACTACTTTGTCGACTACAAATGAATACAATATTAGAACATGCAGCAAAAACACAATGCAACTTACTCCATTTGGCGTTAACTGCTAATGTTTTACAAGGATGGAAAGTATTTTAGCGCACGGATCTCTCAGTTCACCTAGAACTAGATTTAGCAAAATATTTAAATGCATTTACAATAATTACATTTCAATGAACGGCAGTTGTCATTGCTAGGAAATGCCATCATATATTTCTGCGTCACATATGAATTTAGACCAAATAGATGCCGATATGACGTTGTGTATGTACAAACTGCAAGGCATAACAGTCCTGACGGTCGTTTTCACTGAATACGCCTACAGAAATATACTACAGAAAAGACTGAGGCCCTAGAAAAATTCGGTATTGAAAACAAAGTCCTCCTTAAATGAAATTTATGACACCGGAAAAATTCCCAAAGATATGTCAAAATCAAATTTCATCGCACTTCCAAAGAAAACAAGAGCTATAGAATGCGAACTCCACCGTACAATCAGCTTGATGAGTCATGTAACAAAAATCCTATTAAGAATAATCATGATGAAGACAAAGAACAGAATCAAAAGGGAAATAGCAGGAGAACAGTGTGGATTTGTCGAAGGGAAAGGAACTATTAATGTCATATACATCCTAAAAACTATCATAGAGAGGTCAGTTAAATTATATAAGGATTTATGTTTATGCTTTATTGATTATACCAAGGATTTCGATCGGGTAAGACACGATGAATTGACCAACCAACTAGAAAGGATCAATATTGATGGAAAAGACCTAAGAATAATCAGAAATATGTATTGGGAACAAACAGCAGCAATGAGAATAGGAAACGATATAAGCTCTTTCCAAAATATCAAAAGAGGGGCTAGGCAGGGTTGTGTTCTGTCACCAGATCTGTTTTCATTTTACAGCGAAACCATCATGAGAAACCTAGAAGAATGCCCTGGGATAAAGGTTAGAGGGGAAATGATAACATTTGTTACGCAGATGACACCGTGCTAATTGCAGAAAATGAAAAAGACCTACAAAACCTTGTGAATATAATAGAAATAGAAAGCAAAAATAAAGGGCTCGAGCTAAATAGCAAGAAGACTGAAGTCATGACAAATCGGTAAAAAGCAAGAAACCCCCTCATGCAAAATAACAGCAAATGGCTCAATTTTGAGACAGGTTGATAAGTTTCAGTATCTCTGAGAACGGTCATCTCATCAGACAGCAGATGCACATCAGAAATAGCCAGCAGAAGTGGCCTAGCCAAACAGCATTCAAGAAGACGAAAAGCGTTCTTACCAACAAATGCCTACCAGTTTACATCAGGAAGAGTGTACTTAACTGTTATAGAACCGATACTGTTGAACGGTTGTAAGACATGGACAGCCAGCACGTAAAGTCAGAACAAAATTGAGGCAACTGAAATGTGGTTTCTAAGAAGACTGTTGAGAGTTCCACAGACAGCAAAGAAAACAAACGAGACAGTCATGAAGGAGGCAGACACAAGAAATCATTAATAAAGAAGATTAGGAAAAGACAAGCAACATTTATAGAACATTTTATGATGGCAGAGAAATTTGAGCACCTGGTCACAACAGGACAGCTGAAGGGAAAGAACACCAGGTAGACCCTTGGAGAAAATATTGGACAGATTTGCAGGGTGGCTGATACAGAGAGGGTGGGAGATGTACTTGCAGCGACAAGGGATAGATTTGTATGGAGGGCCATGATCGCCAACACCAAAACGACAGAGCATATGATGATGATGTTGAAGCCTGAATATTTAAAAAAAAAATTTATGTTTGCTTGGTTGGTTGGTTATTAATTTTTCTTCACTGGTTGGTTATTAATTTCTCTTCACTGCTTATTGCGGTGCCGTTGAGCTTCGAAAGCTAATTCTTGTTCCATCCACTTCCCCTCCAGTTTTCTTTCCAAATTGTTAAAAGCACTTATGCGAAGACAAGTTAAAACTGAAAGCCATAACGAAGGAACATTTTGAGTGAGGAACTGAAAGGCCGGTTATAACATGAGGCTCATTACTGTTAATGCTAAACACCTAAAAAATAAACCCAAAGATGCACACGGAAGGAGGTAGTTTGTATACTTTGGATCAATAAAGTAATGTAGAAATGTACATCAAAAGCCCAGGTGACCGATGAGAATCAATTATATTCAGCGTTATGAAATATCTTGAGAACGAATGGTTGCTTTACGCTAGGTATTTTGGAAACGCTCTTTCGTATTGGCTACATGGGTCAGGATATTTCATAGGAGTAATTAGACAATCTACAAACAATCAGCCCTTTCGAAATTCAAAATCAAATTGGCCCTTTTGAATTTCAAAATTTGACACCCATGGAGACAAACGTACTTAGTTCATTAACTTCTGCAGTAAAGGATACCCTCTGGGTGCAAAGAATGTGGTCCATCTTTTTCACAGGATTTTGCCAACTGCTGTGCATCTTCTCTCAACAGACGGCTCTCATTTTCTGCCCAGCTACGCCAGCTTTTCAGCAGAAGTTCGGCTTCTTTTTCAATCTTTTTATTGCCTTTGCCGTTTCTCCTAGCTGGATGATGTCTGTAATTTTTACGTTGGTTGGTTGAGAAGCGTTGCCGTCTTCCTGGGCCTTCTCTTGATCTTTCGAGCTGGCAGAATGGTAACTGTCGCCAGCTGGCCATGTGTTCTCTCTGTTGTCGTAACCGACGTGGGTTAGAGGAGAACTGGCGACAGGTGAGGTCTTCCATTGCCTTTTCGAAGCAGAATGGAGAGTTTTGTATAGCTGTGATGTCTATCGGTGGTTGATATTCGTTGGGCAGAATGTTTTGTGGTGTGATAAAGGTTCTTGGTGGCGTATACCACTGTGGTGATGGCTGATCCCAACTGGACAGGTCTTCACTCTGTGGAATCATCCGTGCCAAAAGATATTCATTAAAGAAGTCGCCTCGTGGTGAATAGCCATCCATACTAAAGGGGTCTCCATATGACTGGCTAAATAATGGTGAAAGGTATGGTGGACCAGTCAATTGGTCGTTCGTTTGTTTACAGTGAAAAGGTGAAGTGTTCTGTCTAACAGACAGGTCTTCTGTGAACTGTTTATGTTGGCAGGATGCGACAAGATCACCAGAGTGTTGTGGTGACAAATGCTGCTCACTGACAAGTTCTGTTGGTTGTTCACACATTGAACATTGTTGCTCTTTTCCTAGGTCTTCTCTCGGTCGTTTGGGCTGATGGGGAGAAGACATATCTTCATTCTGTCGTTTGGGCCGATGGGGAGAAGACATATCTTCATTCTGTCGTTTGGGATGATGGGAGGAAGACATATCTTCACTCTGTCGTTTGGACTGATGGGAGGAAGACATATCTTCATTCTGTCGTTTGGGATGATGGGGGGAAGACATATCTTCATTCTGTCGTTTGGGCTGATGGGGGGAAGACATATCTTCATTCTGTCGTTTGGGCTGATGGGAGGAAGACGTATCTTCATTCTGTCGTTTGGGCTGATGGGAGGAAAACATATCTTCATTCTGTCGTTTGGGCTGATGGGGGGAAGGCATATCTTCATTCTGTCGTTTGGACTGATGAGAGGAAGACATATCTTCATTCTGTCGTTTGGACTGATGGGGGAAGGCATATCTTCATTCTGTCGTTTGGGCTGATGGGGGGAAGACATATCTTCATTCTGTCGTTTGGACTGATGGGGGGAAGACATATCTTCATTCTGTCGTTTGGGCTGATGGGGGGAAGGCATATCTTCATTCTGTCGTTTGGGCTGATGGGGGGAAGACATATCTTCATTCTGTCGTTTGGACTGATGGGGGGAAGGCATATCTTCATTCTGTCGTTTGGGCTGATGGGGGGAAGGCATATCTTCATTCTGTCGTTTGGGCTGATGGGGGGAAGACATATCTTCATTCTGTCGTTTGGGCTGATGGGGGAAGACATATCTTCATTCTGTCGTTTGGGCTGATGGATGGAGGAAAGATCTTTTCGTCTGTGAGGAACAAGGGGTGATAAGAGATCTTGAGTTGAACAGATGGTTTGATGTGAAGAGAGGGCTCTAGGTGGTTTAGACAGGTGCGATGAAGAAATGTCGTTATTCAGTCCATTCACTTTCTTCCTTCTCGGAGTAAACGATTGACAGGTCGTTTCCACCTCGTGTTGGATATTCCCCGTCTGTTTGGCGTGACTGATAGGATGTTCATTTTTGCTCAGCGGTACGGTATGCAGTTGGTCAGATAGTGTCAGCCGTTCCTCGACGTCCTCTTGAACGCCGTTTTCAAATTGATGCCACCATGGAAGGCGTGTTCTGATGGCATTGTTAACGGCCAAATTAATATCTGTTAATTCCACACGGTACCGATGGATATCATTTACGTGTCTGAGCATGCGGTCTAGGGCCGCTGAAATCTGTTTATGGTCTTCGTGATGCTTGAACTTCGCAGACCTTTCGGGTCTACACAATACGTTCATCTGTTCCCGTGTGTCTTGCTCCGTGATATTTTCCAATCTCGTGATGACTTCACTCCGGTCCTGCAATTTGATAACTAATTCTGTATTCAAAAGAGTTACAAAGTTAAAATTTTTTCCAAGATCTTTGAGCGTTAAATAAAAATCATATTCTGGACGTGTGGTTTGTTCTTGGCATGGCACAGGCGGAACCTGTCCACTTTTGTGCACGCTGCACAAAAGCATCCGTTTCTCTTCAGGCTGTTGGCCGATGTAGTCAGTCGTCAACATTGTTAGCTTTTCTGATAGATCATACCTTGCTTCTGTTAATGATGCTGACGTATGACTTTCTGCAGAAATGGTGTCGCTCTGTGCACATTGCGGCATGGCCCTGTTATCAAGTTCAATCTGAACCATTTGCTGTAGCTGCTGTATGGTATCTTGCAGTTGTTCTTGTGATTGCTCTAACTGCTGTCTTATGTCACGAAGACGAGTGTTCTCATTCAGGTCGAGGTTCACTAGATGATGTAGATTTCGTTCAACTTTCTGCAGTTTCTGGGCGATTTCTTGAAGCGCTGACGGATCCTGCTGCCGAGACATTGTGCATTAGACCTGTGTGGGGGGACAGAGAGGGACTAAAGTTATTAATCAATTTATTTATGTATTATTTTTTTACAAAAACAATTTCAACACAACTATTCGTTCATAGCCTACTACGCTACAAATCTCTCTCTCTCTGTCTCTCTCTCTCTCTCTGTGTGTGTGTGTGTGTGTGTGTGTGTGTGTGTGTGTGTGTGTGTGTGTGTGTGTGTGTGTGTGTGTGTGTGTGTGTGTGTGTGTGTGTGTGTGTAATAAGTACAGAAAGACAGAGAAAGAGAGAAGGAAAAGACAGACCGAGAGAGAGAGAGGGGGAGGGAGGAGGGAGAGAGAGAGAGGAGAGGGGGGGGGAACACCAGGCAGACTCGAGGATAAAACATTGGACAGTTTTGCAGAGTGGATGAGGACAGAAAGGATAGGAGATATACTTGCAGCAACAAAAAGATAGATTCGTATGGAGGGCCATGATCGCCAACGCCATGCAGCAAGGCACGTGATGATGATGATGATGATGACGAAATGATGACAACGACGACGATAATGATGAGGACGCAGACGTGACGATGACGACGATGATAACGACGACGACGATAATGATGAGGCTATGCTTAAAAAGTGAAGTCTACATAAGCAGATATCAGAAACAGAATGAGAGAGAGGGGGGGGAGAGAGAGGGGGGTAGGGGAGAGGGAGAGAAAGAGAGAGAGAGAGAGAGAGAGGAGGAGGAGGAGGAGGAGGGAGGAGGAGAAGGAGGAGGAGGAGGAGAAGGAGAAGGAGAAGGAGAAGGAGAAGAAGAAGAAGAAGGGCTCGGACACAACTTCGAGCAAGTAAGCCCTGTAACCCTTTGACTCCCGCACCATATACACCAACTGCAAAAACTTAACCCTTTGACTCTCACCCCATCCACCAGCTTCCCCCTGCAGGAAGCTGGTGAAAAGGGTGAGAGAGTCAAAGGGTTATATTTTTGCTTTGCTATTATAGTTCATGTGGGAGCTGATGGACAGGGTGTTGGAGTCAAAGGGTTAAAATGTCTTTCTTTTAGATTTCTTCCAACTCTGTAAGACACGTTTGGGGATCACTGTGACCCTAAACACTAGCGACCTCAATGATATTCAGGGGGGTGCAAAAGTAGGTATACAGTTATGAGAAAAGAAAACACGTACAATACTCATTGCATTTATTATACAAACAAATGAATATTGCATATACATGTAATAACAAGCACAGCCTTAATCCCAGATACTCAAACTGCTTGCCGTCGGTATTCACATGCTCCTCTAATCGACAGCGAAAATTAAACATTATAATAATGATGTGATACTTACTGTATACCTACTTTTGCACCCCCCTGTATTATGACTATGCGGTTCTTGTTTTGACTTGACACAAACATGGAAAAAACGCAGCTAAATCGGGTGCTCTGTCTTGCCCCTTAGTCCGTTTCATTTTGTATTTGTTCCTTGTTCTCTAGATTTTGATGGTTTCCTCGGATTCAAATGTGTTCCATGTTTACTGTAAATGACTGTGCTTTGTTAAAAAGAAATAAACAGCTTAAGAAAGAAAAACATTGGTTAAAAAAAACTTTCGTGACAGACGTAACTTTTATATATACAACTGAAAGCGAGATGACAAATTGTTTTTGTCACATTTATGCATCCATATCCCTCTTGCACCTGACCACGTGGTTATAATTTTAAGAAACACACACACACACACACACACACACACACACACACACACACACACACACACACACACACACACACACACAACTATGAGCAAACCCACAGAAACAATACACACATGCATGCACGCACGCACGTACGCACACTCACACGCCCACAGACACGAGCACACACACGCGCACGCACGCACGCACACACACACACACCACACGCACACGTCCAGAAAACAGAGCCCAACATTTAGTCTGATAAAATGTATTTCTTGGGCAGTGCAAATTTAACTGATGTAGATGACACACCGATGTGCATGTCAGAAGTTCAGGCTTGAGTTGAGGCTGTTGTGTGTGGGGGTGTGTGGTGTGGTGGTGGTTGTGTGTGTGGTGTGTGTGTGTGTGGTGCCAATTGCCTCCATTTTCAGACATTTTCATCAGGCTGTTGATAAAAAAAAAGCAAGATTTTTGTTGCAATAAATCAAATAAGCATGGACATTGACATTTCTATTCATAGGTTTATTTTGCTCATATTGAATGTTTCATTTCGACATAAAAAGTTTGCAATTATCAAACGTCTTTAATTATCTCGAAATGTGAAAATACTTTTGTTCATTTGAATTTTATTTCCCTAACTTTCGAAATGAATTGAGCTTTAAAAATTCTGAGCTATTTGCATTACGTTCATTGAAATACTGATTTAAAATTATATTCATTATTGTAAATGTTGGAATCATGTATTCAATGGAAATGACATGCTGAAATCAGTGCATATTAACATATTTACAACTGAAAGGCTTGGAAAGATTACGAACATACGAGGCTGGTTACTGTAATGGTTGCGGGGATAATCAATCCAACCAGAAAGTAGTTTAAAACAGTTTGATTTAGTCTCTTCGTCGACAAATGTACACCAAGAACTGTTCAAACAGCGAGAATGAATTACTCGAGGTATGAAACGTGAATCCAACCATTTGGCTTTCCGGAATGCTCTATATTAATAAATGAGCCCGGAATTTTTATGGAAATAAATTCCGTACACAAATCCTTTTGAAAGTTTAGAATAAGCATCCACTAAACAATGTGTGCAAATCTGAACGTGAAACGGACAGTGTGTTGGTTGGTTTGTTGTTGTTTTTATATTATTTGTTGTTATTGTTGTTGTTTGTTGTTGTTTTACAAGACTTTAGCCACTGTTTTATGCCTTTTCAACCAACGTATGTTTGTTTCTTCCCGACGTCTACAACGTCTGATGAGCTCTTCTAATTGCTTTTGAATTTGTTCTCCACCATTGTCGTTTCTCTCAGTTGGGTGACGCCGCTCATTCTGACGTCTTTGCCTTCTATCAGCTCTAGTAAGACCTGTTGGTATTTCGCTTTGATGGAATGGCATGCGTGGCCTGCTGGAGGCGTCAAGTCTCGATCTCTGAAACCGGTGTCGGGTAGAGTGAAACTGGCTGTAAGTGAGATTTCTCGTATTCTTTTCCCAGGAGAATTCCGAGTTTTCTGTATCTCCGAGGTTTCTTGAGAGGTCTTTGTTCTGCTGTGTCATCTGCGAGAGAGAACACTCCTCAGACACTTCTTGTGGCGAATGGCGCCGTACACTGGCGAGGTTTTCATCTAAACGGGATGAAACATGTCTAATACTGGTCAGTTCTTTATTTGATCGTTGACATTCACTAAGTGAAGCGTTCTGTACTATAGACAGGTCTTCTCTGGGCTTTTTGTGTTGATAGAATGCGGTAAGGTTATCAAAGTGGTTTGTAGAAAAATATTCACTGTCAAGTTCTCTTGACCATTCACACGGTGGACTTTGTCGTTCCCTTTTGAGATCTTTCTGCCGTTTTGGCTGATGGGGTAAACAGTTTTCCTTTCTTCGTTTGGGATGATGGGGTGAAGATAGCTCTTCTTCCTTTCGTCGCTTGGGCCTGCTGGGTGGAGAGAGGTCTCTCGGTATTTCAGACCGGTGTAGCAATGAGAGATGTTCGGGTGAAGAGAGATCTTTAGACTGCTGGGGTGACGAGACATCTTTTTTAAACTGGTGGGGTGAATGGATGTCTTCTTTAGACTGGTGGGGTGAATAGATTTCTTTAGACCGGTAAAGTGAAGAAAGCTCTTCTTTAGGTCGCTTAGACCAGTAGAATGAAGAGAAATCTCTAGACTGCTGGGGTGAAGAGGCATCTTTTTTAAACTGGTGGGGTGAAGACATGTCTTCTTTATACCGTCTGGGTGACAAAATGTCTAGATACCGATGGGGTGGAGACACTTCTTTAAGCTGGTGAAAACTGATGTCTTCTTGGGATTGGTGGGGTGAATAGATTTCTTTGGACTGGTGAGGTGAATAAATGCCTTCTGTATGCCGGTGGGGTGAAGATATGTCTTCTGTAGGCGTGGGGTGAATAGATTTCTGTAGGCTGGTGAGGTGAATAGATGTCTTTGGACTGGTGAGGTGAATAAATGCCTTCTGTAGGCCGTGGGGTGAAGATATGTCTTCTGTGGGCTGGTGGGGTGAATAGATGTCTTCTGTAGGCTGGTGGGGTAAATAGATTTCTTTAGGTTGGTGGGGTGAATAGATGTCTTCTGTAGGCCGGTGGGGTAATAGATTTCTGTAGGCAGGTGGGGTGAATAGATTTCTGTAGGCTGGTGGGGTGAATAGATGTCTTCTGTAGGCTGGTGGGGTAAATGGATTTCTTTAGGTTGGTGGGGTGAATAGATTTCTGAAGGAGGGTGGGGTGAATAGATTTCTGTAGGCTGGTGGGGTGAATAGATTTCTGTAGGCTGGTCGGGTGAATAGATGTCTTCTGTAGGCTGGTGGGGTGAAGAGATTTCTGTAGGCTTGTGGGGTGAAGAGATTTCTTTAGACTGGTGGGATGAATAGATGTGTTCTGTAGGCTGGTGGGGTGAACAGATGTGTTCTGTAGGCTGGTGGGGTGAAGAGATGTCTTCTGTAGGCTGGTGGGGTGAACAGATACCTGTAGGCTGGTGGGGTGAATAGGTGTCTGTAGGCTGGTGGGGTGAATAGATTTCTGTAGGCTGGTGGGGTGAATAGATTTCTGTAGGCTGGTGGGGTGAATAGGTGACTTCTGTAGGCTGGTGGGGTGAATAGGTGACTTCTGTAGGCTGGTGGGGTGAATAGGTGACTTCTGTGGGCTGGTGGGGTGAATAGGTGTCTTCTGTAGACTGGTGGGGTGAATAAATGCCTTCTGTAGGCTGGTGGGCTGAATAAATGCCTTCTGTAGGCTGGTGGGGTGAAGAGATGTCTTCAGACTGGTGGGAAATAGATGTCTTCAGACTGGTGGGGTGAAGAGATGTCTTCAGACTGGTGGGGTGAATAGATGTCTTCAGACTGGTGGGTGAAGAGATGTCTTCAGACAGGTGGGGTGAAAAGATGTCTCCATATTGGTGGGATGAAGAGATGTCTTCAGACTGGTGGGGTGAAGAGAGGTCTTCAGACAGGTGGGGTGAAGAGAGGTCTTCAGACAGGTCGGGTGAAGAGAGGTCTTCAGACAGGTCGGGTGAAGAGATGTCTTCATATTGGTGGGGTAAAAAGATGTCTTCATATTGGTGGGGTAAAACGATTTCAGACTGGTGGGGTGAAGAGATGTCTTCAGACAGGTGGGGTGAAGGGATGTCTTCAGACAGGTGGGGTGAAGAGATGTCTTCAGACAGGTGGGGTGAAGGGATGTCTTCTGTAGGCTGGTGGGGTGAAGAGATTTCTGTAGGCTGGTGGGGTGAAGAGATTTCTGTAGGCTGGTGGGGTGAAGAGATTTCTGTAGGCTGGTGGGGTGAAGAGATGTCTTCTGTAGGCTGGTGGGGTGAAGAGATATCTTCAGACAGGTGGAGTGAAGAGGCGTCTTCAGACAGGTGGGGTGAAGAGATGTCTTCTGTAGGCTGGTTGGGTGAAGAGATGTCTTCAGACTGGTGGGGTGAAGATACGTCTTCAGACAGGTGGGGTGAAGAGATGTCTTCTGTAGGCTGGTGGGGTGAAGAGATGTCTTCAGACAGGTGGGGTGAAGAGATGTCTTCAGACAGGTCGGGTAAAGAGATGTCTTCAGACAGGTCGGGTAAAGAGATGTCTTCATATTGGTGGGGTAAAGAGATGTCTTCATATTGGTGGGGTAAAAAGATGTCTTCATATTGGTGGGGTAAAGAGATGTCTTCAGACAGGTCGGGTGAAGAGATGTCTTCAGACAGGTCGGGTGAACAGATGTCTTCATATTGGTGGGGTAAAAAGATGTTTTCAGACTGGTGGGGTGAAGAGATGTCTTCAGACAGGTGGGGTGAAGGGATGTCTTCTGTAGGCTGGTGGGGTGAAGAGATTTCTGTAGGCTGGTGGGGTGAAGAGATTTCTGCAGGCTGGTGGGGTGAAGAGATATCTTTAGACAGGTGGGGTGAAGAGGTGTCTTCAGACATGTGGGGTTTAGAGAGGTCTTCAGACAGGTGGGGTTTAGAGAGGTCTTCAGACATGTGGGGTTTAGAGAGGTCTTCAGACAGGTGGGGTTTAGAGAGGTCTTCAAACAGTGGGGGTAATGAGATGTCTTCAGACAGGGAGGGTAAAGAGATGTCTTCAGATAGATCGGGTGAAGAGATATATTGGTGGGGTGAAGAGATGTCTTCATATTGGTGGGGTAAAAAGATGTCTTCATATTGGTGGGGTAAAAAGATGTCTTCATATTGATGGGGTAAAAAGATGTCTTCAGACTGGTGGGGTGAAGAGATGTCTTGAGACAGGTGGGGTAAAGAGATGTCTTCAGACAGGTGGGGTGAAGAGATGTCATCAGACAGGTGGGGTGAAGAGATGTCTTCAGACAGGTGGGGTGAAGAGATGTCTTCAGACTGTTGAAGCGAACAGAGGGCTTCAGGCTGGTCAGGTGAACACAAGCCTGCTTTACACCGGCAGGATGAAGAAATATTTTCCAGCATTTTCTCTGCTTTCTTTTTCCAGCAAGATAATGGACAGTCTGTTTCCTCGTCCAGCTGGGTTTGCTCCTCCCGGTTGATCTGAATGATTGGCAGGACAGTTACGGTCATCGGCTCTTTATTGTCGTCTGGTAAACACTGTGGTATATGATGCCACAACGGAAAACGCTTTTCGACTGCTTTGTCAATAACTGAATTAATGTTTGCTAGGTCTGCGGAGTACTGAAGAATATCATCCACGTGTCTAAGCATGTTCCCGATTAGAGGATGCTCTTCACAAGATTTTTGATGCTTCGACTCATCGAATCTTTCAAATCTAAAGAATGTATCGATCTTTTCCCACATACCCTGCTCTATAATACTTCGTAATCTCGTTAATGCCTCACTCTGGTCCTGTAACTTGATACCTACTGCTTTCAAGAGTGTTACAATATCAATGTTTTCAAGATCTTCGTGCATTGGCTTCACGTCACATTGTGGCTGTGTCGTTTGTTCTTGGCATGGCATAGACAGAACCTGTTCATTTCTCTGCACTTTCTGTAAAGACGTCTCTCTCTCTTCGGGCCGTCTGTCGATGCAGTATGTCAGCATTACTGGAAGTCTTTCTAACAGTTCTTTTTCTGATTCTGTTAAAGATGACGTGTACGTCTGCTCTCCTGTGTGAAAATAATTTGTGTGATTTGCTTCAGCATTGAACGAAGTGTCTGGTCTGTGTTTCTGCGATACGGATGTCACGGTTTGCTGTAGCAAGGAGACGTCAGACCGACATGTTGCGCGGTCTTGTGTTGTTTCCAGTGATACAGCGTTCTGTAGCCGTTCTGGCTGTGATGTCATTTCTTGTTGTCTTGTCTCCGATTGTCCTGCCACCACATCTTTGTGCTCTTGTGAATGTAGTTTCAGCTCTTGTGTTTGTGGGTGCGGGTTGTCTTTTTGCGCAGGTAGCACAACTGGCGAGTTTTGGTTTTGTGAATTTTGAAGCTCATTTTGATTTTGCAGTGTGACATCTCTAAATTCTTGACGATTCTCTGGCCACTCAACAATGTACAGGAATTCAGACAGCGATTCCTGAAGTATTGTCCGGCAGGTCTTACATTTAATCACAGTCTTTTCATCAGCAAGGTCTGAACGGTTTTCTTGCTGTTCAGCGTATTGAGGCCGATGCTGATCTCGTGGTACAAAGTATATTCGACCTTGTACAACACCGTTCTGCTTTTCTCCAGACGTGGTGCGACAATTTGCTTTCGTAAAATGGATGTAGATTTCTGTAGACACGGGTTGTCTTTCTGCAGCTTCTATGTGGGTGTCTGTAGACTCGCTATCATTTTCTACAAACTCTATAATGGTCGAGTTATCACGCTCACGTTGAACCATTTGCTGTATCTCCTGTATGGCATCTCGCAGTTGTTCCTGTGATTGTTCTAACTGCACTGTCATGTTGGGAAGACACTTTGGTGACTTTTCATTGACGTCGGGGTTCGTAAGGTGGTGTAAATCCCCTTCAACTTTTTGCAGTTTCTGGGCGACTTCTTGAAGCCATGATGCACACAGTTGCCGTGGCATTGTGCTCTGGACCTGCAGGGAGGACATTTGAGTACAGTTGTGAAACTCGCAAATTTCCCATGTTAAAAATTTCTTTGCCATTATTGCATTGTATTATACTGTATTGTTCTATGTTGTAATGCATTGTATGGTCTTGTATGGCATTGTAAGGCCTTGTAGCGCATTGTGTGGCCTTATATGGCACAGTATGGCCTTGTATGGTCTTGTACGGTCTTGTATGGCACTGTGGCCTTGTATGGTATTGTATTGCATCGTCTGGCCTTGTATTGGAATGTAATGCCTGGTCTTGCATTACATTGCACTGCATTGCATGGCATCGCACGGCATCGCGTTTTATTGTATCGTACTGTATTGTACACTTTGGCAGAGTTCTTTCTCTTTGCCTTGGGATTATCTCCCCCAAAGCAGGTCGATGTTACAGAACAGTGCCATCCATTTTCTGTTTTACGTAAACACTGATATAACTTTTCATGGATTTTTGTTGTTGGTTTGTTTGTTTTGTTTGCTTTTGTTTGTTTTTGTTTGTTTTATATTGTACACTCTACATACATCAGAACGATTATCCATGATATAGAAAACAAAAACTCATAATGCATGTTTTTGACAGGCACCACTCCTAGTGGTTAAAACACCAACGCTACCTAATTCCGGTATTCCAATCATGATGTAGACAGCGACCTGTTTGCCCCTTCCACACCGATGTAGTCTAGATCCTGGCCTTTCGGATCAAACAATATACTGAGATCCTGCATTCAGCATGCATACACTCACTGCAAACCACAATAAAGGAGCTGGGCCTGGCCAACAGTCTGTAGAAAAGTCCACCGCTACAGGTAAACGATAGTACACGTGGACAGGATTGATACTGGGTGGTGCTGCACTAGTCACACACTCCCTACGGGGAGACCGGTCTAGATTTCACAGGGTAAATGCATTATGACTCCCACTCCCACCACCCAAAGAAAAAAAAAAAGAAAAAAAAGAAAGAAAAGAAAAGAAAACGAAAAAATAAATAGTAAAGAAAAAAATAAAAAAATAAACGTAATACTAATACTCATGCTGATGGGAAAGTATCCAGTTCTTTGCGCATTTTCGTTAATCGCTCAATTTGTTTCACTCTTTTTGCGAAATCAACGCTTCAGGAACTGAATTTAGCGACACCTTTTCATACTTCTGTAACAAGATTGTCCCAGTCTTATAACAAGTCTGAACGTAGATCATTACAAAAGAGTCGATTATTGATCACAGGCGTAGAGGAAGAGCCCCTGTCTTTGCACAGGTATGAACACGGCCTGAGGAAAAAAATACTTACGAGGCCTCTAGTCAACCCAGCTGTAAATGGGTACTTTGCCCCGTTCATAATAAGGAAATAAGATAAAGTAGCGAGGGAGAGGAAATGGGCACCACACTCAGAGCTGACTCAGACAAGCTGAGATCTCCCAAATCACTATGCTAAAACCATCTTCCCTTACTTCAACACCCAGACAATCTAGCATTGGTGGTGGTTTTGTAATACTTAGACAGCCTCGTCTCTTAAATCAAATCTTCCACCAAGAACTTTGTTTTTTGTTTGTTTTGTTTTTTAATCTTTTGAAATCTGTGAAGTTCGTTTACAGTGTAAAAAACGCTCGTCCAGAAAGAAAGCCTCAACTAATTGGGACAACTTTTGTGTTACTCTGTCAGGAGTAAGTCCAGAGTTCAAATTGCTGGGAGCCGTTTGGTCAAAATCAGAAATAGATGGAAGCAGTTTGGTTCGAAAATCATTAATTTTGGAAGAGAAAAAAGTCGAAAAAGCCTCTGGAAGATCTGGAAGATTCTTAGAGGAAGTAGAGATGAGTTAGTAGTACCCAAAAGATCAGACATGACAGAACAAGCATTTTGTAGTTAGAGACAAGGATCTGGGTAGAATAATTGTTCCAACTTTCGAGATCACTCTTTTCACTTGCTCTCGAAAAATCTGTAAACTACAAGTCTAGAGGACAGCCACTGGCGTTTGGCACGTCTACAAGATTGTTTGGCTACCTTATTTAACAGGGTACAGATGGGTGACGAGGTGAATACGAATGGTTGGGGGTGCATGCACATCTGTGAGCTGGTATTAGAGTGAATAATGATTAGCAGGATCAGAGCAATTTGAAAGAAATGAGAGACGATTTACAACTTCAGAGGAGAAGGATTTCACGTTGATAGACTTCAGGTTGCGACGAGCCACAGATCGCTTCCGACTTATAGGTTTTGACAGATTAAGGGGGAACAACACAGCAGAACGGTCTGAAGGAAGTTGGTCCAGGATCGGGACTGATGTAACAAGTTCATCGGTGTTGTGGACGATCAACCAATCAATAAAATGGCCATTAACCCTTTAACTCCCGCACCCTATCCACCAACTGCAGAAACTTAACGATTTGACTCCCTAACCCTTGATTTCCCAGACATCTTGTTCATCAAAGTGTACAATGGCATAACCAAAATGCTATGATAGGCAGATGGACACTGACAGAACAAGAGAAAACGCTGACTGACATAAAAACTGACTTACCTATGGACTGTATGTAGACCCTGCTTCACCGGGGTGTTTGATAAAAACTGCAGTCGAATAAAACTTAACGTTGACGGATTAACAACTTTGGTCGAGCTTTAAAAGAAAAAGCGTAGGCCTAACTGGTCAACTGGTCAATATGATTGTCAGCTCCTTGTGCTGCAGGCTAACAGTATAAAAATACCAGGAACACAGATACTGTGACAAATTTCCACGGATGAGCAGCCAGTGAACTGAGCAAATCTGTCAGCATAGACCTCCGTCAAACGCGTGAAATTGCCAGAAAGAATGCATGCAGCAATGCACTACATGTTGCCCGTGTGTGTCATATATAAGTGTAATATAGGTCTAGACAGTTCTACACGAGAATTTGTGTTTCATAGCGTAACAACACGTGCGAGTACACATGCTTACGTTCAGGAGGTACACACATACGACAGGCACTTTCTTTTTGTCACACACACACACACGCGCACATCACACACACACGCACGCACTTACAAACACACACACGCACGCGCGCACACACGCACACACACGAAACATACACACACGCACGCACTTACAAACACACACACACATACACACACACACACGTGCCCGCGCGCGCGCGCGCACGCACGCACACAAACACACACAAGTTCACATAGTCATGCCATGCTGACAATCTCCCTTTTCAACACAAACACATACACGCACGCACTTATAGACACACACACACACACACGTACACACACACACGCACACACACACACACGCACACACACAT
This sequence comes from Monoplex corrugatus, assembly GCA_030674185.1. NCBI lineage: Eukaryota > Metazoa > Mollusca > Gastropoda > Littorinimorpha > Ranellidae > Monoplex > Monoplex corrugatus. The sequence continues at coordinate 75,673,637 of CM060310.1, read as the reverse complement.
ACACACACACACGCACACACACACACACACACACACACGCACACACACACACACACACACACATAGTCATGCCATGCTGATAATCTCCCTTTTCTCGTGCACGCGATCCTTTTTTCCCCACCTGCGATCATGAAAAAATAAACGCTGTTTCCTACTTGTGAAGCCTCTGAGTATAGAACTTGGAGTTTGTTTCAGATGGATACATTACACTTGGGCAATTCAATATGCGTTCCACCCAAATATACCAATAATTATCCGGCAAACTCCTTGAAACTGCGCAAAACTGTGTGTGTTGGTAAGGTCTTGAAATGAGGATAGGGAGGATGGGGGCAAGGTGAGGAGGGGTGTGGGAGAACCAACATCACAGCGATCTGTAGTTCTGTGGCATGACAGCCATTCTTATGCATAAAAAGTGTTGAATAGCCCAACCGATAAGAATGTTTAACACTTTGACTGCCACACTCTGTCCACTAGCATCCTGCATCGTCAACCATGCTAGCAAAGCAAAACATTTACCCTCTCCCTCACCCTATCCACCAGCTTCCTGCAGGAAACTGGTGGATAGGGTGAGGTAGTCAAAAGGTTACGATTCTGCAGTTGGTGGATAGGGTGCGGGAGTCATAGGGTTAAATCCTCTAACCAGTAATTTATCTGGTCTGACTGACAATCATTATGTGTGTTATCAGAGATAGTATGGAGTTTGTTCAAGAAAGATTCATTGCACCCTGACAAGTCCATATGCGCTCCACTTAACCCTTTGACTCCCGCAGCCTATCCACCAACTGCAAAAACTTAACCCTTAACTGGTGGATAGGTTGAGGGAGTCAAAGGATTAAGTTTTTATTTTGCTAGCATGGTTGACAATGCAGGATGCTGGTAGACAGGATGCAGGAGTCAAAGGGTTAAATCTGCCAGCAAGTATCGGGCGGACTCTCTGAGCCTGCACGAAACCCTTTACACAGGCAAGGTCTTGCAATAAGGGGGGGGGGGGGGGGGGGGGGGGGGGGGGGGGAGGACCTATGAAACCTTAACACTAAGCTGACACCACCAGAATGATGGAAACATCAAGATAGGCAGCGAATAGGCCAGTTTTTTAATATTGCAAGCTGAGATTGAGGCTCCTCTCGCTTCCCCAGGTAGCAGGTCAGAAGAGTTCTAGGGTTTTGTGCAGGTTCAGAGAGTCTGCCGAGAAATTGCTGGCAGATCTGGGTGGAGCGCATATGGAATTGTCCGTGTGCGGTGAATCTCTCTTGAACGAACTCCGAGAGTTCTACTCAGAAAAAAATCGATTGTCACCCGTTTGGGTGCACATGGGTCTTCGCTTAAAGGACCTAAATACTGACAGATTGCTCTAGGTGAGTCACCAATTCCTGACAGGTGTGTGTTGTGTGATGGTAATGACACTGAAGTGGTTATGTTGTGTGATGGTAATGACACTGAAGTGGTATGTTGTGTGATGGTAATGACATTGAAGTGGAGTGTTGTGTTGTGTGATGGTAATGACACTTAAGTGGTGTGTTGTGTGATGGTAATGACACTGAAGTGGAGTGTTGTGTTGTGTGATGGTAATGACACTTAAGTGGTGTGTTGTGTGATGGTAATGACACTGAAGTGGTGTGTTGTGTGATAGTAATGACACTGAAGTGGAGTGTTGTGTTGTGTGATGGTAATGACACTGAAGTGGAGTGTTGTGTTGTGTGATGGTAATGACACTTAAGTGGTGTGTTGTGTGGTGGTAATGACACTGAAGTGGTGTGCTGTCTGTTGGTAATGACACTGAAGTGGTGTGGTCTGTTGGTAATGACACTAAAGTGATGTGTTTGATGGTAATGACACTGAAGTGGAGTGTTGTAGTGGAGTAGTCATGCCATGCTGACAATCTCCCTTTTCAACACACAAACACATACACGCACGCACTTATAGACACACACACACACACACGTACACACACACACGCACACACACACACACGCACACACACATACACACACACACGCACACACACACACACACACACACACGCACACACACACATAAAAATAAACGTAATACTAATACTCATGCTGATGGGAAAGTATCCAGTTCTTTGCGCATTTTCGTTAATCGCTCAATTTGTTTCACTCTTTTTGCGAAATCAACGCTTCAGGAACTGAATTTAGCGACACCTTTTCATACTTCTGTAACAAGATTGTCCCAGTCTTATAACAAGTCTGAACGTAGATCATTACAAAAGAGTCGATTATTGATCACAGGCGTAGAGGAAGAGCCCCTGTCTTTGCACAGGTATGAACACGGCCTGAGGAAAAAAATACTTACGAGGCCTCTAGTCAACCCAGCTGTAAATGGGTACTTTGCCCCGTTCATAATAAGGAAATAAGATAAAGTAGCGAGGGAGAGGAAATGGGCACCACACTCAGAGCTGACTCAGACAAGCTGAGATCTCCCAAATCACTATGCTAAAACCATCTTCCCTTACTTCAACACCCAGACAATCTAGCATTGGTGGTGGTTTTGTAATACTTAGACAGCCTCGTCTCTTAAATCAAATCTTCCACCAAGAACTTTGTTTTTTGTTTGTTTTGTTTTTTAATCTTTTGAAATCTGTGAAGTTCGTTTACAGTGTAAAAAACGCTCGTCCAGAAAGAAAGCCTCAACTAATTGGGACAACTTTTGTGTTACTCTGTCAGGAGTAAGTCCAGAGTTCAAATTGCTGGGAGCCGTTTGGTCAAAATCAGAAATAGATGGAAGCAGTTTGGTTCGAAAATCATTAATTTTGGAAGAGAAAAAAGTCGAAAAAGCCTCTGGAAGATCTGGAAGATTCTTAGAGGGAAGTAGAGATGAGTTAGTAGTACCCAAAAGATCAGACATGACAGAACAAGCATTTTGTAGTTAGAGACAAGGATCTGGGTAGAATAATTGTTCCAACTTTCGAGATCACTCTTTTCACTTGCTCTCGAAAAATCTGTAAACTACAAGTCTAGAGGACAGCCACTGGCGTTTGGCACGTCTACAAGATTGTTTGGCTACCTTATTTAACAGGGTACAGATGGGTGACGAGGTGAATACGAATGGTTGGGGGTGCATGCACATCTGTGAGCTGGTATTAGAGTGAATAATGATTAGCAGGATCAGAGCAATTTGAAAGAAATGAGAGACGATTTACAACTTCAGAGGAGAAGGATTTCACGTTGATAGACTTCAGGTTGCGACGAGCCACAGATCGCTTCCGACTTATAGGTTTTGACAGATTAAGGGGGAACAACACAGCAGAACGGTCTGAAGGAAGTTGGTCCAGGATCGGGACTGATGTAACAAGTTCATCGGTGTTGTGGACGATCAACCAATCAATAAAATGGCCATTAACCCTTTAACTCCCGCACCCTATCCACCAACTGCAGAAACTTAACGATTTGACTCCCTAACCCTTGATTTCCCAGACATCTTGTTCATCAAAGTGTACAATGGCATAACCAAAATGCTATGATAGGCAGATGGACACTGACAGAACAAGAGAAAACGCTGACTGACATAAAAACTGACTTACCTATGGACTGTATGTAGACCCTGCTTCACCGGGGTGTTTGATAAAAACTGCAGTCGAATAAAACTTAACGTTGACGGATTAACAACTTTGGTCGAGCTTTAAAAGAAAAAGCGTAGGCCTAACTGGTCAACTGGTCAATATGATTGTCAGCTCCTTGTGCTGCAGGCTAACAGTATAAAAATACCAGGAACACAGATACTGTGACAAATTTCCACGGATGAGCAGCCAGTGAACTGAGCAAATCTGTCAGCATAGACCTCCGTCAAACGCGTGAAATTGCCAGAAAGAATGCATGCAGCAATGCACTACATGTTGCCCGTGTGTGTCATATATAAGTGTAATATAGGTCTAGACAGTTCTACACGAGAATTTGTGTTTCATAGCGTAACAACACGTGCGAGTACACATGCTTACGTTCAGGAGGTACACACATACGACAGGCACTTTCTTTTTGTCACACACACACACACGCGCACTCACACACACACGCACGCACTTACAAACACACACACGCACGCGCGCACACACGCACACACACGAAACATACACACACGCACGCACTTACAAACACACACACACATACACACACACACACGTGCCCGCGCGCGCGCGCGCACGCACGCACACAAACACACACAAGTTCACATAGTCATGCCATGCTGACAATCTCCCTTTTCAACACAAACACATACACGCACGCACTTATAGACACACACACACACACACGTACACACACACACGCACACACACACACACGCACACACACATACACACACACACGCACACACACACACAACACACACACACACCACACACACACACACAACATAGTCATGCCATGCTGATAATCTCCCTTTTCTCGTGCACGCGATCCTTTTTCCCCACCTGCGATCATGAAAAAATAAACGCTGTTTCCTACTTGTGAAGCCTCTGAGTATAGAACTTGGAGTTTGTTTCAGATGGATACATTACACTTGGGCAATTCAATATGCGTTCCACCCAAATATACCAATAATTATCCGGCAAACTCCTTGAAACTGCGCAAAACTGTGTGTGTTGGTAAGGTCTTGAAATGAGGATAGGGAGGATGGGGGCAAGGTGAGGAGGGGTGTGGGAGAACCAACATCACAGCGATCTGTAGTTCTGTGGCATGACAGCCATTCTTATGCATAAAAAGTGTTGAATAGCCCAACCGATAAGAATGTTTAACACTTTGACTGCCACACTCTGTCCACTAGCATCCTGCATCGTCAACCATGCTAGCAAAGCAAAACATTTACCCTCTCCCTCACCCTATCCACCAGCTTCCTGCAGGAAACTGGTGGATAGGGTGAGGTAGTCAAAAGGTTACGATTCTGCAGTTGGTGGATAGGGTGCGGGAGTCATAGGGTTAAATCCTCTAACCAGTAATTTATCTGGTCTGACTGACAATCATTATGTGTGTTATCAGAGTATAGTATGGAGTTTGTTCAAGAAAGATTCATTGCACCCTGACAAGTCCATATGCGCTCCACTTAACCCTTTGACTCCCGCAGCCTATCCACCAACTGCAAAAACTTAACCCTTAACTGGTGGATAGGTTGAGGGAGTCAAAGGATTAAGTTTTTATTTTGCTAGCATGGTTGACAATGCAGGATGCTGGTAGACAGGATGCAGGAGTCAAAGGGTTAAATCTGCCAGCAAGTATCGGGCGGACTCTCTGAGCCTGCACGAAACCCTTTACACAGGCAAGGTCTTGCAATAAGGACGGGGGGGGGGGGGGGGGGGGGGAGGACCTATGAAACCTTAACACTAAGCTGACACCACCAGAATGATGGAAACATCAAGATAGGCAGCGAATAGGCCAGTTTTTTAATATTGCAAGCTGAGATTGAGGCTCCTCTCGCTTCCCCAGGTAGCAGGTCAGAAGAGTTCTAGGGTTTTGTGCAGGTTCAGAGAGTCTGCCGAGAAATTGCTGGCAGATCTGGGTGGAGCGCATATGGAATTGTCCGTGTGCGGTGAATCTCTCTTGAACGAACTCCGAGAGTTCTACTCAGAAAAAAATCGATTGTCACCCGTTTGGGTGCACATGGGTCTTCGCTTAAAGGACCTAAATACTGACAGATTGCTCTAGGTGAGTCACCAATTCCTGACAGGTGTGTGTTGTGTGATGGTAATGACACTGAAGTGGTATGTTGTGTGATGGTAATGACACTGAAGTGGTATGTTGTGTGATGGTAATGACATTGAAGTGGAGTGTTGTGTTGTGTGATGGTAATGACACTTAAGTGGTGTGTTGTGTGATGGTAATGACACTGAAGTGGAGTGTTGTGTTGTGTGATGGTAATGACACTTAAGTGGTGTGTTGTGTGATGGTAATGACACTGAAGTGGTGTGTTGTGTGATAGTAATGACACTGAAGTGGAGTGTTGTGTTGTGTGATGGTAATGACACTGAAGTGGAGTGTTGTGTTGTGTGATGGTAATGACACTTAAGTGGTGTGTTGTGTGGTGGTAATGACACTGAAGTGGTGTGCTGTCTGTTGGTAATGACACTGAAGTGGTGTGGTCTGTTGGTAATGACACTAAAGTGATGTGTTTGATGGTAATGACACTGAAGTGGAGTGTTGTGTGATGGTAGTGACACTGAAGTGGTGTGTTGTGGTAATGACACTGAAGTGGTGTGCTGTCTGTTGGTAATGACACTGAAGTGGTGTGGTGTCTGATGATAATGACACTGAAGTGTTGTTATGGTAATGACACTGAAGTGTGTTGTGCGATGGTAATGACACTGAAGTGTGTTGTGCGATGGTAATGACACTGAAGTGCGTTGTGCGATGGTAATGACACTGAAGTGGTGTGGTGTGTGATGGTAATGACACTAAGTGGTGTGTTGTGTGATGGTATTGACACTGAAGTGGTGTGGTGTGTGATGGTAATGACACTAAGTGGTGTGTTGTGTGATGGTATCGACACTGAAGTGGTGTGTTGTGTGATGGCAATGACACTGAAGTGTGTTGTGTGATGGTATTGACACTGAAGTGGTGTGTTGTGTGATGGTAATGACACTGAAGTGGTGTGTTGTGTGATGGTAATGACACTGAAGTGGTGTGTTGTGTGATGGTAATAACACTAAGTGGTGTGTTGTGTGATGGTAATGACACTGAAGTGGTGTGTTGTGTGATGGTAATGACACTAAGTGGTGTGTTGTGTGATGGTAATGACACTAAGTGGTGTGTTGTGTGATGGTAATGACACTGAAGTGGTGTGTTGTGTGATGGTATTGACACTGAAGACGTGTTGTGTTGTGTGATGGTAATGACACTAAGTGGTGTGCTGTCTGTTGGTAATGACACTGAAGTGGTGTGGTGTGTGATGGTAATGACACTAAGTGGTGTGTTGTATGATGGTATTGACACTGAAGTGGTGTGTTGTGTGATGGTAATGACACTGAAGACGTGTTGTGTTGTGTGATGGTAATGACACTAAAGTGGTATGGTGTGTTGTGTGATGATAATGACACTGAAGTGGTGTGTTGTATGATGGTAATGACACTGACACTAACCTCTCTCTCTCTGAAGCTTGATTAATAACCGTTCTATAATGCTCACATACATCTCTGAATCTTTGTCCTAAGTGATAATGTTTCATACAATTTACCGAGTCTTTCAACACACACACACACACACACACACCACACACACACACACAAATCCAGTAGTTCTAAAGAAACACTTTATTGTTCACTGTATTTCAATGATTCTAAACCACTTCGTCACTGAAAACATTTTCACTAATACCAGCGTTTCATACAATTTACCAATTCTTTGGCACACACACAAACACATGTACACAAATCCTGTAGCCTATCCACCAACTACAAAAACTTAACCCTTTGACTCCCTCAAAAGTCAAAAGGGAGTCAAAAGTAAGTTTTTGCTTTACTGGCATGGTTGACATAACAGGATGCTGAGGATAGGATGCGGGAGTCAAAGGGTTAAAGAAACAATTATTCATCACATTTCAATGATTCTGAACAACACTTTCACTGAAGGAACCCATAACTTACACGTTAAAGAAACTGCACAGTTACCGATGCCCTCTGACAATCAGCATTCTCCATGCAAGTGTCTTCTGGACAGTTTTTTCTCTTCAAGTGGAGTCAGATCTCAATCTCAATTTCTCAAGATGACGTCTCTGCGCTCAGAATAATTCCATATGCACTAACATCACAGGTGCCATGAGCTGGAGAAGATCCAGAATGATCTACGACACAAGCCTTCCACGTGCACATAAACCCATGAGCTGGCGAGGTCCTGAGGTCCTACCTTGATAGTTCCATAACCGTGGGGTCGTAGGGGAGTGAGGTGGCAGAGACCTCAACTTTTCCTGGGGCCAGCACCACGAGGGTGCCGCCCATCCCCTCTCCCTCGATTCAAATTCATATTCACTTTTTTTTTTCACCATGCACTTCAGAAAGGGAAGAAGGCTAATTGGTCTTCAAGGGGTGAACTGGGAAATCAAACCTATCTGTCCAATGTTTTATACCAAGGCAGCAGGGCAATGTCCTGCTTGTCACGATTTTCAACTGCCGTGGGACCTTTAGTGTGCGCAGCCAGAAGACACACGGGTCCGACTCGTTTTTCGTCCTCTTCCGAAGGACTTGACGTTCAGTTCGATTTTCTTGTCAAAACTGAGGAGAAAAGTCAAGGCCTCTACGGGGAGCAAATCCTAGAACCTTGTTTAGTAATTGGCAGGCGAACATCTGAACAATTCTACCACTCTTATCAAGTGGAGTGATAGGAAATAAGGCCAACTACAACACCTCTGAGCACAAGCTTCATGGCAGCTGGCACAAGCTGGAAATAGTCATATTCACTGCCTGACCGTAGAGATGGCGAATAAAAGAAAAGACATTTTCCTTCCCTTTAGAGTGTAGACATAAAAGATCTATTTATACCATCCATACTTTTACCCATGTTTTTTTATGGTAGTATATGGCCAGCATTTTCCCCCCTGAACCTAAAATATATATATGTACACTTCATCATTTTAAGAAAAAAATTCTCATGAATGGCTGGGTTTTATATGTATTTAAAGTGGTTTCCACACATACACACACACTCACACACAAAGCACACACACACACCACTCTCTCTCATGTGCACAAAAGATCCAAAATTTCTCAAGGCGCACTTTATTTAATCACCATGTTTCAATGAGTTCAAAAATGATTTTCACAGCAAACACAGTCTACAGCTTAATCACATATCAAATAATAAATTCATTAATAATAATAAAAGAAAGAAAATAAAAACTGTACACACTGACTGACATCCCTTGATAGTTAGCATGTTCTCTGTAAAGCCTACAAGTTCACTCTTTAATTTAGCGTTACATACATACAGATCCAAATACAAAGTAATTTACATAACAGCACGAAAAGGTAAAAGTCTACAACATGTAAAACAGGCTATTTTCGTTTCTCTAGTTTAAAACTAAACTGAAGAAAAGACAGCAGGCATGGGAACTGACAGAAAGATAAATACACTAAAACCAATGGAGTTTGGAAACATGTTGCCTGATATTTTTTTCTTCTATAAATCAAAATCCAAGTTATCTGGGACTACCCTCGAGTGATTTTTATGCGTGTATCTCCCCTGTATCTCTGTCACCTCTGCAACAGCAGACACTTGCACCTGTTTCCACTTGTCTGCGCAGCCACTATCAACAATGTTTTGCCATAATCGTCTACATATACCAGGGCATGGTGACAATGCCATGAACTTGTAAACAGAATACGGCAAAGATGTAACAACATTGTTCAACACTGTAGCTTGCTCATGAGAGTGAGCCAGCTTCAAAAGAAGCTATGCTCACAGTTTAAGTGACTCAGATGGGTGTAAACAGCATGGGAATTGAGGATCCGACCTTTTCATGGGCATCCTGTGAAGAGCTAAACCGGTGCCTTTTTACTTTTAACCTAAAATTATCCTGCAGATAATGAACCAGTTTTACCAGCAGACTTTGAAGATCCTGTGGATTAAATACCCATCAACACAGAGGACTTCACTGAAGATGAAGGAACACCAAGAGAAGCCTCAAGAACAAAGCACCCTGGTATCGATGTTATCACAATGGAGATACTGAAATCAGGTGTAGATTGTGTTGTCAAGTGGATGTGCATTCTGTGCAACCAGGCATGGCACTCGGTTAAAGTGCTTGAAGACTGGAAAAATGGAGCCATAGTTTGCATTCCCCTAAAAGGCAACTGGACCAAATGTGATAACTGGAGAGGGGTCACTCTCCTGTCCATTCTGGGCAACGTTTACAGCTAGCTCATTTTAAACAGAGTATGAGATTTTATGTAGACAGTCAGCTCATTGAACAGCAAGCAAGTTTCCACCCCAAACTTTCACGCACAGAACAGATGATCTTCATATTCTGCCACAGTACTGAAAGCTGCACAAGGTTCAAAGTGCCCCTGGCCACCAGCTTTTTTTGACTTTACCAAGGTCTTTGACCACATCCACTGAAAATCATGTGAGCCTATGGCATTCCATCAAAAGTAATTATGGCCACAGAAAACTCTAAATGCAACACAAGGTGCTGTGTTAGGATGGAAGACAGTGTAAGCCACTTATTGCAACACAAGGTGCTGTGTTAGGATGAAAGATGGTGTAAACGACTGTCTAAGTGTTGACGGGAGTTTATCAGCACTGCATCTTGTTACTGCTCTGCTTTGTGCTGGCCACAGACTGGGTGTTGAAGAAGGCCACAGAAAGAAAAAGACATCCAATGACATAACCCTTTGACTACCGTACCCTATCCACCAACTGCAAAAACTTAACTGGTGGACAGGGTGAGGGAATCAAAGGGTGAAGTTTTTGCTTTGCTGGCATGGTTCACAATGCAGGATGCTGGTGGACAGGTTGCGCGAGTCAAAGAGATAAGGGGAAATGTCCGTCTGATTTGGATTTTGGTGATGATATTGCTGCACTGTTTAGTGACACTCTAAGACCTCTAGACAATGTCAGCGATACCAGTAAAGATGCAAACAGCACTGGGCTTATCATGAGTGCCAAGAAAACAAAAACATTCTTGTTGGACAGCTCCCATCACTATCAGGAGTATTGATTGGACAGAACGAGGGTAAGTTGTCCAGAACTTCACCTAGATGAGCAATTCAATGAACAATTCAAGTGACGAGACTTAAGAATTGAACTGTCGCATGGGCAAAGCAACGGCAACATCCAACAATCTATCAAAAATCTGGAATAGCAAGAAAATCTCTTTCAATCCAAAACTGTGGTTCTTAAACTCCAATGTTCTGCCTTCTTTGCTGTACAGCTGTGAAACCTGGCACATGACACAAGCCAGAAGCAGCACCACAAGATCCTAGGCATCAAATAAAAAGACTTTGTGACAAATGATGAAGTAAGGATAAGAAGCAAACAGATCCCAGTTACCAACACCATTTGAAGCATCAATTGAGTTGGCTGGGCTATGCTGCTCTACTGCTCCGGACCTGCCAATCATGTCCTGAACTGGTATCCAGGACAACGGCAAAGGAGGGGAAAACCAAACTGGTGCCGCCAGATAACAGAGACAACTGGTGGACAGATACTGGTGTGATACCCTCACACCCTTTGCCCACCAAGCTCATTGGAGCGTTCTTGCTGCCTCACTCACTGAATAATGTAAGAGTATCTAACCACGAAAGACACTATGTCATTGAAGGGGAAAACTGATTTTACTACTGCAGAAATAGAAGTTTTCACAAACAATTCCCATGGCTGGAGAGGCAGGTTTTGAGTAAAATGTAAACGTAAATGAAAGTTTAGACAAAATAAAGAGAAACAGCTTATCCAGAGACAAAACACACAGGTCAACGACATCTGAACTGTACAAGACATACAGAAAAGAAAAAGAAAAATGGTCAAGCCACACTAATAATCACCTTTTTATCCTGTCTTTTAGACAAATAATAGGTCACTTTTGTGTGATTATGGCACTGAAAGTATGATAACAAGATTTACATATAAACAAAACCAACGACTATAAGTAAAATAACAGTTTTCCCCATTACCTGATCAGTCATTTGGTAGTCATGCACTGGAAACTTCAACCTTTCTCACAGCCACAATTATAAGACTGGGGTCCATCTCCTCTTCCTAGCTGCTTTAGCTTCTTGTGCCTAAACTAGGAAAAGAACCTTGCGAGAAGAGGCCCTGTGCAAGCAGGATTGATTACTATCATTTACAGGGGGTGTGGATTCAGTCAAACCTTGTGAGAATGAATTATTACTGTTTTCATCTGGTCAAGTCTCAGTTTATATTTTTCTTAAGAAATATGTTTCTATTTACAAAAAGTCACATTATAACCAAAATAATGTCATAGCCATGCGGATTTCTTCGGCATGTCATATTCATACATGTTCTTTAACTTAACAAATCATAAACATACATTCCTAGCTAATTCTGTGATCTAAATTTGTTCAGAAATCTGCTGACACATTTTGTTAAAACAAAAATGTACACTCTGTCCACTCTAGAGTATTTTTTCTTCCTCACAAAGAAACATTGGACAAAACAAACATGAAAAAAAAAACCCCTGTGAAATTAAAAGAAGTAACACAAAATATTCAATATATTCAATTAATTTGTGAAACATTGGAAGATAAGACAAAAAGTCCTGCTTTTACAGATATCTTCTTTCCTATCAGTTTAAATGTCATATCTAAATAAATGGTTCAGCAAAACAAAAACAAACAAAAAACAAAAACAAAAAAAACCCACCCACCATTTTCTGTCATCTTTTGTATTATCAACTTGCACAAAATAAGTTGTGAAGGTATTCTTTACACATTCCAGTGAACTACAATAAGCCACTCATTATCTTCACAGAAAAAAAGAAAAAAAAAAGCACTATCAGCAGAAAATTCAGTTATTTAAAGGTACCATGAAACACTGAATCCAATTATGTTAATAATGGCTATAGATATGGTTTCAAAAAACAGTGAGACAATAAATCATATTTGAAATTAACATGGACACCGTTATGTAGCCTTTCAGAATATGACAAAATGTTGAAACTAATTCAAGATGACTGCAAACCTTCAAAGTTACAAATTAATGAACAGATACAGAAAACATTCCTGAAAAAAAGAAAGAAAAATAAAAGTTGCTTATTCCAATACTATGTAGTGTGAGGAGTGTTCTAGATCAGTTTCAGTTGATGCTGTACAGCGGGCTGAAGGTTTGGGAAAAAGAAAAGGTACTATATTATTTCATTTTGATCTCCTATTATAGGGGGGTTACCGGCTGAATATAAGCATATCACCTGTGCACAGCTTCACCTAACCATTAAACAAACGCCGACGGATGCAGGTAAGTTGCAGCTGTGGTTGTTAGGTAAAGTGAAGCCTCAGGATTTTAAGGTTTGCTTGGCTCACTGCAATAAGCAGGTTTGCTGGGCTCACTGCAATAAGCAGGAGGTAAGCTGGATTCACTGCAATGAAACAGTCTAAAAGGCTGCATACTTGAAGAAACTATGACAGGTCTAGCAAACTGGTAGTGAATTATAAATACTGTTCAAGATTATTTGGGGAATGATTGACACTCCTCTCAGCTTTCTTCACTCTGCTACAAACTGTGAACTCTTTTCTCCCTTGTGTGGATAATACAAAACAAAACAGTCATCCCCACTCTCACACATACACACACAAAACAAAACACATGAATGTTTTCTATGTTGTGCAGTAAATAACATCCTCTGTAGGTAAATGCTGGCAAAGCTGCGACTCATCACCAATATCTATTTACAAGGTAAAGACTGTTCTAATATAATCCTTGTGACAGATGTCTTTTCAATTTCTGCATAGATGAAAGCATAACCCAAAGACAAAGCTGGTATTTTGTCCAACATCTTCCATAACCTCTCTACTACAACACGGATTATTCAGTACACTATGAATCACAATATACACCAACAAAATATTATGGGGAAAAGCAAAAATATGAAATATAAATGAAAACATAAACTCTATTCACAAGAAATAACATGACTTTTCTTTTAGAAAATCGTGGCATTGAGAATGATTGATTATTATGCTGTTTGAAACAGGCACAATTTTCAGACTACTGCTCTAGTCCCAAACAGTGTGCAGTTTGTTTCTCACTTCCAACTTGTTCAGCAAAATCTGAAGCTAATTAGTAACAGATGGCCATGTCTAAGCTGCAACAACACAAACTCAGAGTCTACTCGAGACAGGCTATTATTATCAGAGCTGAACAAAGGAAAATGACAACAGTGCATAAGTTCACACATAAAAAAACAAGTATTAGAACATTATAATAATCAGAATATCATTCACTTTTCACATCTCTTTGCTTTTACACTTTTGTCATATCCTACTCCTTGCTCACTCTTTCATCCCAAAGCATACAAACAAGTTCACAAGCAGGCATCTATTCAACTGGCTCATCCCACTTCTTGCTCTTTCTTCAATTCCCATGCAAACTCGTACAAAAAAAAATTAACAGCACTCCGTTTTTAAAAGCCTACATTCCTTTCTCTTTCTTTCATTCCACTATGATGACATTTACACCAAAAATGTTCTCCACCACTCATTGATCCAAATGGCTGCTCCCATTCTTGCTTGTTTTTATAACCAAGAGTACCAAAAAAATTTCGGCACATATTTCAGTGATTAAAATTTTTATCAAGGAAGTGTCCAGGACCTCAGCAGTCAAGCCGAGTTTAGCAATTCCAGCCTGTAATAGTTCTGAGTATGGCCATCAGTCATCCCCTCCACACATGCTGCTGTATCCATCACCTACTGGTGACTGACAGTGTTTCCTATCATTAGTAACAAGACCACGTGTTCAAGATCATGCACTTGAACAGCTGTGCAAGACTAACACTACTTCATGTTTGCACACACAGTGGCTCATGTTCTGAAAGTGTTAAGTCTTTTCATAAAAACTTACCATACATGATATTTTCCATACTGATTCTCTGGTGCCACATGTCCATTCTTTGTCTTGCATTATAAAGTTCAACCGTATAAATGTCAATTCCTTGTCTTGTTTTATACAGTTCAACTGTACAGTTTGTTTTTTCAATCCTGAGCAGTGATGCCAATAACCAATTCATACATGTCTATGAACTTACTAATGAAATTCGTAACTCATCCTTGTAAGCATTTCTTTATGTTACATTTTCCATTTTCCCTATTACTTTGTCTGTGCACTAATGTACAATCATTTAGTTTTAAAACACGCTAAGGCTTTCTATTAGAGCATGTCATTCTATTTATATTCCAGAAGTAAGCACAATTTATCTTAGTTTTAAGACTTCATAATAAAAAAATTATTAAAAAACAAACATAAGTGTTTTGTACTTCTTACTGTACACAACACCCGAACACCTTGTGGAGGGGTCAAATTTTCGACTTTAAAGTCTTTCTCAAGAAACTCAGAATGTCGACTAACAAAGCATAGCTATTACGAAGTTGAGTGTTTTGTACATTTGTTTATAAAAACTTTCATTAAATAAAAAAGAAACTGGAAGTCTTGGAAGCAATCTGTTCTAATAACACATCACATGTATTGGGTATCTTCATTTATGCCCTATCATACACAGGTGAAGACACCTAAGGACCTCAGTGTCAAGTATACTTCACTTAGATGCAAGATGGAGGCTTCATTTATTCCTTTTTTTCAGTTTCATCAGTGAGTGCATACTAGTAAATCCCAACTTTTGGGTCTGTTGAGCTTTACAGTTGAATCACGGACATCACCTGGCACTTCTTCAAGAATAAAGCCAACAGAGAACAAAGGAATGTGGTCAGTGCAACTATTTAAGATATCTCCATCCAGAAATAACCCATCTTTTCTGTGTCACAATAAAATCAAAATACCATTATGAGCTCACCAGACTGTGCTCAGGGAGTACGTCTGCTTTCTGTTCATCAGCATGCAATGTACTGTTTACCATAATAAATGATCCAAACAATTACAAAAGGGTTCCACTAATGGTATTTCCAGTATCAAATGATGGTATGTCAAAACAAGTCAGTTCAGTCTGTGATTATTATATAAAATGATTAAAAAAATGCACTTCTTATCACAGAAACTGATCAATTCTTTTATGATACCATGGGAAGTTTCATAGTACAGGGCTATCTACATTGAAAACTTAAGAATGGTAATTCTGTTAATAATTACATACGCACACACGTACAAAGACCTAAACACAAAAAGGTTTCTCTCTGTGAAGTTCATGTTACTGCCCATTCACTGAAAACACATGTTTACAGCAAAATGAGTCACATACACATACAAACTGTTCAGATTTACCTATGAACATATGATGGATTATCTTCTTAATTTCACACACAGTTAATCATGTCTTAGTGTTTTAGAGCTGTGAACAATCTCAACATCATTCACAACTATACTGAAATCCTGCACTTTCTTAACGCTAAAAAGCCAAATAATACCATGACAGTGAAACTGGCATATGCAGACAACAAGACACGATGGCCATCAAAGAAAACAGGCTGGTAAGACTTGATGAGTGAGTGCAGTTACAGCATGCCAAAGCCTTTGGCATACTTGATGGCTTTGAGCAGTCTCTCCTTCAGCTTCTCTTTGGTGGCGTAATCAGGCAGCAGTAGTACATTGAAACATGTGTGGGAGGTGGGTAGCCTGCAAACACCTTACAAATTTGTTATGTTGTTTACATACTCCAAGCCACATGCACAAATACCAGCACACAACACACACACACACATCTCTGGGTTAACTCTAGGCTCCTCAACGAAGTATCTATGCGAGAAATATGTACATACAGATGACAGCTAAGATTAGATGTGGTGCTACATTTAGTGATTATTTTGATAAACTGTAGTCCTGGTATTAACCCTTTGAACCCGGCTGGCCGATGCAGCGGCCAGTGTGATTAATATCTCTGGACCCAGCAGGCCGCAGGAGCAGCCTGACATGTCCGTTGACCTGGCCTGGTATGGAGCTGGCGTGCGGTATGCAACCTACTGGCACCTACTCTCCTCTGCCACATCCTGTTTATATTACCGAATTCCAGACACCCTATACTTTCTTCCTGGCAAATTTTTAAGCATTAGAAGGATTTATTCTGAGACACCGGTTTTCGCTAGAATTTCTCTAAAAATACTCAGGGTTGAGGGTATCAGAAGTCTAGAAGTACTTAGGGCTGAAAGGGTTAAGCAATGGGATGTCTGCAGCCCTGTTTTATTTTCATTGTTTATAGATGAACTAGCTCAGGAGGTAACAGATAATGGCAGACATGTAGTCAATTTTTTAGAACGCAATTTTATGTAACTGTTCATTTTGCTTTTTTGCTGCATATGTCCATCTTTTGTTAGACACAGACACCTGTTTGCAAATTCTGTTGGACAGTTTATACCAAGGTGCAAAACAAAACTTTGATACAAAAAAAAAAAGGCAAAATTACAGTTTTCAGAAGGTGGGTGGGGGGGACATTCAATTGCACATAAGAAATGGTACCAATGAAACAGCAGAGTGTGTGTGGAAATGGTTATAAATATTTTGGTATACACCACAAATTGGAGTAAAATCAAAATGTTTCTGTCAGTGAATGTTACCTGTATATAGTTCTATAAGGCTGTAAAAATTCTGAAATATAAACTCTCTGCATTAAATTCAATGAGAGTTTGAATGGGAGGAATCTTGTCACTTACTTTTCTGAGTCAGTGCCGTTACGTGCAATGACGAATTTAAGCTTGGATAGACCCCCCACAGGAACGCGGTCGCATCCTGTGGTAAACTGCAGCAGACGTTTTTTGTCATCTGCGCTGAACTCATGCACCACCTCCCAGAAGTGCCTGAATAGACAGAAACAAAATGGGCTAAGCCAATACTCTTTTTTTGGCAATGGTTATCAAACAAAAACACAGAGGGGAAAAATATGTTTGGTCAATACCAACTTTCTCAACTTCACTGTCTTAGCTTTAAACCTATCTTTAAAGATTTACTATGATTAACAAAACTTTACATCATTCCCTTATATGCAATTAATACATACAAGCACTGCATTTGACATGAGACACTTAATGTATCACTAATCCCTTATGTGGAATTGGTACATATAAACACTGACATATGACATGAGACACTTAATGTATCACTAATCCCTTATGTGGAACTGGTACATATAAGCACTGACATATGACATGAGACACTTAACGTATCACTAATCCCTTATGTGGAACTGGTACATATAAGCACTAACATATGACATGAGACACTCAACGTATCACTAATCCCTTATGTGGAACTGGTATATATAAGCACTGACATATGACATGAGACACTCAACGTATCACTAATCCCTTATGTGGAACTGGTATATATAAGCACTGACATATGACACTCAACGTATCACTAATCCCTTATGTGGAACTGGTACATATAAGCACTGACATATGACATGAGACACTTAATGTATCACTAATCCCTTATGTGGAACTGGTATATATAAGCACTGACATTTGACATGAGACACTTAACATATCACTAATCCCTTATGTGGAACTGGTACATATAAGCACTGACATTTGACATGAGACACATCACTTTATGGGTGGGTTTGTGAGAAACTTATCTCCATGCAGCCATGAGCATTCATCCAAAAACTGTGACACTTTGACACAAGGATGTCCATGTATGTAACCCTCATTAGTCATTATCAAAAACTGTTATTCAAAATTACGCTTGTCATGATGCTACAGATAGATGCAGCTGCTACCTAAAGTTGTGATCTCTTATTGTGTGCGTTCATGAACGAAAAGACATACCTTTTACAGATTACTTGATTTCACTTTCTGTGACCGTCAAAGGTAAATATACGAGGGTTGTTCAATTTAAGATGACACTAGGCTTGCCGTTTGAAAACGAAGCAACGCACAGAAAAATGTTTATACCAAACACAACTTTAAAGTTTACCTGATTAGCATGCAGAAAATAAAGTTGACATCATGACGCAACTCGGAGTATGACGTAATTACAAATGTGTTTCAAATAGCTGAGCCTGAAAAAAATGGACGTCACCAATGAGCAATTTCGTTTCTACACTTTCACAAGGCTACAACTTGGTGACGATTGTAGGAAGATACACGCAGATTTGCAAGCTGTTTACGGAACGGATTGTATGTCTTACCGCACAGTTTGCAGGTGGGTCAAACAATTAGGAGCAGGTAGAGTGCCATCTGATTGGGGTAATCGTGCAGAGCGAGCTTTACCAGCTCGGAACGAACAAAACATTGCATATGTGAAAAGACTGATAGAGGAGGATCCACATTCGACTGTGCGGGAATTAAGCGAGGCATGTGAGCTTTCAATTGGCACCATTAACAACATTCTGCACAAAGACCTTCACATGAGAAAACTGGCTGCAAGATGGGTGCCACATCTCTTAAGTGATGATCAGAAGCAGCAGCGGGTGGCATGTTCACTCAAACTGCTCGATGAGTTTGAGCCCAACGGGCCAAAACGACTGTGTGACTTAGTGACGGGAGATGAGAGTTGGCTCACATTCTACGGCATCCCCAACAAACGCTGCAACCGCATGTGGGTTGGCCCTGACGGAGACCGACCAGTTGTTCTTCGCCCAGGATTCCAGAGTCGCAAGCGACTGTTTTCTATTTTTTTCAACACGCAAGGCCTTGTGGCAATTGACATTTTGCCTGAGAAATCAACAATCACTGCCTCCTACTATACCCAAGTTGTGCTCCCCAAAGTTGTAGGAAAAATCCATGAGCAGCGCCCAACCGTCGGCACCCAGAGGACCCTTCTTCTGCATGACAATGCCAGTGCCCATAAGGCGAAGGTCACCACAACCTTCCTGAGCGAGCAAGGGATCCAAGTTTTGGACCACCCACCCTACAGCCCCGACTTGGCCCCATGCGACTTCTGGCTGTTCCCTGTTCTGAAGGAAAAGCTCGCTGGGCGTAAGTTTGACCGGGTACAAGACCTCGCCAAAGCCGTAAGATCAGAGTTGTCTGGTCTGCCTAAAACCGACTATCAGAGGGCGCTTGAGAATTGGCGTAGGAGGCTTGAACTTTGCATCCTAGCCAACGGAGAATACTTCGAGGGGATGTAAAAGTTTCAAGTTGCTGAGATGAGAGGTACGTTTTTTAAGGGGTGGTGACATCTTAAATTGAACAACCCTCGTATAATCACCATTCAAATATTGGAATTCAGCAGACTTGCCCCTTTCTGCTGACATGTGAACTTCAAAGAAGAAATCTTAGAAGCTGATAATTAAATCTGATCCACAAGCTGTATGGTGTACAGCTATGGTGTACAAAGGCAATAGAGAATGGTCATCAATCTTAGCGATTACTACTGATAGTAAAAGTGTGTGTCATGCCACATTGGAGCTGAGCAATGTCAGTAGTGTTTGAAGCAGTGGTCAGGGCACAAGAACGGGTCCTCTCCTTTTGCATCTCTGGGATCCAAAAAGGACTCCAGAGACTGGATTCTGAAGGAATGTGTTCTAGACCCTGGTTGTTGGGTCTTGGCCTGAAATTTTGTCAAGAATGAAAGGGAAGGACCTCCACTGCTACAGAATCCAATGTCTTCCTTAGCCCCACTTATATGGATTTTGCTGCAGTGGCAGAAAGTAGCAAAGGCCAAGAGGAAGCTATTATGTAGGAGAAAAGAGCAAAGGGAATCACACTTAGTGATTCAAACGGTGGGCACCTGAGTGGACCTGAGCTGAGTGCTAAGTCCCATTTTAGACCCGAGAGAGGACCCTATCCTCTTGAGCCAATTGGCCTCAGGAGACTTCCTGGAGCTGGAGGTCATCTGAGAAAGAGCCCCCCTCCCACCTCACTTGTTGTAGGGTTGTGCAGACTGCAAATATGTAACCCTCTACGGTGCTAGAAGCCAAATTCTCTGATTGAGAGAGATATGAGAGGATATCCGCCAGCTCGACTGACAATGGAGTATGGGGTGGATCTTGTTATAGTTGCTCCAGAGGAGCCACTTCTTCAACTTGTAGTTGTAAAGTAATTCGGTGCCTTTTCTACAGGAAAAGGTAGTAAGACAGCGGGTTGCTGGAATGGCTCCAACTTCCGAAAGAGCTGCTGATACTGCTCTAGTGCATGGATGAGAAAGGGAAGAAGGGCCTGTATCCTCGTTCAGTGCTGACAGGAAGTACCACATAGGCGCCAAAGTGTGAAGGTGGAGCACTGCCAGATCGACATGAAGGACTCCGGAGCAGGGCTGCCTGCGCAGATCCTGGATAACAGTCAACTCTAATGGGGGCTTGTGAGATAGTGACTGATTCTGGGAATCAAGGCTGAAAGTGCCGGACAGGAGTAATGAGAATCATCCAAGCTTTTTCCTTCTCACTTTCCTGATTACTTGGTGAAGGATCAGGACAGGTGGAAATGCATAGCTGATCAGACGAGCCCAGTTCAGGGAAAGAGTATCCCCTGCCAGGGTCTCCAGGTCTTGAACAAGGAACATGCAGATCAGCAGCACCAAGCTGAACTTTGTTGCAAAGAGGCTGATCACATGGATATACCATTTGTCCCGTATGCACTGAAGTAGCTCTCAATTGAAAGTCCATTCCGTTTGTATGGTTGAGTGGTTCCGGCTCAAGGAATCACCTATGATGTTCAACTTCCCAATGATGTGAACTGATAGGTCTTTGCTGACCCAGCACCAGAGGAAGTCTTCAGCTCACCACAAGAGGAAGGACCAGGGCGAGAGACTCCATGGTGCCCAAGAGGGAGATCTGCCTGGCGTAGATACATGTACAATTCACCAACTAAGAGAATGTCAGTAAGTCGAAGAGAGCTTATCCTTCCATAGTGAACCTGGCCTTTGCAGTCTGAGTTCTTTCCCTTGTCCTTGCCTATTCATGTTTCAAGAGAACTCGAGCACACAATATCAACTGTGCCACACAGTTTGGACCAATTCCTCATTTTCAGTGGGGTTCTTTAAGTCTGGTACACAAATACTATCTCTTCATTCATTAATACATTCAGTCCCATGCCTGTCTCTCAGACCAGCAGAATGTTTATGTTATCAGCTCCCATGCTTATCAGAGGTATGGATAATGCATGATCCTGTTTGTTTACATGGGGGTCATATAACTAGTGAAATTAACCTTTAGCCCGCCGGTGGGTTGGAGAGGGTGGTGTAAAAACAGCAAACTTGTAGTTGATTGGTTGAAAAGAGCGAATCCGAAAGTAGCAATCCCACAATGCAGCATGCTCTGGCCTTCCGCTTCCTGTCTGTGTTAGTGCCATTTGCCTTGTGGTTTGTTTGCAATAAATTTTCAAACTTCATCGAAGTTTTTTGAGGAAAATTTCAACATGGCCGCCGTCACCAAGCAAATACAGCAGGAGCTCTTCTTTGACTCTGACAAAGAGTTTTTAGGCTTTAATCAGCAAGATATTCAGAATTTTGTGGCAGAGAGGGAAAGGGCTGATGCAGGTGAGGGAGAACCGAGTGACGGTAGCGAATCAGATATCAATGATTTTGCGGTTTCGGATGGCTATGATCATGCTTGGCTTCGCGAGTTTGACTCTGTCAGCGGTTCTGTCGATGTCCCAGATGATATTTCGAGGCAAATTTTTTTCGTCTCTTTATTACTGATGAAGTTATTCAACTGTTTGTTATTGAAAAGATACGATGCGTGTTACTGAAACAGATATGCTGCAGAAACAGCAGAGAGTAGAGGTGGCGATGCAAGTAAGTTTGTGGAAGGAGGTTATGTTTGAGGAGATGAAGGCATTCTTAGCCATTGTTCTACTGATGGGCATTTCTCAGCGATCATCTTATGAATTGTTTTGGTCTACAGATGAATATCTTGAGATGCCAGGGTTCAGGAAGATCATGTGTAGGAATAGGTTCCTCAGTATCATGTCATTCTTTCATCTGGCAGATAATTCCACTGCCAAACCCAGGGACCATCCTGAGCATTTTTGTTTGTCACGTCATTTCATTTTTTTTTTTCATAATAAAAGTATACACAAAACACATAATGGTTGGTATCAGCATGTTTTTTTTATTTATTCCTCTATATTCACTCCAAATTTCATAACTGTACAAACAATAGAAAAGAAATAATAGCAATTTGAAGTAGGTAGGTGTGCACACTTTTCAGTCACCCAAAAAGAATGTGGCTGCAGGCAGAAATTTCACCAAACGAATGCGGCTTGCTAAAGGTTAACATTCAAGGAAAGTAACTAGGGTGCACCAATGCTTATTCTTGTACTCTCTTTAAATGTTGACAAACAGGGCTAGAAGCCATATGAAATAACAACTTTAATTTCAACGAATGGTCCAAAATAAAAACAAACTAGACCACTTACCTGACAGTTTCTGAACTTGCAGAGAAGCCTCCATCATATTCCGTGGACTGTTCCAAAGCGCAGAAGTCATACTCCTGTACACAGAAAAAGGCAAATACCCAACTATCAGTACAACAAACAAAAAGCATCATCATCTCTCTCTCTCTCTTTCCCTCTTCCCCCCTTCTAACTCCTTGCAAGCATACCATACGTACACACAAACATTTGTGCACTCCACGCACATACACAATGTTTTTTCTACCACAGGACTGCCTAAGGGTAAACACAAATCAAAATAAACAGATACATAAGTAAACAAAAAATTGCTAAATAGATAAATACTACATCTCCCAAACAAAAGTCAATGTATTTGTCACTCTGTCTTATAACTTGTTTAATGTAGTTAGTATCAATGCTAAAGGTATACTTCAGGAGCTGGGTATGCTCCTCTAACCTGAATACAGTCTTGAGTTAGGGTAAGGGACATTGTCATTTTGTCTTTGGAGCGAAAAGGTACTACATGCCTTGATACTAATGTGCATCTTCATCATGTCTCAACAAAATATCTCAAAGAAGAGGAAAATGCATCTGTCTGCTGGTTTCTTTAAAGAGAAAAAAAACAAAAGACTGGGTGGGGGGGGGGGGGGGGGGGGGAGAAAGAAAGAAAGCCATTCAAATAATCTCGAACTGTGACTGGGGATACTGACACGAGTGGGGTTGTGCCTATGCAATGAACTGGAGATGAACCAACAAATTCTGTGTTAGCCTTAATGCTTAAGCCTGTCACTGTAAGTTTTCCTTTTGGAAGAAGACATACAGAGACAGAGATAACACCTGTACAATGATCAACTAGAAGCAAAATAAGTAAGTACTTAGCTGCCAAAACATCACAAATGCCAAAATCATGAGGGCTTCAAAAAAAAAGATGGAGGTTAATACACATACACCTGCAACCGTGACATGATCAGCATTCTTGTGATGCCAACAGCACAGCCGTAAAGGCAAGAATAGCTAACAGCCAAAGTATTAGCATCCACAGTAAAACATGCAATTACACTCCATCCTTACAGAGAATTATGGAAAATCCAGAATTTACACTTCTCAAGGTTACTGCGACTTTGAAGAAGCATCAGTTATAGTTGTAGCTATTGCTGTTTAAAGCCCAGCCAATTGTAAAGAAGCATCAGATAAAAAAGAATTATGTGAAGTAGGGAAAATGAGAGACTGTAACGATAATGAAAACACAATGTAAATTACTGTCAGAAGTTCCTAAGAAAAAGCTGTTCACATACCTTTCTCAAAAGGTGCGATTTTAGACACTATTTCTTTTGTCCACTTGACTTTGACCTTGGCACAATACTTCCAAACTTACACATTTGCAACTCTTTAACCCTTTCACTCCCACACCATATCCACCAGCTGAAAAAAATTAACCCTTTGAATCCCTCACTCTATCCACCAGCTTCCTGCACAAGTCAAAGGGTTCAGTTTTTGTTTTGCTATCATGATGATGATGCAGGATGCTAATCGACAGATGAGGGAGTCAGAGGGTTAACAGTTTACATCTCTGACCCAAATTCTGTAAAAATCCACACAAAAACAGCTGAAAAAGTCTTGCTGAACATTTCTGTCACAGACAGACGACACATACACACCTGCCTGAGGTCGATATAAAAACAGCTGAAAAAGTCTTGCTGAACATTTCTGTCACAGACAGACGACACATACACACCTGCCCGAGGTCAATACAAAACAATCTCACCCCACACTTATTTTTCCCTAAGACAGATTGAAAATAAGAAAAGTAAGACTTTTGTGAGAGATGAAAAATAATAGAAAGAAAGACAGAATAAAAGAGCATTTTGTAAGTAAGTAAAAAATGACAGTGAACCTAAAATTTTTCCTTTGACTGGCACATGATACAATACAGTCGACAGACTGACAAAAAGCTGGGAGACAAAAAGCTTTAAAGATGCTCCACTTTCTCATGCTATCACAAAGACACATACTATCAATCACAAAGACAACAAAGTAAACCAAGATGGTTGAACCATTCTAACAATCTTGCTTTGTTTTGGGGAAAAATAAAACCTCTTCCATACACTTTTTAGAGAGGTAGGGATATGAGAGAGAGAGAGAGAGAGAGAGAGAGAGAGAGAGAGAGGAGAGAGAGAGAGAGAGAGGAGAGAGAGAGGGGGAGAGGAGAGAGAGGAGGAGGAGAGAGAGAGAGAGGAGAGAGAGAGAGAGAGGAGAGAGAGAGAGAGAGAGAGAGAGAGAGAGAGAGAGAGAGAGAGAGAGAGAGAGAAGAGCGAGCGAGCAAGCATGTGGGATTCGTGTACAAGGACTCTGCAAAATTAAAATGCATACAAGGACTCTGCAAAAATCAAAATTTATGAAATTAGAAACGGCTGAGAAAATTCAATTTAAAATAGCAGCGCGCACACACACATACATACAACATACTACACACACACACACACATCCTGAAGCACAAACACACATCACCCACACTGACTGCTTCCATAACAACGTTTGAGATTATATAAATGCATGTAACTATTCTGCCAAAAATCACAATGATCAAATAACATACAGCTGAGAAAATAAATAAACTTTCAATGCTCAAAAGAAAATTCAGATTTGTATTTCTCAAAGTCAATGTGATCTTGAAGAAGCGTCAGATGAAATAAAACATGACATGAAGCGAGAACAAAGATGGTAGACTGTCACAACAGTGAAATCAGAATTTAAATGTTGTAAAAAGTTCCTGAAAAAGTTTGTTCACACACCTTCATACACAGCAGCTATTTTCAGGTGCTTTTTTGAATTGTCTGACCATGACCTTCATGTCATGACCTCCAAATTTATGCATTAGACTCCAATAGTCCATATCTTTGACTCATGATAAAGATTTATCCATAAACTTCTGTGAAAATCTTGCCTACACATTTTTGCTAAAGTCAGACACAGACCCCCCCCCCCCCCCCCCCCCCCAATTCCCCCTTTCTAGTCAACATGAATTAATCTCGTTTTTCTTTTTTTTTTTTAAGGGAGATAAAAGAAAAAGAATATCCCAGACACAAGGAAAGAAACTGTTCCAACGCAGATCAATATTCGCTTTCAAAAATTCATTACCTTACATCCACACACAAGCATCTCGACTTCATCAGGACGGAAAAGATACTTGAGTGGACTTTCATTGGTCACCATCAAGAAGCCTTTCTTGAAGGCACGAAACTGTGTATCTATAGACTTGTTCAGAATAAAATCAGCATACAAGTCCACAAATTCCTGTAGAAGACAACAGAAAAATGATGACTTTATGATAAAAGATTGTAAACATGCAAATGCACAAGTATATATATGCACGCACACATACACACACACTCACTTCATCTCCCACATGATTACAAACTGAATTCCATTCAAAAGAATTTATTTTAACTATCTACTGAATAGCTTTTAACTTTAGAAAAACGACCCCATCATTCTAGGTTGTATACAGTGTGTGTGTGTGTGTGTGTGTGGTGTTGGTGTGTGTGTTGTGTGTGTGTGTGTGTGTGTGTGTGTGTGTGTGTGTGTGTGTGTGTGTGTGTGTGTTGTGTGGTGTGTTGTGTGTGTTGTGTGTGTTGTGTTGTGTTGTGTTGTGTTGTGTGTGTGTGTGTTGTGTGTGGGGTTGTGTGTGTGTGTGTGTGTCGTGTTGTGTGTGCGTGTGTGTGTGTGTGTGTGTGCGTTGTTGTGTGTGTGTGTTGTGTGTGTGTGTGTGTGTGTGTGTGTGTGTGTGTGTGTGTGTGTGTGTGTGTGTGTGTGTGTGTGTGTGTGTGTGTGTGTGTGTGTCCTTGATGGGTGTGTGGTGTTGCCATGCTAAGTGTCCCTTGATGGGTGTGCTGGTGTTGCCAATGCTAAGTAACCCTTTCACTCCTAATCCTATCTACTTGAGTCCTTGATCCTTTCATTCCATCCTATCTAGCAGAGTTCTTAACCCTTTTACTGCCACACCTTATCCAGCTGGGTTCCTAGCTCTTTCACTGCTTCAACCTGTCCACTGCAAGATACACAAAATTGGTGAATAGGATTAGGGAGAGAAAGGGTCAAACTCTTGTCCAGAGCACCAGTCGCCGTGGTGTAGTGGTTAAAGCAACAGACTACCGACTGGAAGGTTGTGGGTTCGAATCCCTATCAGTCCCTTCAAAAATGACTGTGCGATTTTTCGGCTCTAACCAGCTCCTACCCAGGGTTGAGTGTGCTATGGGCTCATTGGGAAGACTGGGACCACACAGTCAAGTCTCATCTACTTCACAGATGTGTCATTCAGGGTGTTGCTCAAATCTTCTGAACAGCACCCCAGGTGTCTGTATCTTTCGGGTCTGGTTGACGCGGGGATATATTATGATAGTAAGCATAGGGTACAGCCCTGCCATGCAGTCTCAATCTTAGATGGAACTCCACAGCATCATGATTATCATCCTCATCGACATCATCCTCATCGCATTGTAAACAAATTGTGCCAGCTTCTGTGGCTATTAACTCATTGGCATCGCACCTATTTTTAGACTCGCGACTACAGGAATCGCACGAAAATTGGCCATATTAAAAAAATTGTAAAGCAAAAAGTGTTGACGTTATCTTCAAAAAGTAAACTGTATTATTAAATTTCACTCTATCTAGCGTCATGCAAAATGTCAGATGCACATGACTTCATTTTCTGTCTTTAAATCATTATTCAAAATGGTAAGTGAAAGAAGAAAACATGCTTTTTTTCTAAGAATAGCATAGTGACTATATATACCCAAATCACATTATCAATTGTGCAAAATTGTTCAAGTGGCCTGTTTCAAATTGTAATTCTGATGAAAGTTCACATCAAAAATACAAATTATGTACAATGCTAAGTCACAAAGTGTATAGAAAATCCAGCTTAGAAGTCAAAACATTTTGCCGCGAATGAAAAATAGTCTTTCGACCAGTCACTCCCAGAACTCTTTCACAGCTAATTTTACACGACATACGGTCAATGGGAGCGAAATCTTCACACTGAATGGTTGAAGCTTTCCCAGACATTTGCTTCCCCTGGATTAAGCCAGTCGTCTTTACACAGGAATTTTCTATAATGCACCGGATCATACGATTTGGTGTGATGCCAACGCATATGATTCAGTGCGGGCTCAATGAGTTGAGGTGGCGTACAAAATGGGACCAAAAAAAAAAGGTAAGCACAAAGCTAACCTCCCCAGAAAACTGGAAGCACATGTGCTGACAGTCCCATCTGCTAACATTAAATGATCTTGTAAATGTTCAGTTCTATAGCTTGGAACTAGCGCAGTCCTCTCAAAATCCCAAACAAACACACCAGACAAGACAGAAATCCCCTTATCACCTTTTTGTTGTTTTGGGTGATTGGGATATCCCCTCCACCCTCTTTCAGATTGTGCTGGACGTCATTACCAAAGATGTCCTTGAAGCCGATGCAGAAGGTTTGCATGTACACGTCCTCCAGATCATCATCCTCATGGTCCAACAGCTGCTGTAGACTGCTGGCTAATGTCTGTCAACAATTACCCATTCCATCTCATTTATCTGTCAATAATTACCCATTTCATCTTATTTATCTATGAACTGATGATCTGCATAATCAAAACCAACACAACCCTGCTGGTGTGAATAAATCCATCCCTTTGTTACCTTTCTTTTGATTTGTAAGTAATATTTTAAAAACTTATTACAAACTGAAAGTAAATTAAACAAATACAATACAAAACACAGAAACAAAGATTCAGGGCTGTATTAGTAGTTACTTTTGTCAGACTTGAAGTCACAGAATGGCACACAAAATTGTTTAAGGAATGGTCTGAATGTCTCATTTCAGTTACGTATGCATTAAACCAGTGATTGGGCCAGGTACACTTAAAACCGATCCCATCATTGATTACACTCCACTGTCATTCAGCAACCGACTGGTTTCAGGGACACAAAAACCACTGACAATGTTTTTTTAAAAACACACCACCAAAGTACTACAAGAAGCTGTCACTGGCAGAAGACCAGTAGCGTAGTGGATTCCAGCCCACTGTGCAGTCAGTGGGAATGAACAAGCTTGATCACCAAGCAATGGAGGGTGCTGTGGAAGAACAACCCAACAACAGCATCAGCTGCAGCAAAATGCGGAGTATCATCAGGGCCTCACAGCGCCAATCATGTCCAGGACGACTCCTGCTGTCCAGAGAGCAGCAAAGTGTTCTGGTGAGACTAAGCACTGGGCACAACAGTTTGAATAATCACATGTACTACAAGCTTAAACTAGTGCCCTCACCAACCTTTGTCCCTGTGGACAGCAAGATCAGTCTGTGGAGCATGTGCTCCAGAGATGTTCCCTTTATCGACCATCAAAAGGAGATGGACACTCCAATAAACCCAGCTCAAAAGCAGCTATCACTAGCAGCAGAATATGGCTCCATTTATCACCCTAACAGGAGCGATCATCTAGCTTGCGAACGACAACCAGAACACCACCATACCACCATCACTAACAATAAAACGCTAAAAACTGGTCTACACACAATACATATGATAATCAACAATTAATGTCTAGTTCATTGAATCCTATCCAGAATGCTACTTCTGTCACTGATGCAATCCCTGTTGTGACAGAGAGCTGCCATTAGGGTAACAATGAAACAGTGCAAAATATGTGACAATGATCAGCATCTCAAACTGAAACAAACACTATTCTTTTGGTCACAAATATTTTATGAATCAAGCAAAATAAAACCAGTCCCTGGGACCTGCAGCTCAAAAAAAAAAATCAGGTATTCTGGTGTTACAACAAATTCAGCAATTATTGCGATCACTGTCAACTGGATACTGAATATGAAAAAAATCAGTGCAGTTTGTGAATCAGAAACACTGCAATAGTATCTGCGTATTTCTACATTGAAATACAAAAATAAGATATTCCATGCCAGATGGTCAAACATTCAACAGTGGTAAAGACCTGAAAGCAGAGAGATGAAGCACTTTCATTTAAGGAAAAAAAAATTCAGATCAGAACATTGGTATCAGTTATTCTGAGCCAGATGGTCAAAAATACAAAACTAATAAAGCCTTGCAAGCATTAAGCCGAAGCAGCTTCATTTTATTTAAAAAGTTTCAATGTTATCATCCCAGAAATTTTCCTTTTACTCAATCTTACAGGTTTCTGCTACAGCTTATTACACAGAACTCACTCAATCAAAAGCTTTTTCCTTTTATCAAGCACAGTTTCCAGTTCTGTTTACATTTACGAAAGCTTTTTTATTGTTTCTGCTTATATCAAGAAAAATTTTTTCTTTATATCAATCTTAGTGTCCAAGTATCCAAGTCTGCTTATGATACATTAACTGAAATGTTTGTATGGAAGGGGAGGACATAACTGGATCAAACTTAAAACTCACCGGATCAACATCAATCAGGTCCTGGAAAATGCCCTTCTTGCCCAAGAGTTTACGGTAAACCACCATCGGAAGCTGGACATCCAGAATGCAGCTGTTGTAAATAGCCAGCCCCAGCACAATGCCAATCAGTGTGAACTGACTTTCCGTCTCAAATGACAATGGGTTGAACCAGAACTGTCGTGTCTCCTCATTGAATGTAAACATTCCTGCAAAAACAGAACATGTAATGGATTCACGCACAAAGAAATCATGGATCTGCATTAGATATAGTAATTGTGTGGCTATCTTCTGCTTATCAACTTTCTTTTTCAATCTTACCATATGTTTTTTTTTCTCTTCTTTTTGTTGTGGTTATTTCTTTGTTATACTGATTTACTTATTGATATCATGCTGTGCTGATCATATTTGGATATGACAGCTGAAAAAGCTGATTTTGCCAGTAAATGAGATTATGCATGATTTGCTGTTGTTGTTATTGTAGTCTGTTGTTGTAAAGTGCACTAAGCATTCTCTTACATGGACTGTTTGCATTATATAAACGTAATTATCATCTTGTGAAATTTTAACTTAGAGAAAATGTACGTGTACATATTTTCTTGCCATGATCATGTTTTCATAAGAATTCAAACGGGATAACTAAAGTCCGTGGCTTTTGAATATGGGCCTCACCAATATCAACATTGAACAATTCAGGTCTCACCAATATCAGGATTGAACAATTCTTCTACAATGAGCTGAAAGAACTCCTTGGATACACCGCCCTCATCCAGTCCCTGCTCTCCATCAAATTCCACAAACAGCTGTTTCCTCAGGTCAGCTGGGTTATCCATGGCCATCATCTCCAGCTGCAGCCCAAAGTCACACAGTTCCCATACATCAGCATCAGTATCAAATGAATACTAATACAGCACAAAATTTTCAATCATACGATCACAAAATTTTTATCATTTTTTTAAGAATGTAAAATTAGTATAAAAACCAACAACAAAATGCATAACACATGCATCACAGTGAAGTCAGATTGTCGGACTGTCAAGTTAGTTTTCTCAATGTAGGTTCCATTCACAAGAACATAAAATTACTACAAAAACCAACAACAAAATGCATAGCGCACTCATCACAGTGAAGTCAAACTGTTGGACTGTCAAGTTAGTTTTCTTAATATAAGTTCCATCCCTCACTCTTAGTCTTACGGTTAAACTTCTCAAGGGTAGTTGTTTTGCTGATTTAAGAGTATACAAAAATTTAAAAGGTTACTCAGGGTATAAAACAAGGCAATGTTTGCAGTCCCTTTACTAACTGAGCCAGTCTTTGATATAATCAATAAATTATAATAAGACACAGCACAGGTTTTTCAGTAGGCTGGATGGAAAAAAAAAAAAGAGCATGGTCTTGTTCTATTGTCTGAAACTACTACTGGCCTGCAAGTTCAAGTAAACAGTCTTTATAGAGCTGCTAATGAACTCAACCGGAAAGTGAGAGTGAACTTGCAAAGAAGTGATATCATGTTTTTGCAAATAGGAGGGTTCTGTGCAACTCATCACAGATGGTACAATGGGAATACTGGAATGTCTGTGGTAAATGCATATAAATTTATAATGACACTTTGGCATCTATTTCACAACCAAAGTAATTTCCAGATCCATATTGTATAGGCTAAGTGCATTTATCTAGTTTTTCAGTATCATTATACAGAAGGAAGCAGTTTTGTGTTCATTTGCTTAACTAAGTAATGTGTGTAATTCTCTAGACATATTTATGAAGCTCATTCTAGTAGTAGTACAGTATGAAGCTGAAGCAATGGACTTGACAAAAGACTACAAACTGAGAAAATATATTTATTTGCTCTAAAAAGTCTTTTTGTTGTCAAATGGTGCAACTCAAATGGTATGATTTATAGAGCCAATATGGAAGATTTCCACTGCATATAAATTCACTTTTAAGATCTATAACTAAAACATAATCCTAATGTTAACACATAGATTGTTGTACACTACCTTTAAAGGCTTACAAAATGTTATACCATTTATTCATAACTGTAGGGATAAACATTCCCAGACATCAAATGCTTGTAAGGCTTGTATAAATATGGATATGATTTTGTTTGGGATAACCAAGAAGAAGACAATATTTTCATAAAGAGCTTCAGAAAAAGACCAATTGTAGATCAATAGATGGTAGGATTAGAAAGATATTACAACCAGTAATAGCTTCTTCCATCTTTAAGTTTTAACACATACAAAAAGAATGTTTAAAACATCAAACCGTATTGAGCCCTACATATTTCATTCAAATTGATTACAATTTACATGCTCCATTTTCTTGCCTATGGGAACATTCCCGAAACTATAAAACCAAAAAAAGAAAAGTATGAGTATGATTCTGGTTCTTCTCCACTCCCGAATAATACCAAGTGCCCATGTAATCCCAACATTACTTTCTCCACTTTGCTACTTACAGAAACATTCCTCTAACTGTAAACCTGAAAATAGTATGTCAATTTAGTGCGACTGATTCTTCTCCAGCTGTGGACAACGCCAGGTACTCATTCACAGAAAGTGGGCAAAAGGCTGCATACTGCATACCAAACTCAAACTAGGGCTACAGGTCAGGCCAGAGCTAAAAAGAAAAGACTTGAACCAATCATGGTCTATGATATTTAGCACCATCATGTTGCTACCAGTTGTACATATTATGTATTGATGAGTTTAGCCAATAATGTATGACTTCACTTTGTCTCTTTCAATTTCACACATGAGCATACAAACACTCACACTTACATACACTGTTGAAAATTACACACTTTGATTTATGTAATTTATGAATACTGATGGTTTATTTAAAATCACTGTACCTACTACAGACTAAAACAGAAATATAACCATAAACAGATGTCTCCTGCATGCTGTGACCTTATTAAGCACAGACAAATTTAGAAACAAAAGTGCTCAAAACATACACATGTTGGCTACAACATAATCACACCTGTTTTGGAAGATGCTACAAAGATAAAACTGATTTGGATACTTACACTCGAAACATAAGATATGATTACAAACAACATCACTGTACTAGCTTGCACCTCATTTTCTAAATGTAATAAAAATCACACAGCAACAGTTGCTTTGTCAAGACCAATGGAAGAAGTTCTGAAACTGGTTTCATTTCAATGTGCTATGAAGGCTCAATCAAAAGCAATACTTACATTTACAAGTGCATCATCAACCACATGCTCTCTGCGCACTCGCAGACGGAGGTAAGGCATAGGTGGACCACCATGCATGAGTGTCTGTAGCAAAGAAGATCGCCTCTCTTGCAACATGTGAATACGGTTGTCGAAATACATTTGCATGTGTTTTGAAGCAGTGTTCAACACAAAACTATGAAGCATGAAGGAAAATTTGCTCTCAGGTTCTGCTCTGTAATACCCATAGTCTGTGACGATTTCAATGTGTTCATTCAAGGGTTCATTGACAAATTCCTCTGGTGGGATCAGTGGTTTTCGCACATTGATTGCTGACAGTTTCAGTTCTTGAGCTAGTGGGTCTTCTTTAGGTTGTGACTGTTCTTTGGGTTCCATTCCAATGGCACCTTCCATGGCTATGTTTTGCACATCTGCTTCATTGCTCAGCTTCTCTTCACGTAAAAGTTCTTCACCGTCATGAACGCCACCATACAGACTGGCAAAGTACACAATCTTCATCACACTGCATGATCCGGTGACTGCCTCATCATCATTCAGGTTAAGACTTCGACCCCAGCGTCCTTCATTGTTAACAATGCGCACAGTGATAAGCTGCTGAAGCATGTGCAACATTTCGGTGAGTCGTTGTGCGCCAAAGGATGCCCAAACCTTGACCAGTCGAGATTGGGCTGGAAGAGGCATCAAACCCAGAGCCTTACAAAAAGAAGGAAAGGCTGTCTCCAAGTACTCTGGGCTGTGAAGATGAGGGTATTCCATAATAATCACAAATATGTTTATGAGGCTGGGATTCTTTTCAACTACATGATGATATTTGAAATTAATCTGTAGTGTTCTGGAAAGACTTATCAGTGCATTGATCAAAGCTCCTTGGAAAGGAAGATCAGGGAGAGAGAGCAGCTGGTCATACGCTCGATGTAAAGACTCTATGTCCACTGTACACTGTGCATTTTCTGCAGCACTCACATCTCCTCTAGATAAATCATCAGCAGAAGTGGAAGGTGTACAAGCCACCTCGCCACTCTCTTGGATTGGTAAATGCTCTATGTGCATGGCTTCTGTTTCTGTATCATCTACATCTTTATCAGGATCAGGTTCCATTTTGGAATGGACTGGGGAGATTCGAAAACTCTGCATTAAAGAGTCTGGGTTGCTGAACACTGAACCAATGGTGCGTATCAGATGGTGCCAGTTTCCAGTTGACTGACCTTCCTTGATCAGTGATCTCATCTTCTCTTCATCCAGGTAGCCGATTTCCTCAGCTGCAAAAACCAAAAAAGAAAATAAGATAATAAACTTCAAAAAGGTATACATGATTAATAACAACAAATTTTCCTTTCAGAATACATTACAGTTTTATCAATCTTTTTACCTAACACTCCCTATAAGTGAACACAACATGATTGATGTGCTGATACTACACAAGTGACTACCTCTCATCACTGATCAATGCAACTTGGTGGAAAGCAAGAAAACTGTAGGACTGAATTTCAAGTCTACTTCAGTGCTTGTAACTGTTTTTGGTTCTGTGTTCTTAGAGTACTCCTTATCCCAGTTTCTATGTGCTCCCCTGAATTTAGTATTTTACTGATACCAATAAAAAAACTCAGACCACAAATGTCACTCAAGCATAGATCGAGTGCTCTCTAACCCCAAGTGACATTTGACAGTCTTTGGAAATGCATCTCTTGTAGAAGATTATCTTTAAGGTACTATGGGCCAAGGTAGCAACACACAGCACAATGAGGGGTATACTGATGTGAACAAGGTACACCTCATATTAAAAACAACATTGTAACAGGGGCTGATCTGCAATGTGTCAAGGGTTGATCAGCAATGCTCAAGTTCTGGATTTCATGACCGGATGTAAGGAGCCATATTAAGCCTATCAATAAATGAATAAAACAGGCAGCTCTGCAGTGCATTTGCTTATTGCTGCATTTTGTAAATTTTTCTGTGTTTGCTTTATCATAAGGGCAAAAAAAACAAGTTGTAACAGACTGCTAAGCCCAAGATACAATGAACTGATGTGGGGACATTTCTGACCAGTTAGTACATATAATATTTTCTTCTCTCCCTGTTCATGAGCTTCAGTGGCACTACTCTTGAGCTGCCTCCTCTGGCTATCTAATAACAATGAAACCTACTCCCTTTACTGTTTCAACTGCAGTTTCAGCAACGAAAGTACACAAGTAGCGATCTATTCTATGTCCAATCTTTCGGAAACACTGTACAAATGTGCACAAATAAAAATCACCTGGCTTCTTGCTAGGACCTGAGCAACCAGAACTGGATGGTGATACTGCACTGTATGTCTGCTTTGCCTTAGCCCCTCCACTACCAGACCCGCTGCTGTCACTGGATGCAGTTTCCACATTGCTGCTTGTGCTGGCGCCTCCATTTCGTGATGGTAGTGCAAGGGAACTACCCGTTTCCTGGACTGGAAATTTGGCATATTTCTGAGGAATTCCATCACAAAGCCTG
>CM060310.1:75552627-75632627 GCA_030674185.1 Monoplex corrugatus | reverse complement strand
ATACTTGTGCAGGCCTCTGTTTACCCCTTCAGGTACTTGATCTGCAAACTTGTGCCCAATGGTTGTTTTCCACATATGCCATACATTGTGCCAAATGCAGGGCATGTTTTTGATTTGTGTATGCCCCCACAGTTATTGCAATGACCAGATGGAGCCTTGATTCCAGCCACTTCTGTTGCTTCTGGTTGCATGTCATGCATTTGTTCGAGATATGCTGCTGTAGCTTCAACAAGTTCATGTGTCCTGACTAAGGCAAGGGTGTCACTCAAAGTTCTTGTCCTTGGAGAGAAGGGCCTTTCAAAATTCTTCATCAGGAGTACTAGCTGTGATAATCTCCAGGATACACTCATCCTCTTCACCTTCTTCAAGTCACACTTTTTTGCTTGGACCTTTGCTCTGGTTATGAAAATCCAGGGTTTTCCACTAGTTTGTATGAATCCATAAGCTTTAGTCTTAGTGCTAACATGGAAATTTTCTGCTAGTTCTAACTGCTCCTTCAATTTTCTGAGGATGATCTCTGGATCCTTCCTCTCTGCATCAGTTAAAGTCCAAGCATTGTAATGTCCTAGTCCTCCTCCCACTTGGAGGAAAATGTAATATTTGTCCTCTGTGTCAGTGATTTTCTTGGCGTTCAAGTAGAATAGGGTTCTCTGCTCAAACAGTTTTGAATGAACCATACAAATTGTTTGAGGGCCAATCCATGTATGGTATTGCATGGTCCACTATTACTGTTGGAGGATCTCCGAGACTATAAGTATAAGACTGTACATCTAATACTGTGTGGTGCTGTGATATTGTGCTGTACTTCAATAAATCTAAATGGTGAACGCTTAAGTCTGCTTTGTAACGTGAAATGAAGATCTACAGATTTATCCAATGGTTAAGACTGTGCCATTGACTGAAATTACCCTCCCATCAGTCCTCACTCTAGTTTGAGACTAAAGATGAGGGATCTGTCACATTTACAGTCTCATAATAATCAGCCTGTTGACTGCGGAGACTTTATGGAAGAAGAAGAAGAGAATCAAAACAACATTGTGGATCTAAGGAAATCTACGCAATCTAGATCTAGATCAACAAAGAGGAGCAAATCGCCATGAATGAAGTCGATGCTCTCCAGGTGCGGATTTTGGTTAAAAAGAACAAAACCAAAAGGTTCTTTTACTTAGATCTACCAATAAGCCTATTCGCTGCCACCATGTAATTATTAGGTCTACTGTTTCGTTCACACTGGCAGACGTACACATGTTAATACTCAAGAATGAGCAATGAAAGACAAAAGACAGATCTATTTGAATATAAGATGTGTTGACAACGGAAGTAACGTGACAGAGTTCGATGCCTGGTGTTGGGGTGCTTCATAATCTAATTGTGCGTCGTCTGCTACCTATCTAGTTTGAGAATACTGAGCACTACAGTTTTATCAGCGAGTGAGCGACAGCGAAAATTTGAGGACTGTCAACGAAACAAAACAAAACGAAGTCTGGTATTAAATTCACAATATACTAGATTACTGACAAACAACCATTTCAGCGTAGTGGGGGGAACCACAACGACAAAGTTACTAAACTGCGCATAACATAGACAGCCACAAGCTAAAATGGCAGACGACTCGTCGAAATGCACAATTCGAGCAGACCGTTCGGTCTTGACCTAACAACCCATTTTGATACCAACCTTGCTGGTTCTTTTAAGCCGCCTTGATTAGAAGGATTCATGCGAAACGATATGAAATAAAGAGATGACTAAATAAACAAGACAATATATGTATATATTGACCACCCCAAAACCAGAGAATACTTTGTCAGCAGTATTTTAAACTTCTTCGTCACCTATGAATTTCCGCCATCTTTGTTATGTTCGCGTTGCTTGAAAATCTCGAGAAATAAAGTTGAAGTCTAAGAACCCCCCCAAAATTATAAATAAGACCAAATGAACAATAATTGACTATATCTTTGACCAACTTTATTATTGCTTTCAAAATAACTTTGAAATTTATAAATTTACCGTGACTCCTCCTAAAGATGTCCGCGCCCTGGCGCTGACACCCGAGACAGGTCGTCGACGAATGTAAGCTACACAGTCAGTGCCGGAGTGGCTTGCTTTTTGATGTCAGGATTATTCAGTTGTATGTGATATGTATGTGTTTTCTTGCAGATTTCTATAGTTATGTAAACTTCTGTATTTCTGTTGTATGTTTCATTTGCAAAGCTGACGTGTCCTCCAGCTATT
The DNA here is from genome assembly GCA_030674185.1 of Monoplex corrugatus. NCBI lineage: Eukaryota > Metazoa > Mollusca > Gastropoda > Littorinimorpha > Ranellidae > Monoplex > Monoplex corrugatus. The sequence continues at coordinate 75,630,395 of CM060310.1, read as the reverse complement.
TGTGTCGTCTGCTGCTCTTCACGGTTTACGCAGACCTGTCGAGTGTCTCAGTTCGTTTACCTTTAAAACAGAATGGCTTGACAGTGCGTGATTCAGATCGACGGCGCAGTTGGCGGGGGGGGGGGGGGGGGGGGGGGCGTTGCATTCAGACAATTCAATGTGTGTCCGGCAAAAGCAACAGGCTGAACAGCAGTCACAGTGACAGTGCTATCACTGTATGATAGTGTATCAGTTTTCTCAATTTCTGACACAGTGACAGACTCCGTCAGACTCAAGGAATTAAGTCCATGAGACTGCATAGACTCTTACGAAGGCAGGTTGGTCTGGTCTGGTCTGGTCTGGCTGTAGACCTATAACGTCGCTGAACCAACTTGATTAGGCCTAGATCTAGATCTATATTGGACGGAAAACGGGGAGCGCAAAAAAAAAAAAAAAAAAAAAAAAAGATGGGGAAGGAGGGGTTGTGGGGGACATTGTGAAACAGTACCACTATCAGTCAGAATGATTGCAGCAATGAAATGTTAGGTCTCAATAATTGTACTTTAATAATCAATTGGTAAATTACTATCAAACTTCCTGTGGGAAGATATTGTACTTTAATAATCAATTGGTAAATTACTGTCAAACTTCCTGTGGGAAGATCCTGGGTTTGATCCCCTAAACACCTCCACCTGATGAGTAAAGCATGAAGATTTTTCCAGTATCCCACGTCAACATGTGTGCTCACTCACCAGTGCCTAAAGAATTGTAAACTCCTTTCGGTAGCAGCTAAGCAAGACACCCTGGGGAGAGCTGGACAGCAGAAGGTTTTCAGAGAAGCCCCCATCAAGCAACTGTTTCAACCCTAAATTCTTTATAACACTCTATGGGAACCGAGCCACATCCAGGCCATGACTTCTAAATGCCTTTCTCAGTTTCTGATTTTGCCTTTTTTTTTTTTTTTTTTTAATGAAAATTATTCCTCCACCTGGATTCACAACTGTGCAGCCAAGTCACCCTTGTGATGGGTGTCTTAACTACTTTGCTAGATTAGATACCAGCAACATATTGAGGAATTTTAAGCCTTATGACGTTCAGTTGTGTTCCTCTTCGACCAGTTCCAGCTGCTTTTCAGCTGCTTCTGCTATTGCCTTTAGCCCGGGCTCTGGTTCCTCCCAGAAATCAAGAGCTGTTTCATGATGTCATAGGACTAGATGTGCCTTCTAACCTGCTTGCTCCAACCTCTCTGGCTAGGACTTCGGCTGAAAGATGTATTCCCCCAGGCTGTTGGCACGACAGGCATACTTTTCATATGACACAATCAGTTTGATCAAAATCATTTGCTTTGATGAATTGGAATGAACAATATCCTGTCATTTCCAGTAGTTGTGTTTTTCTCTCCTTTGTCACAACTTTTACAGGCTACAGTTTGCTGCCTTCTGTCATAAAAGAAGTTTGCCAGATTTTCTTGTGGCATATCCTATCTACCCCCCTCACTCTCAGTAGTACTGATTGCTTTCATTGCTTGTGTGATCTCTTGAAGCACTTGATTATGCCTCCATGTGTAGCTTTCTTGTGTTAGCGCTACTTTGCATGAGCTCAGGATGTGTTCCACTGTTTGTTCTGGCAGAATGGGCGTTCAGGGTCATCTGATATCCCCCTTTGACCAGATTTGCATTCAAGGACAGATTACATCTACAGATCTGAAAATGAAACTGATGTATACAGAAAGGTTCCGTACGCCACATATCTTTCCAGTTTAAACTTCTTTGAAGTGCACTTTCACATGTTGTACATTTCCCCTGCTAGCCTTGCGGGACTGTCTTGGTTTTTTTTTTTTTAAGCCTCTTCATTCTTCATCACTTGTAATATCATGTTTCTTTCTACCTTTTCTTTTGGCTTTCAAGAACCATTCCATTTTCATTGATCCCAGTCTCTGTGTATTGGTCTATATGTGATCTGTTATTTCTCAGATGATGAGGCTTTTGTTCTCTGTGTCCATTGCCTGTGGAACTATCTGTTTCCTTTTATTTTGGGTTGGATTTCTCACAGTCTTATTTCCTGAGTCCCCAAGCATGCATAGAAGTTTGACTTTTCCCACTTTGTACTCCTTGATGATGGATTTTAGGGGTAGCTTCAGCTTTGCTTGGTGGCAATAGAGCACAATGTCAGTGAGAGTGCGTGGGACACCAAGCCATTTCTTCTTGTTGATTTCAGCCTCCATTAATTCCCACTTGTGCTTATACTGATACCATGTATCAGTAGAGGCCAGAGGATCTTTGGAATCAGCTTGAACTACAGACACCAGACTTGCAAAGGAAGTCACTCTGGTGTATTGATTGCAGGCTTTCTTCTGCCCTTTGCTTGGTTTCATTACTCCTTTTTTGTATTTTTTTAAGGAGTGTGTGTGCATGAAGAAATGCGCATTAAAGATCTTGTATTGTTGTAACTGAGTCAGTGAGTGTAAGTGATTTCAGTGGCTGACTCACGAAAAAGTGAAAACACCCAGCGTGCACAGCTACCAAAGATGCAAACTGCTCTAATATAGTACTAGTAGACTGCTCTTACAAGAGGAATGTGGTGGTGAGCTCACATTACTGCTTGAGGTCTTCATGCTCTGAAACATCTTATTATTGTCTCATGCGCAGTGACTGTAAATGAGTTTGGAGAATAGCACTATACAAGAACAATTTATAATAATGTACAGTTAGTGCAAAGCATGCATGTCTCAGTCATAATACAACTATTGTTATAACTCAGTATTACTTCAGTAGTCTACAGTGATAGTGGATGTAGTAGTAGGACTACAGAATCCTTAGGCATGAAATTATTTTTATGTAACATAATAATTAATACTATAGTTTTTAATCCAAAGTATATCGCCTGTACTTCTGATACATTTGGTAGCTTTGTTTACAATTCCACATGACAAAAGTATGAATCTGATTTTAAATTAATTAGTGCATTTCTGTGTGGAAAAATTGTTTGAAAATGAATACAGTTTTAGGAATGCTACATATTTGTGAATCTTGCTCTATTTATGTTGTCATTTAAGTACTGGCAGCCCAGTACTTAAGGCAGCATGCTGCTTCCTGAGGCCATCAGCACTCTTACCTGAGGCTGCCTACTTCATACACCATATGTCTGATGTTTCAATATTTTCAGTCCAAAACTTTAAAGGAAGACTTTGAAAGCAGTTCACTTTACTGTTTTAAGCCAGAAAAACTAGTATCACCTAGGGAAGTATTATCTGCAATGAGAAGTAATGTAATGAATACAGAAAGTTTTAATATATTAGAAGTCAGTTCATCCTTGCCACAATGCCAGTCTCCAGGGCATATTTTAGAATTGAGAAATAATAGATCCAGCCAGTTTTGGATTTGGAGTTTGCTCAGAAGTCAGTTTGTCAGACCGGACCACAGTTTGTTCTTATACAGTGCTACTCTCCAGACTCATTGAGAGTCACTGTGCATGAGACAGTATTCTGCAGTTTTGCCAGAAAGAAATTGAGAGCAGTGGCTGTATAGGGCAACTGTGGATGAGCAGCTATTGGGCAACAAAGAGGACTTGATGAAAACCACATCCTTCACCTAGATCATTAGACTGACTTTTTGAGTCATAGCCATGCTCAAAAAAGAAAGAAAAACATGAAGAAAAAAAATCCACAATGAATTATATAATACAGTAGAACACTGATATAAAGAACAACCCCAGGCAAAAAAAATAGTTCTTTATATCAGTAGTTCTTTATTTCAGTCAAACCTTTACACACACATTTTATCCCTCACACCCCCCCCCCCCCCCCCCCACTTCCCACTGTTTATCCACGTCCCCAAAGCCATTATACATTCATCTAGAGTCCTAATTTCTTGCCCACGGGTGAAAAAAATGATGTAATGTCAGTTTGTTTTTTTCCCTTTTGGCTCAATTCAAGAATGAATTTCTCCATGTCCCCTAAAGTGTCAAAAAAGGTTTCTCCGCCATTCACAATACAAAAGTCCCTAAGAGTTTTCAAACACTGTTTGGCTTCTGCAGAGCTCACAGCCTTGAGCTGCTCTGCAGGTGCCTCGTCCTCTTCTTCAGGAGGCACAGAACTGGAACCAGCAGCTTTGACTTGGTCCACAATTTCCTGGTCCAAATGCTATCGATCGATAATCTATTTTTAGATCGCCGTCATGAATAGGTGGGGGCAAGCGAGGCATTGTGCGATAGTGACCACCGTCCGTGACCAGGCGAATGTGGCCAGGGGGCCGTCCCACGTGTTTTCAGGCCCACGTGGGCTAGTTCGTTACTTCAGTCGTGAACAAAGAAAAATAAGACCTTGGTGGGCAAAAACATGAGTTCGTTACAGCCGTCAGTTCGTTAACGCTTGTTCGCTAAATGCGTGAAAATTTAATTGAAATAAAGAGACAAATAAGCGGGGCACAGAAATGCGTTCGTTATTCCCGTCAATTCGTTTCAAGCGTGTTCGTTATAAGTGTGCTCTACTGTATTTTTTAATTGTAAATTTTGCATTCAATCAAAAGTTAAAAAAATTAAGCATCTGTATTAATTAATTACATGTGTTGTGATTGTATCATATATTACAAAGATTAGAATGTAAACATAACAATTTCAAGTGTACAGGTCTGTATATTATGCATTTTGCTGATTGGACTCCGGTCCATGTGAAAACTCTTTCTCTCTCTTCCTTTCTCTCACTCTCTCACTCACTCACTCTCCTCCCTCCCTCCCGCTGTGAGTGTGTATGCATGTGTGTTTTGCATTACAAGTAGTGTTGTCCTAGATGCATACAGTGATCACACGAGGGAGTTTTCAAAGCGGGCCTATCATTGACTACACCCACCCACCTTCTACTGTCACTCAATGATCAGTTTCAGAACCAATATCTAGGGACACAAAAACCAGTGATGGTATTTTTAGAATACATATGCTGTGAAAATTGGCCTACATACAATGTATCTTATCAGTTGTGGCCTACATACAATATATCTTATCCATTAAAGCTTAACACTGATATATATATATATATATATATATATATATATATATATATATATATATATATATCATATGATCATTAATCCGGATAGTTGTGTCCTGTTCAGATTACAATTTCGGTGACTGATAATCCCCTGCCAGTTGCCTTTTTATGACAGATAATGGCAATTCAAACAACAGAGAACCCTTCAAAATTATCGTGTTACAGTAGTTAGTGGCTGAAACTGGGAAAATGAACTTGGGGGGAGTAGGGGTGGCCACAAATACTTTACTAGTTTCTGCAAAATGTAATATACCGAAGACCGGCAACTCAAAAACATTATGGTGTTCTGGTTTTGCAAACAGTATTTACTAGCATTTATCAGTTAATACAGTCGCTGATATATGAATGTTGTTATGGTTTGACCCACACTGTGCAGATATTGTATTGCATCCTCTGTATCTGGTTAGTAGTCATGTTCCCATTTTGGGGTGGGTTGTATTCTAGTATTCAGTTTTTGTGATTGTGTAACCTACTCCACCAAATTACCAATTGAACTCAGCTAGACTCGTTGCATATTACACATAATCAGGCATTTTAGTAGGCAAAGAGAACGTGTGCTGTTAGGCATTCCCTGATGTTGTTACTCAGTCTGTATCTTTGGAGTGTGCACTTGCTGAGTGTTTTCCTGTTTCCCTAATCCAGCCACTGACATTACTACAGGATCTTTGGTGTAAATGTTTGATATTCTACAAATATTTTTTAAGGTTTTCTTTTCCAGGTAGTTTTTTTTTTCAAGATCAACAAGGTATTGCATGTGTTTTGAGGTGGTTGTAGCTCTGGTATGTCTGGGCAGTCAGCTGGACTTTAATTATTAATGACATTTGATAAAAAGAAAAGGGTGAATGGGTGGGTGCGGTTTAGGCACTGTCATGTTTGCAGCTGTTGATCTGGGAGATCAGAAAAATCTCCAATCTTTGTCCACCAGGCATAGATGTTTTGGTGAATAAAGCCCTGGACCTTCTGATTTGAAATCCTGTGTTTACTCACTTGAAAACCACACCTGTCGATTCCATCTGAATTATCATTAACCTTTTGACTCCTGCACCCTGTCCACAAAGGGCAAAAACTTAACCCTTTGACTCCCTCGCCCTATCCACCAGCTTCCTGCAGGCAGCTGGTAGATAGGGTGAGGGGATAACAGGGTTAAGTTTTTGCTTTGCTAGTATTGTTGACAATGCAGGATGCTGGCACACAGGGTGCGAGAATCAAAGAGTTAAGCCACGTGATGGAAGGATCCTAGATAATATTGCTATATGCTGAACTTCAATAAGGGACATACTATGTCAGTATGTGCCTCACCTTAGATCAAGAAATTGACATACTTAATAATTTACGCTGCTTTAGATGTATATTGATGCCAAATCATTCACTGTAGCAAGAAACTCTGGGGAGAGCTGGACAGCACAAGGTCTTCGCCTTAATGTGCTTACACTCAAACGAGTCAAAGGGGCCCCCACCGTTATGATTCCTGATTGCTCTTCTGCTGTCACCTTTTCTTTTGAGGGGAGCTTGAAACCCACTTTATGAAATGCTGATACCACCAGAATGAATGGAGCATTAAGATGGGCAGCAAACAGCAAACTTGTTTTATTTCAGTGTATTTGTTGATTGATTTTGGATGGGTAAGTTTGTACCCAGAAGCATTTTGTAATGCACAGCACAGTGCGTGAGCCACACATGATCTATGCATGAATAAGATGTTCATTCCAGCATTTGTTGTAAATACTCATGGATCACCTTGACTGAGAGGCTGTACACTTTATTAAACCTGCTTTCGTAATCTGTTGCTCATTGCATGTCTGTATTAACTATTATAGGAAACCTGTTTGGGAATTGTAGGGAAAAGACACAATTCTAATAATTGATGTTGATCAAGCTTTTTGTCTATTGAAGGATTTCATGCTAGTTCTGGTTTCCTAGCCAGACCAAGGACAAAGGATGAGGGCAACCTCACATTTCAAATACAGACAGACAATCTCATTATCCAATCTGCCACTTTCCTCCCAACATCAAGCACTGACATGGTTTACAGGAACTTGACATATTTGATGTTATGCATGTATAACACATGCTCTAAAAAGGTGATTTAGGCAAGAATAGGTCTGACCTTTACCTGGAAAATTGGGAAACTTTCCACCTTTCAGTTTTACCAACAAGCATGGTCAAATTCAACCAGATTGGGACAACAGATGTCCATCCTATTCACTTTGTTATTGCCTAATAGCAAACAAACAATAAAATTTCCTATTAATAAAAAAACACCAAAAAAAACGCAAAACAAACCAAACAAAATGAAAATGTTGTCTGGTAAGCTTGATTATTTGTAAAACTGGAACAAAACATAGAAAACAAAAATGCTTCTGGATAAATGATAGAATTGGATCACTAAGTTTCTCCCATACAGCAGGTTTTTACATCCCATCGTTATGTGCATGGTGTCAATAATAATAGCAAATTGATAGGTAGGTAGGTTTGAATTTAATGCATAGCTACTGAGATAGGGAATGCTCACAGGAGCTCTAGCCAGCGTAAAATGAAGGCTATAGTAGTAATGATATGTGTGGTAATATTTGTTACGGTACTATTTGTTAGTAATTAGTAACAAAACGGTAGTACTAGAAACTGTTTATTACAGTTTGGTGTTTGTTCAAGAGGGATTCATCAGTCTCAGATAATTTTGTATGCTCTCCACCCAAATCTACTATTATTATATATAGCAGACTCCTTCAGCCTGTAGCAAATCAGTGTGCTGACAAGGTCTTGAAATGGGGAGGAGTAGTGGGAGGGGGAAACAGGACGTTATGCAACACTAAACTAACACCACCAAAATGATTGGAGCATGAAGGTGGGCAGCAAATGGACCAGTTTTTATGGTGCAGACTGGGATTGAATTCAAGACATAAGATCTTGAGACCATGGCTCTTATCAGCAGAGCCAGCCAGTCTGCTTAAGTAAGTGGCAGTATCAAACAGTACTAACAATCTGAGTAATGGTTGTTAGGTTTCTCAGAGTAATACTGTTGATACTGTGAAAGTGACTTTTTCTTCTTTTGTCAAAGTAATATTGTTGCTAGTAGAAGTAATGTGGGTTGTTTTGTTTCATTTTGTTTTTAAATAGAAATATTGCTGATAGTTATGTTTTTATATTTTCAGAATAACACTGCTGAGCACAGCTCCCCACTGGACTGACACTGAGGCATATAGATTGAGTACGTAGACAATGGACAAGCCAGCGTATTTAAGAGGACGAGGCAGAGGGCGAGGCAGGGGAGCGAGACAGCCACAAGCTGAAAATAACAGGCCCGGAGTTAATGTCAGTCCTCTGGGTTTCCACAACAAGCAGCAAAATAATAACACCATTGGAAATGCATGGGCATCAGGCGATCATAAAAATCTTTTGAGAAAAGGTGTGTCAGAAGTGATCTTGTTCCTGTCTATTTATCTAGTGTCAGTATGTTTTGAAATAATGTGTAGTGGAGATAATCTCCTGCAACCTGCTAAATAAGTAAATTTAGTCTTTCAAATCGGGGGAGAGGTTTTCTTGTCATATGTGTATGAAGTTTCAAAGAGAGGACTTCCTTTAATTGTTAATGATTTTTTTCGTGTTTAATTTTAATATTAAAAGTTTGGCATCTGTACAAGTGGATTTCTCCACATTTCTTGAAGGAAAATGCTTTTTTAACATCTTGATAGGAGTTAGGGGGCTTCAGTGTGTGGATGACATTTTCTGATCTCACATCAAAAGCTGAAATGACGTCTGGTGATTTGGAAAATATGAGTTGTCTGTATTTTATGCTAAAGAATCACCTTGTCCCTTGACAGTGAAACAGCAAATAGTAGATTTATGAATGGTGATGTGTTTTTTAATACCAAGCATTCTTTCACTAGTACACAGGTTGATTTGTTTCTTTTCTTGTTTATTTAATCAGTATTTTTACTCCTTGCATAATACATACATGAATTAAAAAAATATATATTGTTATTATAAACCCCATTATGTCTGACAATTAAAAAAAACAAAGCATATATATATATCATGTGTGTGTATATCTATATCTATATATATATATATATATATATATATTGTATGTATGTATGTATGTATGTATATTGAAAATTATTCTCTACAATGAAAATCATCGTTATATAGGATTGAAATAGATATCTATGTAAACAAGTGCAAATAGATTGGTATTCATGTAGATATTATTCAGTTATCTGTAGAATGAAAGATAAAATATGCATACTTATATATGTTGCTTACCAGCATGAATAAACAATTAAGCAGATGATTAATGTAGGTTTTAACTATGATACTAAAATACTTTTGACATGCTTGCTTACCTTTATAAATGGTTCACTTCTACAAATATTCTTCATGTTATGATAGATACTTTTGTATTCTTTCTGTTGTAATAACTGCTTTTCAAAAACTCAACTTCAGTTAATTTAATTCCATCAATTTTCTGTACAGAAAAAGAGAACACCAGAAATGTCTTTGCTGAGGCGAGCAGCCGTCACCAAGAAGCAGCCAAAAAGCATCTGAAGGAATTTGAAGATGAGGAGAACTCAGATGAGGAGCAGGACGATATTGGAGACAGGGTGCTTGAAAATGTTTTCAAGTCTTACTCTAATAATTACAGTAAGTCAGTGTGTTGTACGTTGTTTCCGTAAAGCTTTTTAATTGTGACACAGATGTCAGCATACGCCCACATTTACATGGAAATACAAAGGCATACACACTTGCACATGCATGCGAACAGACACATAAACATACACACACACACAGACAACACACACACACACACACACACACACACACACACACACACACACACACACACACACACACACACACACACACACACACACACACACACACACACATATACACACACACACACATATACACACACACACGAACGCACACATGCACACACACACAACTGCATGTACCTCTGTCATTCTAACTGAGATTACGTATGTTCATGGCAGGTATTATTCACATAGTCATTTAATCATTAATATCAAGTCACTTCTTTTGTCAGTCCTCAAAACTTCTTCTGTCTTTCCGTTACACAGACACACATGCATGTACATACATGCACACACACATACACACAAGCAGGCGTGTGCACACACACACACTCACACTCACACTCACACTCACACTCACACTCACACTCACACTCACACCACACACACACACACACACACACACACACACACACACACACACACACACACACACACACACACACACACACACACACACACTCTTTCTCTCTCTCTCACTCACTCACTCACTCACACTAACTCTCTCTCTCTCTCTCTTGCCTCCTTTACGTACCCCCTCCACCGTCCCATCCAAAAAACACCACCACCAGCCTTTCTGGTATTCCCCCCACCCACCCCCAGTCCAATTTCATCCTAGTCTTTAGGATAAACTCGGGACCAAGATATGTTTTACTCACCATTTTGGCTCTTTTTTTGTTGCTTTTTTGTTTAAAGATGATACAAGTGATGAAGGAAGTGATGTGTCCAAAGCCCAGGAGCATATCTTGCATTCATTCCGTTCAGGGACGTCAGCTTGCCTCATCTGTATTGACAACATCAGGAGAGAAGATGCTGTGAGTTATTCCTGGCTGATTGCAAAATTTGTAGTGTGTGTTTGTGTGTGTGTTGTGTGTGTGTGTGTGTGTGTGTGTGTGTGTGTGTGTGTGTGTGTGTGTGTGTGTGTGTGTGACCAACTCTGACCATTATTATGTCAAGTATTATCATTTCTATTACAATCAAGCACACGGTCATAGTTTTTATGCATGTCTTTGAAGTCATTCGTGACTTTGACTCTGTGCTGCATGACATTTCAATGAAACCACTGCCCATGCATTAACCATTTCACTCTTTCACATTGTTCCTGCAGGAAACTGGGAGATAGGATGAGAGAGTGGAGTGGTCTGTACGTTTCTATGAGTTATAAGCCAGATAGTGTTAAAAAAATTGTAATCAGGTAATAATTTGAAGAAAATGCTAAAGGCATCATTTTGTCAACTGCCCCCATCCCCTCCTTATTTTTCATACTATTAATAATTCACGACTTATTATAACCAACCTTTGGTTTCTGTACTTGTACTTGTCGGTCTGTATGCCAATTTCTGTGTTTGTGTGTGCCTTTCCTTTGACAAAATGTGTTTGCAAAGATTTCTTGTCTGTTTTTGGCTGGACTTTGAAAGTCAGAGTTGCCCCCAAATTGCTCAGCTGAATATTAGAATGGATTCACCATCTTGTTTTTATTTATTTATTTGTTTGTTTGTTTGTTTATGTATTCATGTATTTTTCTGTTTATTTAAGTCGTAATTTAGATTGGTCAATCTTTTCAGATCTGGACATGTGAAGGATGTTATTGCATGCTGCACCTTCAGTGCATACAGAAGTGGGTGAAGGAAGGTGTGTACCAACATCAGTACCAGGCTGAGCAGGCTGGCCAAACTCCTGACTCGGATGTGCCCTGGTTCTGGTAAGAAAAACACATTTTGTACATTGCATATTTCTCTTGTGTCAAACTGTATAATATTTGATACTTTTTTGTTGAATTTTTATAATGAATTTCAGGGGAGAGGTTTGAAGTGTGAGGGAGGCTGTTTGTCACCATACTGCAACAAAGACAGGATATTGTACATATTGCAAGGTCATGATTTGTGAACATAATGGATGTGATAATTAGTGGCTGCATGTAAAATGGTACAAAACTTTTGTTCAGTGTGTACTGGAAGAGGAGTAACACAGTTTCAGTTTCATTTTCTCAAGATACTACAGGCACAGTTTCATCTACAGTTATGACACTATATATATTATCTTTCCAAAGCATTTTGATGATGCTAAGAATAATCCGCAGTGTTTGTTTTTATCTGCAGTTGACAAGTCTACATTTACTAGGAGGCAGTAGGGACTTTTTCCTGCAAAACTGATGTCACACCTATGCAAGGATAAATGCAGACACGCAAATTGAATAAACAGAAATGCTAGTCACTTGTTGACCAGTACCACAACTTTTCAATCACACAACATTCATTTTCCTGTTCAAGTGCCAACCACATACCAGTGCTGCAGCTGTTGCCACCAGAAGTGGTGTGCAATACTGCACCGAGTTAAAATAGTGACTGATACCAGATAAATATTTATACAGAATGTTAAACATTTTCAGTTCACCCTTTTAAAATTTTCAGTACAGTAACTTCCACTGCCACCCACTTGCCCATGTTCTGCCACCTCCAAGCTCTTTATCATCTCACAGAAGGAAATATATGAACCTGTCCATATCCTCAGTCTCTGATTATGTGCTAATGTATTAGATACAGGATTCCTTATATGTGTTACCATGTTTTTGTTTTGTTTTGTTTTTTTGTTTTTGGTTGTTTTTTTTATTGCTCCTGCTTATATCTCTAAACTGCTCCATACTTATTCTTGTTGTACTCTTTACTCTTCTTCTGATACTCGGCTATTCAATTTTTCCTTGACAAAGACATAGGACTTGTACTGTCCGATCTTTTGCCCATTTTGGACCTTTTTTTGTGGAATAATTTGACCTTTGATCTGAGAAATTTGCATAAACTTTCCTCTTTTAAGACCCAACTTAAAGCCTATCTTTTCCGTGAATCCTTGTGTTTAAATCAACTTCGTTATGTTGACTCTATCCCATCCTGTTTAAGTGCATTCTTGTAGTGTCTTGTATGTGGATGTTATTGAGAGTATGTGCTTGATGTTAATTGGTAAAATTAGTGAATGTGTGTTACATCTTTATATTCATTTCTTTTTGTATTGTAGAATCGTAAGCGCCTAGAGCTCTGTTAGATACACTGTAAATGTACAATAGTAATAGTAGCTGTAGTAGTAGTAGTAGTAGTGGTAGTAGTAGGTAGTGGTAGCAGCACCATTATTATTATAATAATAATAATAATTACAATATTTATATAGCGCAAAATCTTGATAAAATCAAATCTAAGCGCTGAAACAGACATGCACGCACGCACGCACGCACGCACGCACGCGCACGCACACACACACACACACACACACACACACACACACACACACACACACACACACACACACGCATGGGCTATAAATGGGGAGAAAGAATAAAAGCAATAAAAGCAAGAATAAAAGCAATGGAAAATTATAGAGAGCATTATCACTATTATCATTGTTGTTATTAGTAGTAGTAGTAGTAGTAGTATCATCAACACCATCATCATCATCATCATCATTTTGTAACTCCAGTGTATTTGATTGATATTGATTGAATATTATGATGTCTGTCACAGCAGTCTGCTGTCTACCAACAACAAGTGAAGGGCAGAGTTCAGTTTGTGGACATGTTTTCTCAAATGTGCAGCCCAAAGTGTCGTTACGAGTACAAGCAGAGTGACTGTCCAACACGGTCGTTTTGTTTCTGTGGGAAAGTTCAAGATCCCAAGTTTGATCCGTGGCTGATTCCCCATTCATGTGGTCAGACATGCGGCCGGGCGTTTAAAACCCAGATGTGGTCATACCTGTTTGCTCAACTGTCATCCGGGTAATATTGATTGCTCTTCTTGCTGTAGATGATGATGTTATATTCAATAAGAGTTAAAAACTATTGTGTTTATGTGCGTGTGAGTGTATGTTGAGTTTGGGGCATGTCGTTTGGTTTGGGGTTTTGTGAGTTTTGATTTATGTTTGTGTGGATTTTTTTTTTGAAAAGCTTTCATGAATTGTTTATTACAGACCTTTTTGTGCCTGTCTTTCTTGTATTGCTTAAACAGCTGTGTTTTCTTTTCAGATTTCTTAGGGATTATCCTCTGTTCTTGCAGACTCTGATGTGCTTTTGTTTGTGTTATTGCGAGTGCATGTGTGTGTGCATTTTTGTCCATATGTGTGCATATTCATGCATGTACATGTTTGGTATCAAAAACAACCAAACAGTACTTGTATTTATGACAACAAATCAAAATTAAAAGTTTTCTCTGTACCTGATAAGGTCCGTGCCCACCCTGCCCTAAGATGGTCCAAGTGGCATGCTGCTGTGGTGGAAGTGGCATGAAACCTCGCCGTTGTAACGCCCGAACCTGGATGTGTGGGAAGACATGTAGAAAGACCTTAACCTGTGGTCAGCACACGTGTGAAGACAAGTGTCATACAGGTAAGTCAATGTGCCTATGATGGTGTGCATTTTTTGAATCAGTACCTGTTGTGATGCCTTGCATCGTTTTTTTTTTTTGTCAGACTGAGTGTATATGAAATTATTGTATTTTGCTTGATAATTATGTTTGTGTGCTCAGTTCAGAGTAATAAAAATTGTGCTCTGATAGGTAAGATCGTTATAGATAATTTCTGACTTACTGACTGACACATTAACATGCAAGTTACATGTTTACACTTACTATTCTACAATTTAAAACATTATTAGTAAGAAAAAATAGTGTTTTAATTGAAATCCAGTTTCTTTGTATATAACGTATTGCTGGACTGACAGCTATTAATTAATTACTTTCTGCCCATTATTCATTGGCATGTTTGGCAGCATTGGCGGTTTTACATTTTTGTTTGTTCTATGCCAGCCTCTATGTAGTGTCCCAAGTACATTTCAGGGCTTTATGGTCTCCTTCTGTCGTTCATCAGTAAGCATTCTTAGGTCTCCTTCTCTTTCATCTTCCTTCTGGTGTCCCGCAAAGGGCAGTCTAGGTTATGTTATTTTGTTCCTTTTGGATGACATGCGAATTCATCTTTGCTGTCTTATGGTGATAATGTCCATACTCTCTTGATTGCATTGGGCAAGTAATGTTGTTTGAGATTGTTGGTCTAGAAGATTCACATGATTCGTATGAGATTCTTTGTGTGGAGGGTTTGCAGTTTGGTAAGGTCACTTTCTGTCATCTTCCAGCCTTCTTAACCAAAAAGAGATATGGAAAGTATACAGCTCTAGTACAGTCTCAGCTTGGTATTGGTGCTATACTAGGGGGACCTTTATACTTTATTCAGCTTCTGAAGGTGTTTTTGGCTTTGCTGAGATGACTCTTGCCTGCTCCTCCATCATATCTGACAGTGCTATTAGATAAGAACTCTTTTGTTGTGGGTAAGTTTGTTCCACATACTTGGATTGGTGATGACATTAGGATTTTCACGTTCATAACCTGTTTCTCTTTGATGATCTTTAGGCCTACTTGTTGTGCTAAGATGTGGAAACAAAATATTTTCTCCAGCACTTGTTGTGAGTGTGAGAGACCAGTACCAGGTCATGTGCAAAGTCAAGATCTTACAGCGTTGAAAAGAGATTTCATCTGATGCTTCATAGTTTGTCCTCGGGTTATTTATTTCATCAACTAGTGTACAGTCATGTTGGAAGAGCAAAGCTGACATTACACATTCTTGTCTTACTTCTATCTTCAGTTTGAAACTGTGTTCAATGTTTCCTTCTGTACAAGTGAAGTTGGCATTAAAGCTTTTGATGAGGACAGTATACACCATAGACTGCCTGTGTATGCTGTCAAAAGCCTTCTCAGAGTCTACATTAACCCTCTGCCTACCATGCAACTCTATACGGCAAGACTATGAAAATACCATGGCAAGGGAAGCAACTCCGTAACATGCACACACTCATCTCAAAGAAACATCCATAAAAAATTACTATTGCTCTCACCATGTGCAGAAAAATGATGAAAAAATTCCAAAGACATCACTCTACCCACATCAGTCATTTTTGTCCATTTGTCCATGAACTGGTACAAGTAAAAAAAATAAACACATTAAAAAAATACAGCTTTCAGTGTTCTCCGTGTTCTCCGCTTTGTGAAATCACTGTCATCTTCGGTTTCAAAAAAGGCAAGCACACGATCATTGTTGACAACTAAGTCAAGATTGACATCTGACTCATCTCTCTTATGGATTTCTTCCAAAGAAAATCCCTCAAATTCACTTTCTTTATCACTATTGTATGCGAAAATGGATTCCAGAAGCGGCAAAGTTTCATCGTTCACCATTTTGAACAAGATTTTTGTCAAAAAAATCCCCAGACTTTGAAAATTCACAGCAGCAGAACTATTTGGCCATTTGCCTTGCAATAAACCGGAAAATAACAAGCGAAAACGGAAGTACCGTAAAGCAATACTGTCACAAATGCATTCTGGGATATGTGAAAGTGAAAGGAGAACATGTTGACATGATATTCAGTGGTCGATCTTGGTCGATCCAGTATTCAGACAACGCAGATTTCACGGTCGATCTCGATCAGTGCGGTAGGCAGTGGGTTAACTTGATGTAGAGTGTCTGCCAGTCTGTGCATTGTTCAGTGATATTTCACAAGGTCCACCAACTTGATGTAGAGTGTGTCTGCCATTCTATACATCGTTCAGTGATATTTCACAAGGTCCACCAACTTGATGTAGAGTGTGTCTGCCATTCTATACATCGTTCAGTGATATTTCACAAGGTCCACCAACTTGATGTAGAGTGTCTGCCATTCTATACATCGTTCAGTGATACTTCACAAGGTCCACCAACTTGATGTAGAGTGTGTTTGCCATTCTATACATCGTTCAGTGATATTTCACAAGGTCCACCAACTTGATGTAGAGTGTGTCTGCCATTCTATACATCATTCAGTGATATTTCACAAGGTCCACCAACTTGATGTAGAGTGTGTCTGCCATTCTATACATTATTCAGTGATATTTCACAAGGTCCACCAACTTGATGTAGAGTGTGTCTGCCATTCTATACATTATTCAGTGATATTTCACGGAGTCCTCTAACTTGATGTAGAGTGTGTCTGCCATTCTGTACATTGTTCAGTGATATTTCATGGGGTGAATATTTGACCAGCACATCTTCTTTCTTTCCAGAAACCTACCTGTTCTGTACATGATTTCGCAGGGTGAATATTTAGTCAGTACATCCTCTTGCTTTCTGGAAACATGCCTGTTCTGTTAGTTGACCTTAATTCAAACATAACCACTTGTATTGAGTAAGCTTTTGTCTACATATTACTGTTTGTATCAAACCTATTGTAGTATCAAAAGACTCAAACATTGCAAGATATTGTGTGTGTAAAGAAATACTTGTCAGTTGGATATAATATACTTTGCACGGCGCACAAATCCGAGATACTTTAGTTGGCCACTTTCTGCCGGCTATTAATAGCGCGCCCCTTCCCTTCCACTCCCCACACCCTTTTCACCCGTCCCTTTATCACTAGTGCGGGAGCACAAAGACGCGCTACACTGATGGACTTTGGTCGACCCTGCCTGGCTAAAAATAGCACACACAGGCATCGCCGGCTCGCAACTAAAGGGTGGCAGAATGGCTGGGAAAATACAGCCGTGTTTGGTCTTTAGATAAAAAAAAAAGTCTTCATCTGCTGAGTACACAGTACTGTGGTTAACCTTTTGGTTGGTTGATTGGTTGGTTGGTGTGGTATAGTGTGGTGTGTCGTGTGTGTGTTTGTGTGTGTGTGTGTGTCTGCCTGACCCTCATTTAGTCAATTATATTCCAACTTGCAGGAGAATGTCAGCCATGCCCTAAAACCAGTATTCAGAGGTGTTGCTGTGGCAAGTCCACAAACAATAGACCCTGTGCCAGTCCTGAATGGCATTGCCAGGAGGTAAGGTCCACCAGTCTCCTTACTCATAAAATGTAATGAGAGTTAATCATGATTGTTGTGCACTCAGTTATAGCTCCTACTGCCCCTTTTTTTTCCCCTTTTTTGTTTCATTTTGGCAGTCCCATCTTCTGTGCTGTTTCCCACTGATCCTAGCAATTCCAACTTCATTCATTTGAAGTCCCAGTGCCAGGAAGTTCATGGAGCCAACAATGTCAATCCACCATAGGGCCATCCACTAAAGGAGATTCTGCTTCTCTACTAGGCTATTTCAGTGGAGTCAGCAGATTCTGTTCTGATCTAACATAACTCTTTGACTCCCACACCCTATCTACCAACTGCAAAACCTTAACCCTTTGACTCCATCACCCTATCCACTAGCTTCCTGCATGGTTGACAATGTAGGGTGCTAATGGACAGGGTGCAGGAGTCAAATGGTTCACAAAAGACGCTACCTGTTAAGCCCTCTGCTTAACAAAGGACACTACCTATTAGGCTCTATACTGACAGTGATCACCAAGTCGTCCCACTTTCCAATTTTGATTGCATATGAATGAGCCTGATTCGTAGAAGTTTGCCTCCTGTCCACCACATTGTTAATGGAAATATCTGAGCTTGTTCAGGGATGGGTGAATAAAGCAGGAAAAGAGAACAGTCCAGACTCCAGAATGGTTACCTGAGAGTTTATGATTATGGGACAACCTTTTAACGAGGATGTTTGCTTCATCTGTTCACTCCCAGAGATGCTTTTCCCAATCATCTGGACTTTTCTTTTTGTCACAAATCTTCTACTCAAAACATGGAAAGAGTGGTATACCTGGTGACTAAGTTCTTTTTGTTCTCTCTTCCTTCAACTCACATCCAAACGAGGAGGACATTATGATACAAGGAACCAAGATCAGATTTATTCACCGGAAAACAGCAGCAAATTCAGCTTACAAACATCAAAATGATCTCAAGTGTGATAGGAAGCCTAGCAGTGTATATTGACATGGTAGGATCAGTGAACTGATCCTTTTTGTAAACTTTGCTTGTCTCCTCTCTCCCTGGACCTAAGTGGGCCACTATATGTAAGCCAAACTGAATTTTCTTTGATCTCACAGAACACATTCCAAAACAATTGTATTGGACTAATCTGAACACATAACAGCATGTATCATTTTACCCCAAGAATTGTACAGAACAACAGAACACTGACTTAGCGCACATGAACAGTGTGAATTTTCCACAGTTCATTCTAGAATCTTACAGAAGAACATAACACAGAACAGAATGTACTGAACTAAGTTTGTATTTGTGTTTACACTATTTCATTCTAGGATCTTCCAGAAGAACATGGCTTGCACTGACAAAAGTTCAGTATATGAAGAGGGAGAATCATTCATGTAAATCACTTCATTTATGAATTTTACAGAAAAAAACATGGATCAGAATAGGTGGAAAATGAGTATTTATGTCATTTGACATTTTCCAGACATCTAAGCCATCTAATAAAAAGAAAAAGAAAGAAAGAATGAAAGAAAACTGGTTAAGTCCAAACAGTAGGAAGCACAACACTCTTTCATTTCAAAACTATCATGTTAAAAATTCTACTTGGGAGTTATTTTGTAACCTCTTATATCATAGATTTTCAGATTTTTATGTTTTATTTTGTTGCTGCAGCTAGTAAAAATCCTAAATCAATTCTGGTTTGAAGATAAGATGACTCCAAACTCTTATTACTATCATAATTAAGTTGTACCTACATGGTTCTCAAGCATTTATGAGACTGTGTCAGTTTCCAGAATTCTTGTCATTTGGAACAAACTTTGTTAAAAATAATTTCCTTTTGACCAGTTAAATGCATGTTCACACATATTGAGATAATGGTGTTTATCTGTGTGCTTTCAGATGTGTGGCAAACGACTGAACTGTGGTAACCATGTATGTGAAGAAGTGTGCCATAGTGGCAGGTGTAATCCTTGCCCCAGGGCTGGTGTCAGGAAGTGTCCTTGTAAAAAGACAAGTGAGTAAGAACAGTTGAAGATTTTTCTCTTATTTCTCTCTTCCCATAGCCCTTCCCCCACCTCACTCTTTTTTTGTCTTTTTGTTGTAAGTTTTGTATGTTTTGGCAAATAAAATAGCAACATATTTATATATGTGCGATTTGAATAGGAACATTTACGTATATGCGCAATTGTTTATTAATATGATTTTAACCAAATTATTGATTTTTATACATATGTGCACTGAAAGTCAAAGTTTGTAGTATTTCCCAAATCTGTTATATGCCTGGTTGTGTCCTTATCAAAGGACAGGTGAATAATACTGACAGAGTCTCAAGTAAGGAACCAAGCTTCACTTTTATTTACATCCTCAGTCAGCAGTAATAGCATTTGAGCTATTGACCACATCAAGGTTTTTGATCCAAATAATATTGCATGCCAAATGTGTGTTATGCACACATATTTTGGATTCAGCTTGACTGGCTCTTGACATGATCATGTCATTATCAAAATCTTCCTCATTCATTGTCAGGACATCTTTCTTATTTTCTTTCAGACAATGATAGTACAGTGGTCCACATTTAGAATGTGGAAAACATGAAATATCTTTCCAATGACTTTAGTTACTTTTCTTGTCATTGGATGCTCTTTCCCTAGTTGTGCAATCCAACTTTCATTGAGGTTATGTGCTCTTTCTGATGTGAGTGAGACTGTAATGACTCCCAGGTACTGCATTGATTTGGTTGATTTTGGAATCGGTTGTACAGTGTGTATAATGAAACCCAGTAGGTGAACAAGTCCAAAGTATCTTGCACATTATCAGTGCATCTCTGTTCCAACTCTTTCAAAAGCAGGGAGTCATCCAGAGTAATGCTGGAATGTCCTTTTTCCATAGGTGGCAAAATACTGTCTTTAGAAGTTTGGTGAATTTTGTGGGATCAAGAGAAAGTCCATTTGGCAGTAATATACAATACTCATACAAGAGGTGTCCCAAAAGTCCTTGGGCTCTCCAAGAAGGAGTTCAGCTAAATAAATGAAATTTAGCATATATATGCACATAAATCTCAGAGAGCTGTATGCAAAATATGAGTAATGACATAACATTTGATATGAAGCCATAACATTTCAGTACATCGTACCACCAGTTTCTGAAAAGAAATGGATAACTCAGCATGGTGTGCCATCATTTCATTTTGCCAGAAAAAAATCAGACTACTAAGGAAATGATGGCGAACTGGTGAATATGTATAGGGAGAATGTACCTTCCTATTCAACGTTTAAGAAATGGTATAATGAAAATCACTGTGGCTTTCATGATAAGCAACACAGTAGAAGGCCAAAAACAGCCAGTGATGAAAAAAATATTGACAAAGGCTCTGGACATGGTTGTGGCTGACAGACTTGTGACCATCCATGATACTAATATCCTAGGCATCTCATGGACAAGCGTTCATAGAATTCTCACCTGTGAATTACAAATGACTACAGTCTCAGCAAAGTGTGTGGCCAAAACTTCTGACAGAACGCACACAATTCACCCTGTGCAAGACAGTCTGCAACATTTTGAAGCTGATCCACCAGACTTTATTGACCAATTTGGGACTGTTGATGAAACTTGGATCAAGAAAGCTTTAACTGTGACAAGATCTAGGCCTTTTTAAATGCAGAAAATGAATGAACTGATGGAGTTATGCTATAAAACAAGACTGAGTTGAAAGTGCTAAAGAACAGGACCATCCTTTAACTTTTGTACTATAGTTTACATTCATTTTCTGTGATGATTAAAGGTAATTTATGCCTTTCAGCCTTTGAACTGCCATGTACGGAAGACATTCCTACTTGTGGTGATACCTGCGGTCAGTTACTGTTATGTGGAATGCACACCTGTACACAACGCTGTCATCAAGGGCCGTGTGGACAGGTGACTTTTATTTCAGTTTATTCAGTTTTGTATTACTTGCTGTTGTTTTTCTTTCAGACTTGTTTTATTCAGTTGGAAGATATAATAAATGAGCCAGCAAGAAATAAGAAATGTAGAAGCTTACTATGTTGCCCATTCAAGTCACTGTTAGATGTGCCTGCCATTCAAGTCACTGGCTCGCAATATTTTTTACGCTAGGTATGGCAGCTATTCATGTCACTGAATTAGGTGTGTCGCCTGTTCATGTCACTGATTTAAGTATGTCTCCCATTCAGTCACTGGTTATGTGTAATCTGTACCCTATTCATGCCACTGGTTTAGCATTTATAGGGCATTTTGTGTTGTTCACATTTGTGCCTCGGTGAGGTGTGTTATTTTGCTTGTTCACAGAATTAATTCCAGTACAGCCAGTAAAATTGTTTTAAAATTTCATTTCTGTATGATTTAGAGGTTTCCCAGTAACTATTAGATACATGGGAATTTAGACAGGTCTATAGCTACCAAGTTTATGATTCCCTGACAAAGTAAGAGCTTTCACAAGATCGAGATAAATCACCAGTGTTGACAAAGCGTGATCATGGCAGTGAGAGGGATATGATTTATCTGCCACTCTGAGTTATCATTGGGTTGATCGACAGCATCATATTTTTGTCATCACTATTGTTGCCACTGTGCTGCAAATCAAACTGAATTCTTGTTCCATCTTCTGCAGTGTACCTCCTGGTAGCCATATTGAAATGCTCAATAACTTTTCATTTCATAAAAACACACACACACACATAAAACCCTCCTTTCAAAGTTGAGCTAATAGTTGCTGAGAAAACAATTCACATACTCTGCAAGGCAGTGCAGTCACCATTTGCAGGTGGTGAATATAAGCATTTGACCAGCTAGATTGTTAATTATGTGATGAACCCTAAACCCTGGCATTAACTGTGATTAGAAGTGAAAGGCTTAGCTACCTTGGTGGCATTTTCTTCATGTCATTCTTCATTCTGTTCAGCACACTACCAGCCCGAGGTTCATTCCACCACAAAGAAATATGGAGTTATCAGTGCCAGGTCTCTGAGGTTACCCACTGGAGAAGATCATAGTCTTGTTAGGGGGGGGGGGGGGATATTTATTTTAACATGTATTTTGAATACATACATTGTATAGTTAATAGTGCCTCATGAATGCAAAATCTTACATGGTTTCCTTAGACTGTGAGGGATGGTAAGTAAATATGCTGTATGGGAAAAGAATTGCCTGATTGTACAGGTAAATTAGCTTGAAGTTAACCCAGTCACACCATCACCCAGTCTATCAGCTTCTTGTTGGAAGTTGATGGACAGGATGATGGATTGAAAGAGTTATTGATCTCTTGTACTTGTAGCAGCAGTAGCAGCAGCAAGTATTGTAATGTAACATTTAAATGAATCTTTTATGTACAGTGTCTGCATATGCAGCTGAAGCGTTGTCGCTGTGGTCAGTCACAGAAAGAGGTGCTGTGCAGCAAGGAATACTTGTGTGAGAAAAGATGTTCCAACCTGAGGGACTGTGGAAAGCACCAGTGTAAGAGAAAAGTAAGTAATAACATTGATAATTATGATGATGATGATGATGATAACATTGACATCTGCAGAAGCAAATAATTATTGCAGACCTGTGCAACCATACGATTTCACCATATTTGTATGCGAGTTTGTAAAAAAAAATACGACATACACGCCACACTGCGAAACAAAAACACCAGAGAAATCGCATAGCAAGTGTACTTCGGGTCATTGATTGAAACCATTCATATTTTAGTGTACTTTGGGTCATGATTGAAACTATTCATATTTTGTGGGAAGAGTGACTTCCCTTGCCAACTGGTTCATGGTCCGTGGGGAGAGTGGCTTCCCTTCCCGCATTATACAGTCTTTACAAGAGCATGAAAACATCATAACCACAGGATAACAATCGATGCCAGATGTTGACAGAAGTCAGCATTGAAAATGAAGCAAAGATTTTTGTCAAAGAAAACTTCAACTTCAGCATAGAAATTAGCAAGGTACCAAGAGTTTTTGCCAAATTATAAAATAGCTGGGATTAAAGAGAGCAAGCTAGTGAACAACACTGCCTAAGATGTTAAAGTTGTCAGATAAGGCTTGTAGTTCGGGGGCTCATTTCCATTAAATGTGAGCATGTTGAATAGCATTAACTTTGTTTGTTAATATTTTATTTTTTAGAGTAATGAATACTCGTGCACTATTAAAATTCTGTTTTATTTTCTCTCTGTGTGTCTGTCCACTAATATGACAGTGTCTGTCTGTCTCTTTCAAACACACACACATGCACACACACACACACACACACACACACACACACACACACACACACACACACACACACACACACACACACACACACACACACATTTTCTCAATCTCTCTCTCTTTCTCCTTCTCTCTCTCTTTCTGTATATATAGATATAGATTATAAATAGATATAGACATACACATATATGAGAATACACCAAGTTTTCTGAAAGTATACCCACCTTCATTTAGAGATACTCAGAAAGCAAATTCAGAGTGCACAGGTCTGTAATTACAATACAGCATTTAAAGTCTATACTTTACATATGATAGATTTTAGCCGGACATTGACAAAGAAAGACCAGTAAAGGAGAGTATGAATGGTTAAATACAAGATACAGCAATTTAAGTAAAAGTGATGC
This sequence comes from Monoplex corrugatus, assembly GCA_030674185.1. Taxonomy (NCBI): domain Eukaryota; kingdom Metazoa; phylum Mollusca; class Gastropoda; order Littorinimorpha; family Ranellidae; genus Monoplex; species Monoplex corrugatus. The sequence continues at coordinate 75,606,129 of CM060310.1, read as the reverse complement.
TTCTGCCCAGAGTTAAGCATGAAGATACAGCAACTTACATAAAAATGATGCTTCTGCCCAGAGTTAAGCATGTTATGGGCTTACTGGGAAGACTGAGACCACACAGTCAAGTCTCATCAACTTAAGGGATTGTATCATTGAGGTTGTCACTCAAGTCTTCTGATCACACCACAGGTGTCTGTATCTCTTTGGCCAGAATATACTATGATAGTAAGTGTAGAGTCCAGTCCTGTCATGCAGTCTTAATCCTAGGCACACATGCACACGTCACGCGCCACACACACACACACACAGATATAAATGACATAAACTGTGCGTGCATACAGTCTCTTGTTTTCACATTTAAAAAGTGACGTGGATGTGTAATGTTTCAGTGTTGTGATGGTTCTTGCCCACCATGTGAACAGAACTGTGGAAAAACACTGGGTTGTCGTAATCACAAGTGTCCTAGTCGCTGCCACAGAGGTGAGCTATCTTTGTATCTGTCTTATCCAGTGCATGTCCTTTTATATTATATTTGTTCTGAAGACCATGTACATATCTAAGAAACTTACCTAAAAGATTGACACTTGATGTGCTTTCTAGGAGAAAAACAAAATAAAACCAACAGATTAGTTTTGCAGAAACTTAGGTTATCAGTTTGCACTGGCTTTCTGTTTTTAGATTTTGTTTGTTTGGTGTTTTAAGGTCAGCTCTGACCCTTACCGTGCCATGGATTTTGACAAAGAACAAACACCCATTTGCCAAGGTTTTTCACAAAAAAAGGGGGTGTCTTTGGGGAAGAAATTGTTCATTCATTTTCCTTTCAGAAAATAGGTTTTTACCTATGTTAGTTGAGAATTTACACTGGATATTTACCAACTGTGTTGAATTCAGGCTGATAAAATGTCGAGCTTAGTTCAGCTCTCTGCGTCAGGTAAACTAGAGAGGTTGATATTCTTCATCTTCCTGTTCTCCTTTCAAAAAATGTATCAGACAACAATTTATTTATATCGTGCGTGCATGTGTGTCTGTTTCAGCGCTTAGATTTGATTTTATCAAGATTTTGTGCTATATAAATATTGTAATATTATATTATTATTATTTTTATTTTCACCAAGCATTTGCACTTATTCTCACTGAACAATAGCTAAATTCATGAACTGAGGATGTTTTATGCTGTTCTCACTGGTAGTCTGGCGATGTCGTCATTTTGCTTGCTGCGCCTAGTGGTTTGCACTCCATTACAGCCAGTAAAATTGCTTGAAAAATATACTTCTGGGTGACATATGGGTGGTCCCTAACCATGACAGATTTGAAGTTACCAAGTGGATGATTCCTGAACAAAGAAAAAGGTTTCATGAAATCAAGATACGTGACTATCGCTCCTAAACAGCAGTCATGGCAGTGACATGCATATGAATTATCTGCCATTATGAAACAGCTGATGTGGCAGTCTAAAGGTTAGATTATCTGCTGTAAATTGTTTGTTTCTGTTTCATGCTATGGCAGAATTAGAAGTCTTGTTTAAGTCATATGTATGTTGTTTTGAGCAGGTGCCTGCTACCCGTGCAATGAGACCAAAGACATCAACTGCTTCTGCAAGACCGCAAAGATCACTGTGCCCTGTGGAAAGGAGAAAATGACAAAGCCACCACGCTGCAACTTATCCTGCAAGTCAGTAATGATGACTTTGATGATACTAATGATGATGGTTATGACAGTGATATGATGAATGTGATGATGATGATGATGATGATGATGATGATATGATGATGAACTTTGAGGTCATAATAAAATGCTATTTCAGATTTCATGCATGAAGTCTGTATATAAAGTATGCACTGAAAACAAATAGAGACTTGCTCTCTTCTGTTCTCTCTATCTTTCTCTCTCTCTGTTTTTCTCTCTCTTGCTGTCTTTACCTTCCCTTCCTCCCTGCTCTTTTTATCTCTCTTTAATTTCTTCTAACTGTTTGAAGTTCCATACATCAGTAAAATCTCTCTTCATAAGGAAAGTGATCATATGTTCCACAAAAGTGCAAGTACTCATGGCACAGCACAGTGCAGAGACAGAATCTGTAACAGCACAATTTCTGTCACTTCTGACAATAACAGTGTGAAAAATTAACTGTGATCACCAGAATTCCCCCCAACTGCCATCACCCACAGCGCCAGAAGCACCGCTGTCACTTTGGGGAGTGTCAAGCGTGCGTCCAGGTGTGCAACCAGCCCCTGCCTTCTTGTGTGCACTCCTGTCCCATGCGCTGTCATGACGCTGTCAAGGTCAAGGTGGAAGACAAGGTCAGGCCCTCTGTACTTTTGGTGGCTTTGCTGCTGTTATGATTTCTTTGTTTTTGTTTTGGATATTACGTTTGTTTCATTGCTCATGTGTGTTGTGTTCTTTTTGGTTTGAAAAGCAGTTGTTTAAAATTAAAGTGATTGTGTGGTTTGTGTCTCAGAAATGTTGTTGATTTTACTGAAACATTTACACATATTCGGGTGAAATTTATCATGGTATTGCTGGCTCTTGTGGACTTTTCAGCACTGAGATTGTGCTGTTTCTTAGTCGTGTTTTTGTGTTTAAATAGTTCTAATAATGCACTGTGCCTCCTGACGACAAAAACGGGTAGTAATTATTTAGTTATAAGGCCAAACTGATTGACTTTCCCTATTGGTGTAAAGGTCACCATTTGTTGCAGCCCGGTGACCCCTATGGAGTGTTTAGGAATACATTAAAGCCATGGACTATTGATTAAGACACCTCTTTTCCTGTTTTGGTCCTAACTGCCATCAGTGTAAAAACTAAGGAGCTGATGTACACAAACGTAGAATTAATGGAGGTAGTTTGTGACTCTTTTCAGCATAATGTTGATGGGAGAGAACCACTGACTGATTTTGCCAGCATCAGGAAGGGTTCATAAAAGTGTTTGCTTCCCTTACATGACTTGGAGATCTCTTCCAACTCTCAACAAATTTGTTTTATTTTTCCGAGAAACAAAAGTGGATTTCACCAAAGTGACAATGCCAAGACTGTACTGCAGTTGTGTATGTGTCTGACATTTGACAGCACTTGAAGTGATTGAACAAATTATGACGATTGTAAGATGATTCAGAGGAAGAGACTGAAAACAGTGGTAATCATCTGCTGCTGACAAGAAATGTGCATTGTACAGAGCAAACACTGAAAGTTGATCTGCATACAGCCTATTCACGAAGGGTTTGTGGCTTTTGTCAATTCTTTCAATTCAGCCATCAACATCAGACTGTGTGATACACAGTCTCATTAGTCATAGCATGACTATTGAGAACCACTCACTGACAGGCAAATAGTATTTCAAGTGGGATGGAGAGGAATAGGGTGATGGTAAGGTACGGTGATGGGGGCATGACCTGGTCAAGCTGTTCTATGCATTTGTAATAGGCTCTGTTTTTTAGCACAGCAGTCAGTGGTCAGCCCGTAAATTTTTTGTAAGAATATTCACAAAATATTATAAACATATATTAATTTCAATAAATTGACTACACTTATCATCTGAAAATAGAACTTGTTAAGCCTAATACATTATTAGGCATAATTTCATGCATAGATTCACACAAATATGGAAGCTACAGTAGTTTTAGTGTACATGGTCATGATGCAACTTTTTTGTTTGGTATAGGAAACACCTGACCTCAAAAAGTGTTGGCATTCAAGGGATTAAACTAGTAGTGTGTGGATTGCAGGGCAAGAAAGAAGGCCCATGGGCCATGATTGGTACATATATAGAGACCGTGAAACAACCCTGTCCCCCTTGTCAAGTGCCTGTACCTGTGGAGTGCATGGGCAAACACGAGGTAAGTGCTGAGAAATATTGCAGCATTTTATTGAGAATATTTAATAAATAAAGATGTAAAACAAAACAAAAGCACTTCCATTGTTATTGTAAAGTATTCTGTATGTATCATGAGTGTTCAAAAGTCATCTTGTTATTGCTCTCCCATTATCACATTCAAAAGTCAGACTTGTTTACTCTTCGATACAAACACACCTATGTATGTATGCATATGCCTACGCACTGACACACCTCTCCCTTACCTCTTCCATACGGTCATTCTTCAAGTTCAAACGCATTCATTTTATTAGTTAAGGGAATACTGAATTGTAATGTCATCAAAAATTGGACAGGGATGATCAATATTCCTAGGTGCATTTCATAACAGAAAATTGTGACATATGGCTGTTACATACAATCTGTAGCCTACACTGTCATTCATAGAACTGTTTTCACAAGTGAGTATCTCTCCAAAATCTGGAAAGTGTTTGTAGCTGATTGCTTAACATTTCATGTGCTGTTTCATTATTGAAGAATTATCAGTCATTGATTGCACAAGAGTTTTAAGTATGCAAGCGTGCAAACAGTTTTTGCTGTGCTGGAAAAAGCATGCAGTAAACTTGATTTTTAGTAGATCCAAAACAAGTGTGACTGCCCGCACCCAAGCAAACAGGAACCAGAAGAACAAGAAAACCAATGTAAGCGCGTATCCAACAAAACAAGACAAAACAAGAGCAAATTTTCGGCCAACCGGCCTTTGTCAAGCGCGAACGCAGGTCACAAACAGATCACAAACACCAAACAATGGATAATAAAAACAGGACTAAAAACTTCCCTGCCGCCTCGTCCAGTGGGTAAGAAGGGGAACCAAACCAAAAAAAAAATGGTCCCCTTCTTACCCCACTGGACGAGGCGGCAGGGAAGTTTTTAGTCCTGTTTTTATTATCCATTGTTTGGTGTTTGTGATCTGTTTGTGACCGTGCGTTCGCGCTTGACAAAGGCCGGTTGGCCGAAAATTTAAGCTTGTTTTGTTGGATACGCGCTTACATTGGTTTTCTTGTTCTTCTGGTTCTTGATTTTTAATATTATAAATTGCAGGTTGGCCAGTTTCCTTGTTCAGAGGTACGGCCTTACTCATGTGGACGCAAGTGTGGGCGAGGGCTGGAGTGTGGCAATCATTCATGTCAGTTAGACTGTCATGTAGTGCATGGAGCTCCTGACAGCATGCAGGTCTGTGCTGAGTGTGTGTGTGTGTGTGTGTGTGTGTGTGTGTGTGTGTGTGTGTGTGTGTGTGTGTAAAAAACAAGAAGGAAGATTGAAACGTATGGGCTCAGTACTCTGTCATGTTACTCTGAGGTGTGTGTGTGTGTGTACATGCGTGCGTGCGTGTGTGTGATCATCAGGTGCTTTGCTGCATGGCGTTGGCGATCGTGGACTTCCATCTGTTTCTCTGTCTTGTTGCCTCAAGCATCTCTTCCACCCTCTTTGTCCCCAGCCACTCTGCTAGTTCGTCTATCTTCTCCCTGGGTCTACCTGGTGCTCTCTTTCCCTCCAGCTTTCCCATTGTGACCAGGTGCTCCAATTTCCCTTTCCTCGTGAAATGGCCTATAAATAATAATAATAATAATAATATATTTTATTTATATAGCGCAAAATCTTGACAAAATCAAATCTAAGCGCTGAGCGTATACATGCATACATACCTACATACATATGAGCGTATACATGCATACATACATGCTTACATACTTACATACATAAATCTAAGCTGAGCGTATACATGCATACATACATACATAAATCTAAGCGTATACATACATACATACATACGTACGCACATGCATACATAATAATTACAATATTTATATAGCGCAAATCTCGACAAAATCAAATCCAAGCGCCGAAAAGACACACACGCACACACGCACGCACGCACGCACACACACACACATACACACACACACACACACACACACACACACACACACACACACACACACACACACACACACACACACACACACACACACACACACACACACACACACACACACACACATGCATGGCCACAAATGGGGAGAAAAGAATAAAAGCAATAAAAGCAAGAATAAAACCAATGGAAAACCACAGAGATGTTGCCTGTCTTTTCCTAATCTTCCTTATGAATGATCTTCTTGTGTCTGCCTCCATCAAGACTGTCTTGTTTGTTTTCTTTGCTGTCCATGGAACTCTCAACATTCTTCTCAGAAACCACACCCCAGCTGCCTCAATCTTGCTCTGGCTTTGCTTGTTGACTGTTTACGCCTCATAACCGTATAACATTATTGGTTCTATGTAACATTCAAGAACTCTCTTCCTGATGTTAATTGATAGGCATTTGTTGGTAAGCATGCTTTTCATCTTTTTGAATGCCGTTTTGGCCTGGCCAATTCTGCTGGCTATTTCTGATGTGCATCTGCCATCTGGTGAAATGATCGTTCCCAGGTATTTAAACTTATATCAACCTGTCTCAGGGTTGTGCTGTTTGCCGTTATTTTGCATGAGGGGATTTCATGTTTTTAACTGATCACCATGACTTCAGTCTTCCTGCTTTCTATTTCTAGTATATTCACAAGGTTTTGTAGGTCCCTTTCATTTTCTGCAATTAGCACGGTGTCATCTGCGTATTGAATGTTGTTTACCATTTTTCCCTCCAACCTTTAATCCAGGGTCTTCCTCTAGGTTTCTAATGATGTTTTCGCTGTAAAGTGAAAACAAATCTTGTGACAAAACACAACCCTGTCTGACTTCTCTTTTGATGTTTTGGAAAGAGCTTATGTCGTTTTCTATTCTCATTGCAGCTGTTTGTTCCCAATACATATTTCTGATTATTCGTAGATCTTTTCCATCAATATTGAGTCTTTCTAGTTGGGTGTGTGTGTGTGTGTGTGTGTGTGTGTGTGTGTGTGTGTGTGTGTGTGTGGGTGTGTGTGTGTGTGTGTGTGTGTGTGTGTGTGTGTGTGTGTTGTGGTGAGGAAGGACGTGATTGTGCTTGTGTATGTCTGCATGCATTTGTGAAAATATGTTGAAACTGACTATGTTTTGCTTTTGATGCAATTTTCCTCAGTGATTTTCTGTCTCTGTCTGATCTATGTAGAGTTCCTCACTGTTTCTGTCCATATTCCTCCCTCTCATTGTACATCTGTCTCTCACTTTGTCTCCCTATACCCCTCTGTCTCCCCTTCTTTTTCCTGTCTCTTTCCCACACCTCTGTCGTATCAGAATTAGCCATGCACTCATTCATTTACAGTATGATAGTCTGACCATTTGCACACATATAGTCACACACACACACACACATGCACTCACGCATTCATGCACACATATGCATGCATAGAGCATAATGATTTTGCCTTTCATCCAGGCTGGAGAAAACTGTCAGAACTGCGAAGCAGGTTGTGACAAACCCAGGCCCAAAGGATGCACCCACAGTTGTCTGCAGGCTTGCCACCCTGGGCCCTGTCCCCCGTGCTCTGCAATGGTGCGCATGAGGTGCCATTGCAACGCCATCGTCAAGTACATTCCCTGTCACGAGTGGCAGGCTGCCTCTACTGATCGCCAGAACTCCTTGAAGTCATGTGGTGGTCCTTGCCCCAAAATGGTAAGTGGTGGTATGATTTGGAGGGGATGATGAGGGGATGCTGTTTTATAAAAATGGTGTTGTTTACTCTGTTATTGAAATCTGTGTGGCCTGTTTGGTTGTTGATCCAGTTTCCTGGCACCACTTGAGCTACATTGTTCAACTCTTCTTACACTGTTTTGCTTCTTTCTAGCACATCCTTGTTGCTGGTAATGGTGGTTTGTTGTACTGTCTTTAAGCATGTTGATTTAGATATTATAAGTAATATTATAAGTAATGTATTATAAGTAATGTAGTTTTTTGATTTGGACATCCATTTTGTCTGATCAAAGAAGTTAATTCTGAAGTGATGGTGTCAGACACATATGTATGTTAGTCTGTTTGGAAACTGGATTGACAGCTACGTTTGAAAACCCAATATTTACACATATGTATAAAAACAATTATGAACATACAGCATATTTCAAAACATGGGTTTATAATGAAATGTATTAAAAGATTTTGGACGTAAAACTAATTACATGAAGACCCGTAGATTTGAAAATCAATTCATATGTGTTATATGAAAACCAGAGATACTAGTTTAGTTGAAAATCATGAATATATGCATACAGTACAGATTGTGAACTCAAGAATTTTGTTTGTAATAATGGATATGTAAGCAAACATCCTTGATTACCAAGGACGTTAAATAGACATACAAGTAAGTTTAATACTTATGTTCTCACCGCCTATCCATCAGCTTCTTGAATGAATGAAATGAAAATGGAATGCAAGGGCTAAAAACTGCAACCTCATTGATTGCCACATGTTTTCTGTTTGTCATGTCAGATGGCATGCAACCACCAGTGTCCTGACATGTGTCACAGTGGCAACTGCCCTGACCCTGATACTTGTGACAAGAAGGTGTACCTGAAGTGTGACTGCAAAGCGCCGCAAAAAAGAGGCTCGGTGCTGTGACAAAAGGAATGGAGAAAAGATTGAGTGTGATGAGACCTGCATCAAGTTACAGGCTCAGAAGAAACTGGTATGATTACTCTGCATGTCAGTGTTCACTCTAGTAATTGTATCAATTGTGTGATCATAATTGTAGATCGTATTTGGTTGAATCAGAGAAAAGAATGAAATCTACAACAAGATTATCGGTTCTGATCAACAAAGTATGTGTCTTCTTTTCAAAATTTCCCCTTGCTTTTGTCTTCATAACTATTTTAAATTGTCGTCAAATTATCATTAAATTGTATGCTACTTTATGTTCTACAATTGTGCGTATATCTCACAAGTAAAATGATTAAGTCTTAATAAAACATTCCTTTTTATCATCACGTCAAATATTATGCAGAATATCAGGAGCATGAGAATGTCTTGATCTGAAAGGGGAGAGGAGGTTGTACTCTTGCATTTCAGAGATATTGACTAGCATTGATTCAGTTTGTTGATCTGCAGCAGAACAAAGAATATTCTGTTACCGCAGTATTGACAAGTTTCATGGTTTAGTTTTGAGTGGTGAGAGAGTGATTGTTTTGTATACTGTGAGCCTGGTGGGTGCAAAACCTATTTCCAAACTTTTTATGTATTTTAAGTATTGCATTGCACATTGCATTGAATTGTATCATATTGCATTGCATTGCTTGTATTGATGTATTGTATTGTATTTATGTATTGTACTATTCTGTATTGTACTGAAGTAATAGTAGAAGTAGACATCAGTCTGTGAGATAATGGTATTGTATTGTATTGTTGTTGGTGTTGTTTTTTTTTTATTATAATGCAAGTTGGTTTCTTACAGTCACACATTGAGCATTTAACATTTTGTTAACATCACAGGTTAAAGTAGAACTGTAGGGAATCAGCATTTCTATTTATAAATCCTTTTTCAGGCCGAAGAGGAGGAGAACCAAAAGAAAGCTGAAGAGGCTGCCCGCAAGCAGGCAGCAGAACTAGAAGAGTTTGAGCGTCACCAAAAAGGACGCCGGAAAAAGCCACGCAAACACCGAGAACAAGTTGTGGAGGAGACCTTCTGGCAGAAGTACAAGAATGTGTGTATGGTGTCAGGCAGTGTACTCATCTTGGCCATTTTCATGGCCTATTTATTTGCCAATATGATGTAATGTTGTCTGTTTAATTTATGACTATAATCTAACTTGATTATTTTCTGTGTAATGTACTGTGCTTGTTTCTTTTCTTTGTGGTCTTATGGGTTAATTACGAAAAAATGTTAATTGTTCATTCACTGTTTATTTGTTTTGTGTATCCATAGGCGAGGCTTCTGTTGATTTTACACAGAGATTGTGTGTTTTTGGATATGCAATATGTATATAGCTCTGTGCTGAGGTTAGATTGTGTTTATAAGACATTAAAGAATACAGATCTTCTGTGAAATTGGCATTTTTATTCTCATGATATTTTTTTTCTCATTTCCATCAGGAAGATAATACCGGTAATACATCTCTGAGAAGGTTTTTTTGTTGTTCTGTTTTGTTTTGTCAGGACAGTAACACAGTTTGTGTTGAGTAATGCTTTGACTTTAAATGCTGTATTTGGTTTCCTGTTATTAAGTCTTATACTAATCAAGATGTAACATCAGTTTTACTCCAACTTCTACCAAGTCATTTTGCCTTATATGTTGTTTATGTAAAACGTGTTATTATTATTATATTTGTTATGGTGAAATGTTTTATCAAGGTCTTGATCTTATGAAATTGCAAAAGAGGAATGTATTCTCAGTAACAAATTAACCTGAAATTGTCTAAAAGCTTTAGATAACTAAATATATGTGTTGACCATCTTTTGTTTGAATCATCACTGTGATGTAAACAGACTGTTAAACAGCAGTTTCAAAATATGTTCATTATATGAGCAGGAAATATATTGAATTGGAACCTGTTTATGTTTATGTGTATGTTAAAGCATCTTTTTTGTGTTGGTTATGTGGATTCACAGGGCATTGAGAGAATGGTGATCTAAAGTAGTGTGTGTGTTATGGATAATAAGGTATTTATGTGAAAAACAAACTCAAGTATTATCCTTATTGTTGGCAAGAGAAATGAGAAGGATCCTTTACTTCCTGAGTCTGATAGATTTGCCAGTGACTAGTCATGTCTTTCTCTCCATCTTATCTTTCTGTACCATGATGTACATATGTTAAATAGAGCAATATTTCTGTTATCGTGTTTGGTTTAATTGTGCTGTATGATTAAGTATATGTGCAATAATGTTTGCTTTTTAAATCAAAAAAAAAAAAATCAATCCCCACCAAAAATGAGGCTTTAGTCAGCAAAGATGACAACCTCACAAGGCTTAGTGAGGAGCTGAGTAGCAATCTTTGGCATGCTGTGCTGAAAAAGATAATGTGCATACAGTAAAAGTGAGCGTACAGTACTGAAAGTGTTCAAACACAAGCGTGCAGTGACCTGGACCACTCTATATAGAGAACACAATGCATCGGACAACTAGGTTAAAACGAAGAGAAGCCCAGTGACTTATAATTTGGACTTGGCTTGTGTTTACAGATTATTTTGATGGCTGTGGATGTTCTTAAAAAACTGTGTGTGTGTGTGTGTTGTGTGTGTGTGTGTGTGTGTGTGTGTGTGTGTGTGTGTGTGTTGTGGTAAACACTAGGCTGAGTAATGGGTGCCTCACGCTGGAACACATTTGCAAAATATTCATGATGTGCTGCTCTGTCTTGCCTTTGTCATAATATTTGTAAATCGTTTGTTGCAGAAAGTGGTTTCTACTAATTTTTGTGTGTTGAAGTTCATACCAAAAGGCGGTCAGATTTAAGTTATGCTCAGAGGTGGTCACTTGGCAAGTCTCTTATGGATAACAAAGTGCACTCCACACAATAGTTATTTGTGCGTTTTTCTATTAATACAAGTATGTATCTCTATTAAGCAACAGTTTGGCAGAGAAAGTTGAAAAAGAAATTTTCATTTCAAATTTCTAAACTATGCATGTTGGTTACCTTCATGTTCAGTTTCATCATTTACATTGCGATTTATGCTTGCACCACAGTGAAATATCAATTGATCCATGCACTATGAGAAATCATTGGCTGCCGTAGCAACTTTTTGTGGTAAGAAATATGATGCAGTTTTTGATCAGAGATGACTTATTCCTTTGAATTGTTGGAGCCATACATTACACAGCACACCAATTGCACCATTAGAAATGCATGGAGTTTCAAGGTTAATCATGCCTGCCCCATGGTTATGGTAACCCAACAAATTTCGCGTCATCAGCCACACTGGCAACTGTTGTTATCATCAAATTTGTCACCATCCAGCCCTTCCTACATGAATAACGTGATAAGCAAACTGTTTTCGTGTTTTTTTTGTTGTTGTTGTTTTGTTTTGTTTTTTTGACCATGCATTGATGAATTTTCAAACAGTTTTAAATAAAATGTACTTTAAAACTCTGCCAATTAAATGGCACAGAGAGACTGGCCGTCTGCTCTCATTTCCACAGTGGTAAAGCAAGAATAAGAAAATGGGAAAATATCTCTACTGATGAACTGAAATGCGTGAGTAGACTCAACAGATCTATGAATACAGTAATGAGAGATTCTTCAGTGTACAACACAATTAACTGTTAAATCCGTACTTTTTTGTAAGTCATGCATGTTCTCAAAGTTTGCCATTGTCATGAAACTGTATGTATGTATGTTGATATATGTATGTGTGTGTTTGTGTGTGTCCTTAATTTAATCTTGAACACAAACAACTGATTACGGCAAAACGGCCTGATGGGCATGTTATTACAATCAGCTTAAGCTTTTTGTGGTGTGCTGCAGGTTTTCTCTTGATCTGTATATCTATGTATGTGTGTGGGTGTGTGTGTTTAACCTTGAGGACAAATAAGAGATTATGGCAAGATGGCCTTATCGGCAGACTATTACATTCAGCTTAAGCCTATGGCAGTATGCTGCAAGTGTTTCTCTTGAACTGATTGTCCTACTGTAGACATCACTGTGTGAACATTTTGTGGAAATGACAGGCAAAGAATTTTGAATTAATGGTGTTATTTTATGGTTGTGGTTTTGATGGATTCTTCTGTGTCTGTTATTGTTAATTTTTGTAGTACCTCTGTTTCTGACAACAAAATGTTCTTGGTGCTGGCCGAAGTTATGCTTATCTGACTAGTTTCACTCAAAATTCAAACTGAATCCAGTGAGATGACGTTATGTGAAAATTGAGCATGCTTACAGTCCTCGTCACTTTAAAACAAGAAGTATGCTTGAGTTTGTGTCAAATCCTTGTTGTATAACTCTGAAGAACTCACTGTTGTGTTTATCATTGTGATCAAATGAAATGTTGTGTTGTATGTACTGAAACAAAAAGAAAAAACACACAAAACAAAGACAAAAAACAAAAAAAATTAAAAATGAAAAAAAAATCTGTGTGTTTGTGTACCATTAGAAAAATATTTGGAAAACACGTTATTCTTGTTATGTCTTTCACTTCTGTGTGTCTGCAGGATGGGATCAGTCTTCGTATAAAAAATATTTAATAGTTATTTCAGTTATAAGTGGTAAGTAACATTATTACAGTTATTGCAATTAAAAGTTATAAATAACATTTCTGGTTGTGGATCTTGCTTTGTGAAGGTACGAATGCCAGCAAACATACTAGTCACAAAAGAAAAAAAGAGTGTTATGAGATGAACATATGGTCAGCTCAGATAACTTCAAGTAAAATATTTTCAAATCACAGTAAATTTTAAGTATTTGTCATGTTTCTACCAGCTTCACATTTTCTCTTAAGAAGTTGGACAGGGGAGTGGGGACCCAGGATGGTCAACCATACTGACAGTGTACCATAACACACCCATTTAACACATTTTGTGCAAAACAGCAAACAAGAGACCTTCACTATTTTCATTGACTACAGCAAAGTGTTCGATGGTGTCATAGAGAAGATGGGCTTTCCCAAACATCAAATTTCTCTTTTTGTTGTCCTATACAAAAAAGCAGCAATTAGATGAACAGCCAAAGCAAGCAAGAATAGAGTCTGTCAAGGCTGCGGCCTCTCACCTCATCTCTTCAACATATACACAGGGCATGTTGTGAGAGAAGCAGACATTGAAGACATGGGAACAAAAATTGGCAGTCGAAACGTCATTTTTCTATGATTTGCTGATAATACACTGATGTTTGACAATATCACTAGCATGAAAAGAATTCTGTGCAGAGAAGACACTGTGGGCAAGAAGGCGGGTCTAAATCTGAATGCCAAGAACACAGAAATAATACACCTAAAAGGAGAAGAAAGTCAAACACACCATACTCAAATCAACAAGACTGCGTTAAAGCTCATAATCTTACCTGGATTGAACTAAATACATCAAACTAGGAATAGGAATGGCAAAACGAAATATGTTCCTACCCGATAACATTTGGAAAGACAGAAGCATATCAACAGCCCTTGAAAACAAAATTCTTAAATGTCTGATCTGGCCAGTAATGCTATATGGTTGCAAAGGCTGTACATGCAGAAAAGCAGATGAAAATCAGATCGAAGCACCAGAGAAGTGGCTCTGCAGATGGCTTCTTAGAGTCAAATGGACCAATAAAAGAACAAATTAAAGCATTTTGAATTAACTCACAGTCCAACATTGACTGCTGGAAGAAATAAACAAAAGAAAAATGAAATACATCAGCCATGCAACATGCACTATCAACACAAACCTAATGACATTAAGTTCACATGGAAAAGTTGAGGGAAAAAAAAATCGTCAGGCCACCCACCTCAAACAAACATCACCAACATAGCAGTTTGAAGGTCTATGAAGTGGCACAGAAAAGTCAGCTCCAGAGTAATAGGCGGAGAGGCGTTGTGACATCTGTTGTGGTCGCTGATGGGCGATGGGTGACTTGTATTGAAAATAAACTGGTTTCAGTTTTTCACAGTGATGACTTTGTAGCATTGAACATTCAACTCCATGTAACATTAAACATTCAGTTCCAACTGGATTTAGGTTGGTATATAACCGAAAAGTCAGCTCCGGAGTAATAGGAGGAGAGGAGTTGTGACATCTGTTGTGGTCGCTGATGGGCGGTGGGTGACTTGTATTGAAAATAAACTGGTTTCAGTTTTTTCACATGACGACTTTGTAGCATTAAACATTCAACTCCATGTAACATTAAACATTCAATTCCAACTGGATTTAGGTTGGTATATAGTAGCCAAGATATAAGTACTTCAATGTTTTAAAGATAATTTTGGACATACAGTGATCCATATGTAGGACCATGTTTATTTGGATCTTAAGCATATAACCATGCGTAAGACTAGCTATATGATCCAAATTCGGTTTTAAAACAACCTGTAAACAACCAATAAATCCATGCTAACTTTTGTAAATGCTTTGCATTGTCATGACCTTGACCTTAGAAGATCAGTGTGATCCAAATTTGTTTTAAAAAAAATCTGTAAACAAGCATTATATCCTTTCTAACATTTGTTAATAATGTTTTGCATAGTTTTGACTTTGACCTTTGAAGATGTTATACTTGCAGAATACAACTTTTGTTCAGCAACACACATTTTTACTGAATTTGGTTACAATCCACCTTGAAATCAGTGAGACATATTCAAGTAAAATGGTTTTATTTTGAACTACCCAAGCACAAATTTTGGATCCACAGTCCATATTTTAAGTATTTGTGGCTACTTAAACATTGAAAGGGATCTGTACATCAAACTTGGTTAAAGTTCACCCACAAACAGCTTAAAAACATTTTGATGTCATGTTTTGACACGTTTTGTTCACATGTATCTATATCTATCATCCTCCCATTCAATGCCTGATAAGATAATTTTCCTTTTTTTTAGGTGGGGTGGGGGAGATAAAAAGAAGTTATCTACACAGAGCTGTGTACATGCCGATCTGTGTTTGTAAGTTTGTTGGTTATTGGTTTGCTGCACATCTTTTGAAATGCCTCTTAATCGTTGCCCCCCATACCATTCATTGTTGGTTCTCCAATACTCCTCCAGACCTACCGAAGATCAGGTGACCATGACAGCAGACATGAAGGGCCACAAAATTTAAGATAATTGTTTCTCAGTGTGAAAATGATACATGAAAATAGCTATGGTAGTGATGACTCTATGGAATCTGTTTTAGATAACTGTGTGACAGGGCTGGTGCTGTGTGGGCCTACTTACTTTTTCTGCATATATTCTGGTGTTAACTAGGGTTGAGAAATATAAACACCTGTGGTGTTGGTCAGGATATTTGAGCGGTACCCTCAGTGACACATCAATGAAATGGATGAGATCTGACTGTGTGGTCCTGGTCTTCCCAGTGAGCCCTTAAACGTGGTCAACTCGGAAGGAGCTGGTTGAGGCACAGTGACAGAAACAATGGGGTTCAAACTCCATCTCCTTTCATCACAACAGTGTGATAACCACTTCACCTCGACGACTTGTGTGTTGATTGTCTTGATCACAGGCCATTAAAAACCCGTGGATTGTCTTGATCACAGCTCTTATAAAACCAGTGGACTGTCTAGATCACAGCTTTTTAATAAAAAACAAAAACAAAAAAGTGGATTGTCTTTATCACAGGCCTTTAAGAACCAGTGGATTGTCTTGATCACAGGCGTTTAAAAAAATGGATTGTTTTGACCAAAGACATTTAAAAACCAGTGGATTGTCTGGATCACAGGCCTTTAAAAACTAGTGGATCGTCTTGGATCACAGGCCTTTAAAAACCAGTGGATTGTCTTGGATCACAGGCCTTTAAAAACCAATGGACTGTCTTGATCACAGGCCTTTAAAAGCCAGTGGATTGTCTTATCCACAGGCCTTTAAAAACCAGTGCTTTGTGAAGTAAGAGGAGAGAGATTCTTAACTGTCTCCACAGAGTGTACTTTAATTCCTCTACTTTCAACGAGAAAGTGGATGGGGAAAATTCTAATGACTTTTTAAAATATGTTAGCATGAAGATTTTTCTTAACCCTACCATGAAAAAACGGCGAATAATTCTCATCTTCAGGGTTGCTTTATTTGGTACCACCTCTATGGCGCTACGAGATAATGAATATTTTCTGCCTTGAGAGAGATGTCGATAATGCTCATTGTCAGAATGTTCGTGGTTAAAGGTTTTCAGTGTGCTGTATATGGGACCCAAATGCGGTAAATAACCAAGAAGGGTCACCTGTAGCTTGGTGAAGGATCTGGAGTTGAAAAAAGCCGCGTTAGTTTTTAAGCAGTGCTGGTGTAACCCTCATGTTAAGGGTTAACCATTAAGACATCGGATCTCCTTCCAGAATAGCTTATGAGAAGAAGACCACCTTACGGGTGAGTTTATCAAGGTGCATCCCCATATGCTATGTAAGAATGAGCCAGAAGATGGTTCAGCATCATAGGGTCTCTTTGTGTGAGACCAAGCATCATGTTGGGTGGTAGATGGCGAGGCATCAAGCAGGAAATTGAGCTGCATGATCATGGTCCAAAAGGTTGACTGGTAGCCATCGGTGTTGCTTCTCACAAACTGTATTCAAATCCATGTTATCACATGTAGTCTCTAGCTACCTTATTATAAGGCAGAGTGTCCATTTCTATGCCTTCAGATTGAATTTGGGAGACAAGCGTCTGACCATCTCCGTAAAGAAAGCTGAAAAGATGTCCACCGTTGATAGAAACCGTTAAGGCTCAAATGCGTCTTTTAAGAGGCTAATACGAGAAGGTCATTTCTGATTGCAGAATGCTGACTGTTTAACTCTCTCTCTCTCTCTCTTTCTCTCTCTCTCTTTCTCTCTCTCTCTTTCTCTCTCTGTCTCTATCTGTGTCTGTCTCTCTATCTGTCTGTCTGTCTCTCTCTCTCTCTCTCTCTCTCTCTCTCTCTCTCTCTCTCTCTCCTCTCTCTCTCTCTCTCTCCTCCCTCTCTTTTTCTCTTTGTCTTTGTCTAGCGCCGTCCACGAGCATAGTGGTATACTTGTATTAACCTTTTGACTCCCGCACCCTACCCACCAACTGCAAAAACGTAAACCTTTGACTCCCTCACCCTATCCACCAGCTTCCTGTAGGAAGCTCGTGGACAGGGTGAGGGAATCAAAGGGTTAACTTTTTGCTTTGATAGTATGGTTGATAATGCAGGATGGTGGTGGGCAGGGTGCGGGGGTCAAAGGGTCAATGTAGAACATCTGTTCTAAGAGCTTAATGTAAAAGCCCGCAAATTTAAGAATTTGTTGCTCTCCCTCTCTCTCTTTATATATATATATATATGTGTGTGTGTGTGTGTGTGTGTGTGTGTATGTATATATACATACATACATATATATAATATATATATATATATATATATATATATATATACATATATACATATATGTATATATTTCTCCTCTCCCGCTCTCTCTGTTTCTCTGTCTCTGTCTGTCTCTGTCTCTCTCTCTCTTTCTCTCTTTAAGTACCGACTTAGCAGTAAAAAAGGTAAGACGAGTGGGGTTGTCACTATCAACGAGAAAGAAGAGAAAGGGAAATAAATTATAGGCCATTCATAATTTCACGCTGGCCGCAAGTTAGAGATCGTAAGTCTTCCGTTAACTGGCGGACCAGAAAAGATTTATTGTTGTTTTGGATACTAACAGAGAGAGAGAGACGGGGTAAGGGTATATGTGCGTGCATACGCACGAGCGTACAGTGTAGTTTTAGTTATGCGTGTGTTAATATGTGTATGTACGCGAGTATATGCGTGTGCATGTGCGTACATACTTATAAATGTGAAGAGATAGAATGATCAAGTGAATCTGCCGGACATGTTTATGTGCGCACGCGTGTGATGGAGTATGTGTATGTGTGCTTGTTTATGTGTGTTTGTGTATGTTTTCGTGCGTGTGTATAATATGTGTGTACGCGTGTGTATGTATGTATGTGTGTGTGTGTGTGTGTGTGTGTGTGTGTGTGTCTGTCTGTCTGTCTGTCTATCTGTCTATCTGTCTTTCTGTCTATTTAATAACGACCAACTCCTACTTGTCTCAAAAATTACATGTTTCCGTATATTGGCAAAACGTACATGATTTCCATAATTCAAAAATGAACACCACACACTAATATACTCACCTCAGTCATAAAGTGTGTTACTTGCATTCACAACGTTTGATATAACAGAAATGCTAACAAACAAACCAAAACCTACATGTCTTAGCAATCAACCAACGAATCAGCAGACAAGGAAAGGAGCGACTGTCACAGATACAAACACTGCCGTTTAATTGCAGTCAAGTGGTCAAAAAGATGATCACGTCTGCTGCCCCCAATCTACACTGAATCTTCCTTCGAAAAAAATATATTGATTATGTCAACGGAAAATGATAATCACAGTCTGTCAAATATAGATCAATGCTGAAATTTAATGTCGCGAGTTCAATCCCACCTGGCTATATAAAGTTGGATTGTTCCTGCCTGTCGTGATGTTCCAAATATTCTGGTAGTGTCAGTGTTTGACAGGTCCCATTCCCTTTCCCATTTTAAGACTTTGCCAGTTGATAGAGTTTCTTACAGATTCCTTGAATCTGCAAGATAACTGGGGCAGATTCGGATGAAGCGCATATGGAATTATCCGAAATCCCCCTTGACCAAACTCTAAGCTTCAATGTATAGATAAAACGGGCATTTCTCTGTGGAATGCTAAATGCAAAGTCAGTGAAGAAAGACCCTTTATTTCAACGGTAAAACGACTTTGAATAGTACGTGTATCCAAAACGGTCATAAACAACTTGTTCTTGAAAGATTACTGCTGGTTGTATTATATGTGTGGGTGTCAAATTCACTACAGCGCTCTAAAGGTAGCTTCAAGTTCCCGATCTGGGGATAAGAAACTGTCTCTTTTAGAATTCTGCCCCTAAACGACTCATTAAGCATGACTGACAAATGGACACCAGGCGACAAGCTGAGTGGCATGTTTCTGCGGCGTCTTGGAGTTCTAGGCTCATGGGATAAGCATTAAGTGTGTGCCAAGTCTTTGTTGCTATATGCAAATGTTACACTGATCTTTATCCAGCTGAATCACAACTACAGTAAAGCTGCTTCATTCTAACGGCCATAATTGAAATATAACAGTAAGCTAATACTCATCACTTACACAGACCTAAGACTTGTTAAATCAAACTTTAAAAAAAATTAAATATCGCTGTATTTCAATGAAATTTAGACTTAACACATTCCAGAGTTATCGCTGATTACAGAAAACGCCTCGCACACTCCATCTATCAAAACGGCCATAAACAGGCTTACGTTTGAAAGATGTCTGATGGTTTGCTCTATGGAAGTGTCAGGTTCACCCGGGCTTTGACACAAAGCACCAGAGGTTCCCCTAGTGAAAGCGAAGAGACTACTCTTACATCTCTTTGGCGAGAGTGGAAATCCTCTTTTCAGCTTCTTGACCGCGAAACGATCCATTAACCACGGCTGACGAGAGAACTCCAAAACTGGAAGAATAGCGCCATGGGAGCAGCCGTCTAAAAGCTCTCGGCACTTGGCGAAATATAAAGTTAACGTACATTGATATATTTCATTCCATATCTTCTCCTTTTTTTCAATTCATTTCAGAGGTCGACAAGAGGATCGGGAAGGCAGCCACAACACTAGCCCGCCTCACACAAAGGGTGTGGACAAATCCCAAGCTGACCACAAAGACAAAGATGGCTGTATACAACGCCTGTGTACTCAGCACCTTGCTGTATGGCAGCGAGGCGTGGACCACGCATGCTCATCAGGAGAAAAGGCTCAATACCTTCCACCTGAGAAGCCTACGGCGCATACTTGGCATTTCCTGGCAAGACAAGGTGACCAACACCGAAGTCCTAACCTGCGCTGGCCTCCCAACCATGCATACCATGCTGAGACAGCGTCGGCTACGCTGGTTGGGCCACGTTCGCCGCATGGAAGATGGTCGCATCCCAAAAGACATCCTTTATGGTGAGCTTGCCACAGGGCAGAGAAACATTGGCCGCCCACAGCTGAGATACAAAGAGTTTGCAAGCGTGACATGAAGGCGCTTGAGATCAACACTGAGTCCTGGGAGGACCTCGCAGACAACCGCAACAGCTGGAGAACTACTCTCAAGAAACAGCTGCGGATTGGTGAGGACAAACTGTCAGCTGCTGCAGCAGAAAAGCGAGTTCGCAGAAAAGGGATGACAGCCAATAGACCAGCATCAGCATACACATGCGACCGCTGCGACAGAGACTGCCTCTCTCGCATTGGTCTGTACAGTCACAGGGGACGCTGCTTGGACCAAGCAGACAGCCCATCTAGACATTAGAACGGATGTATTTTGTCCATGGTCAGTCATGACCGAAGGAGGCCTACTACTATTGCCTTAAAGACTGTCCAATGTTATTCAAAGTGTAAAGTTGCAACATTCATCAGTATAAGCTTACTTAATTTGGAAAAAAAAATTCTTCAAGGGATTTGAATCTGTGCTTATGATATTAGTTTAGCTACAGTTTTCTTATTCCAAAACTGGAATGGGCCTGTTCATAATTACCATGCAGGCTACTCTTGCAAATGTTTCTGATGCCACCAAGCCTTTGCCGTTCAATTCTTAAAAACCCGTCCATTGAAACATAGGGAAGCTGTGTATGTGTGTGTGTGTGTGTGTGTGTGTGTGTGTGTGTGTGTGTGTGTGTGTGTGTGTGTGTGTGTGTGTTTGTGTGTGTGTGTGTGTGCACGCGCGCGGGCGTGTGTGTGTGTTTCAGGGAGGGGAGGAGGGAGGGTGAGAGGAAGGAAGGGAGAGAGAGAGAGAGAGAGAGAGAGAGAGAGAGAGAGAGAGAGAGAGAGAGAGAGAGAGAGAGAGAGAGAGAGAGAGAGAGAGAATGATTAGGGCGCACACATACAAAGATGGATGAACGAAGACTGGAAACAAAGTGCAAAGAAATAGAAGACCGACACAAAACAGGCCCTAAGTTTATGTACAGAAACACTGAAGAAATAGCTCACAGGAAAAGGCATGCACATCCATGGTTGTTTAAAATCAAAAGTGGTATGATTGTATGGAAAGAGACAAAATATTAGGTAGACAGGGAGGGTGCATTGATGACATTTTTGACGATTACAGAAGGGAGGAATACATCATAAGAAAGAACGTTAAAGGATCACCAGTAATGAAAGATGAAGTTAGGACAGCAAGGAAAAGAATTAAACAGGGAAAAGCCCCCGGACCAGACAATATTACTATCGAAACGACTGAGGCTGTAGATGAATTTGGCATTGATATAGTTTGATATAGTAATTAACAGTCCTCCTAATGAAAAATATGACACCGGAAAAATCCCTAAAGACACGTCAAATTAAATTTTCATTGCAATTCTAAGAAAACAGGGGTCATAGAATGCAAATCCATATACAATTAAGATTCTACTAAGAATAATCTTGATGAGGATAGTGAACAGAATCAAAAGAAAAGTAGAAGAATAATGTGGAGTTGCTGGTTAATGCCGTATATGTCATAAAAACTCTCATATAAAGATCAAGTGAGTTGAGTAAGGATTTCTGTTTATGTTTGTTGATCATACCCGAGGCTTTTTGATCGGGTAATACACGAAAAACTGATCAACCAAATGGAAAAGCTCAGTATTGATTAAAAAGATCTTAAGAATAGTAAGGAACTGTGCTGGGAACAAACAGCTGCAATGAGAGTAAAGAATTATATAAGCTCTTTTCAGAATATCAAAAGAGG
This sequence comes from Monoplex corrugatus, assembly GCA_030674185.1. Classification (NCBI taxonomy): domain Eukaryota; kingdom Metazoa; phylum Mollusca; class Gastropoda; order Littorinimorpha; family Ranellidae; genus Monoplex; species Monoplex corrugatus. Next base: position 75,584,032 of record CM060310.1, on the reverse strand, counting down.
GGTTAAACAGGAATGTATTCTGTCACCAGATTTGTCACTTTACAGCAACCATCATGAAAAACCTAGAAGAATGTCCCAGGATAGATGTAGGAGGAAAAATGATAACCAATCTTCGTTATGTGGAAGACACCGTTCTAATTGCAGAAAATGAAAACGACCTTCAAAATTTTGTGAATGTGTAATAGAAACTGAAAGCAGAAGTAAAACTCTTGAGGTAAATAGTTATGTTGTTCGTCCGTCGTGATCGACGATGACCAAGGAGCATCACGATTCATGTGTCCGGCTGTGACTGATGAGGCCGATTCGTGCGTGGAAGGCTCGGCCGCAGATGAGACACATGTGTTCTGCTGGATTGTGGACTTCGGAGTTGGCTCGGGATTTACGCATCTCTCGTTTCTTTTGTGCTCCACTGATCCTGCTTTGTTCGTAAGAGGCGGCACCTTCGCCAACGCAGCATCTCCATGATGAGCGGTCTTGTGTAAGGGCCTCCCATGTCTTGGTGTCGATACCGAAGTTTTTCAGGGACGCTTTAAGTGTGTCCTTGAAGCGCAGCTTTGGCCTTCCTCGCGAGCGTATGCCGTGTGCTAGCTCACCATAGAGCAGTCTCTTCGGAAGACGCGTGTCTTGCATACGCACGATGTGTCCGGCCCATCTGAGCTGGGCTCTTCTGAGCAGGGTGTGAATGCTAGTCATTCCGGCCTGATCGAGGACATCTGTGTCAGGTATTCTATCCTTCCAGGTGATCTTCAGGAGCTGTCTGAGGCAGTTGATGTGGAATCGGTTGAGTTTCTTGGCATGGCGCTCGTATACAGTCCATGTCTCACAGGCATACAGAAGGGTTGGCAGAACGGCTGCCTTGTATACCTTCAGCTTGGTGGACAGTTTGATACCTCTCCTGTCCCATACCGATACCCTGAGGCGTCCGAAAGCTGAACTTGCTTTGGCAATGCGTGTGTCTACCTCAGTGTCTATGTTCACTGATCTTGAGATCGTGCTTCCGAGGTACGTAAAATTGTCCACAGCTTTCAGGGTTTCTCCCTTGACAGTGATGCTTGGTTCTGAGTACCGCTGTTGTGGTGCAGGCTGAAACATGACTTCGGTCTTCTTTGTACTGATGGTGAGTCCGAAGTTTGTGCAGGATGATGCGAACTGATCCATGCTCTGCTGCATTTTTGCTTCAGTGGTGGCGTTCAGAGCGCAGTCATCGGCGAACAGGAGGTCGCGGACCCAGTCTTTTTCAACCTTGGTCTTCGCCTGAAGCCTGAGGGCATTGAGGAGCCTTCTGTCTGTCCTGTGTCTGAAGCCAATGCATGTGTCATGGTCGTCATAGAATGCGTCTGAGAGCATGGCCGTAAACATCATACTGAACAGTGTTGGCGCCAGTACACAACCCTGCTTGACACCGTTCGTGACTGAGAAAGTCTCGGAGCAATCTCCGTTGTCCAACACACGTGCCTGCATGCCGTCATGAAATTGGGGTACCATGTTGATGAACTTTGATGGGCATCCGAACTTCTCCATAATTCTCCATAGTCCTTCACGGCTGACCGTGTCGAAGGCCTTTGTCAGATCAACGAATGTCGTGTAACAGGTCTTGGTGTTGTTTCTGACACTTTTCTTGCAGTTGTCGTGCTGCGAATATCATGTCGATTGTCCCGCGTGATTTTCTGAAGCCGCACTGTGTTTCTGGTAGGTGGCCATTTTCCAGGTGAACGATAAGGCGGTTGAGGAGGACTCTTGCAAGGATCTTACCGGCAATGGCGAGCAGAGAGATTCCCCTGTGGTTGTCACAGGTTTGCCTGTTGCCCTTCTTGTAGAGATGGACAATGGTCGCGTCCTTCAGTTCCTGGGGGATGGATTCTTGTTCCCACATGCTCTCGAACAACTCTGTTAGCTTTCGGGTCATGACTGGTCCACCTGCTTTGTATATTTCTGCTGGAATGGAGTCAGAGCCTGGAGCTTTGCCGTTTGAAAGGTGCTTGATTGCTGCCGTGATCTCTGATTCCGTTGGGGGTGCTGCCAGTTCGGTGTTTATTGGCATTCGCTGTTGCTAGTAGATGCACGATTGAGGACGCTGTCGAAGTGCTCGGCCCAACGTTGTAGGATGGCATTTTTGTCAGTGAGAAGTGTTGATCCGTCGGCGTTGAGCAGCGGCGATGTTCCTTGGGGCTGTGGCCCATACAAGGTTTTTAGGCGTCATAAAAGCACTTGTAGTTGTTGGTATCAGCATGCTTCTGTATTTCGTCCGCTTTTCTGCAAAGCCAGGAATCTTGCATTTCTCTGAGCTTTGTCTGCACTTTGTTTTTGATTGATTTATAGGCAGCTTCCTTGGAGGTAGACTTTGGGTCTTGCTGGTGTGCTCTGAAGACTTTTCGCTTTTCTTCCAACAATATCTGAATGTCGGCGTCGTTTTCATCAAACCAGTCCTGGTGTTTACGCTGGTTGATATCGAGTTGCTCCCTCGCTGAGTTGTAGACGACGTCTCGGAAGGCTGCCCAGTCCTCATCCACACTTTTGGAGCCCAGATTTAGGCCTTCGAACTGTGCATCAAGGTCATTTCTGAAGTTTTGATACACAGAGGGTCGTTTCAGCTTTGTGACGTTCAGTCTTTTTTTGAACCTCTTTCCTTGTGGACATCGTCTTGGCTGGATAGAGATGTTGAGTCTAGAGATGATGAGCCTATGGTCAGTCCAACATTCTGCGCCGCACATGGCTTTCGTTACTCTGACGTCCTGCCTGTCTTTTTTCCTAACGATGACGTAGTCGATGAGATGCCAGTGCTTCGAGCGAGGATGCATCCAAGACGTCTTGTTGCGGTTTGGCAGGCGGAAGATTGTATTGGTGATGAGCAGGTCATGTGCCGCACAGGTCCTCAGGAGTAGGTGCCCATTGCTGTTGCTCTTTCCGACTCCATTTCGTCCGATAATCCCTTCCCACGTTTTGTGATCTGTCCCAACTCTGGCATTGAAGTCGCCAAGAATCAACAACTTGTCTTCTTTGGGTACAGTCGCGAGTAGGGATTCCAGGTCTTCGTAGAACTTGGCCTTTGCTTCCTCTGTGTTGGTCATTGTAGGGGCATAGGCGCTCATGAGGGTGGCATGACGTTTTCCTCTTAGTGGAAGGCGCAACGACATGAGTCGGTCGTTAGTTCCTTTCGGGAGGCTGGTTAGTTTACCGACCAGATTTGATTTGATGGCAAAGCCCACTCCCGCCTCACGACGTTCGTCGCTACCGCGACCACTACAGAAGAAGGTATAGCCAGCTTTCGTTTCTGACAATTGGCCTTCGTTTGCGAGCCTGGTCTCGCATAGAACTAAGATGTGGATGGTGTACCTATCGAGTTCTCTTGCAATCAGTGCTGTACGTCGTTCAGGTCGGTTTGCACTTGGGTTGTCCAAGAGCGTGCGCACATTCCATGTGCCGATAGTGAGCGGAGTCACCAAGAGTTTTTTATTTTTGTTTTTCGATCGCATGAGTGGGATCCCCGTCTGCCACGGTAAGCAAGCCAGGTTATCCAGACCTGCCACTTCGCCACTCGCAAATCGCCTTAGGACTCCAGTTTTACAGTAGTGATGCCTTGACTTGCGCGTGAATTGGATTATAGTGAGGGAGAGTTGCACAGATCGTCAACCTCACTCTCTCGTCCCGAACCATCGTGATCCAGTGGCAAGACATGATCAAGATGGCTGGCGATGGGTAGGGATGCAGTGGATGGCCAGAGTGTCCTATTGTGCCTCACAATGCCCTGTTGAAGCTCCACAGCGCCGTTGCTACAACTGCCTTTCTGCCCGTTGAACCACAGGAGTAATTTCTTCCGCGCAGTCCGCCAGATGTAGACTTTGAAGAGACTAGGTAGACAAGCCCTAGCGAATCACAACAAGGGTCATATATTCACACCATAGAATGTAAAAGAACTTACACTCTATGCCCCACCCCCACTCCATTCACATGCCCCCCCCCCCCTTTTTTTTTTTTTTCTTTTTTTTTCTATTAGGTAAATAGTAAGAAGATTGAAATTATGGTAATCAGTGAAAAACAAGAAATTTCCTCATGCAAAATAACAGCAAATGGCACAACATCGAGACAGTTTGATAAGTTTAAATATCTGGGAACGGTCATCTGACCAGATGGCAGATGCACATTAGAAATATTAGATTGCAATCTTTCCATGAAGCAGCATGTAAATAATATTTGCAAAGCCGCATATCTCCAACTCCGGAAAATCAGTTCCATTCGGCATCTTCTCACTACTCAGGCAGCACAAACCCTGGTTTGTTCTTTGGTACTGTCAAGACTTGATTACTGTAATTCCCTCCTTGTTGGCTGTCCACACTACTTGATCCAAAAACTACAGAAAGTCCAAAATGCGGCAGCTAGACTGGTCTGTAGGGCTAAAAGGAGAGATCATATTACACCACTTCTGCAGTCTCTTCACTGGTTACCAGTATCTGCACGGATACAATACAAAATAGCTACTCTGACTTTCTCGTCTCTTACAGGCACAGCTCCCCCTTATGTTTCAGAAATGATTTCAACATACCTGCCATCACGACAGCTCCGATCAAGTTCTGACACCCGTTTGCTAATTGTACCTCGTGTAAAAACTCAGTCGTTTGGTGAACGCTCTTTCTCTTTCTCAGCTCCTCTCTTTTGGAACAGTCTCCCATATGACCTTCGCCATGCTCCTTCTCTCACATCTTTCAAAACCGGTCTCAAGACCTACCTGTTCAAAAATGCTTTTGAGACAACACTCCATATTCACTCTTGATTCTATCATTCCTCCTTATCCCATTGTTGAAGAGGGTGCATGCTGTGTGTGTGTGTGTGTGTGTGTGTGTGTGTGTGTGGGTGTTTTGTTGTCATGCATAGTTCTGTTTTCCTTTCCATATTTGTGTGTAGTGATGTGGTATGAGATGTGTTATTATGTTATCATGTGGTATTATGCGGTATGATGTGTTTTGCAGTATGAAGTGTGACATATCTGTCCATATGTCTTATGTTATATGTGTACACTATTTGTGGCTGTTCTGTGCGTCTATTATGTGAAGCGCCTTGTGCTCCCTCCTTGTGAGGGAGGAAGGCGCTCAACAAATGTCCAATATTAATATCCAGCAGAATTGGCCAAGCCAAAACAGCATTCAAGAAAATGAAAAGCGTACTTTCCAAAAAATGCGTATCGATTAACATGAGGAAAAGAGTTCTTCAGTGTTATATAGAACTAATGCTGTTGTACGGATGCAAAGCCAGGACAATCAACAAGCAAAGTCAGAACAAGAGTGGGGCAGCTGACATGTGGTTTCTGAGAAGAATATTACGAGTTCCATGGACAGCATAGAAAACAAACAAGACAATCTTGAAAAAAGCAAACACAAAAAGAAGATTAATGAAGAAGATTAGGAAAAGAGAAGCAGCACTTATAGGATAATTCATGAGGCAAGGAAACTTTGAGCACCTAGTCACAAGAGGAAAGTTATAGCGGAAAAGAGCCCCAGATAGACCCAGAGCGAAAATATTGCAGAGTGGATGGGGAAAGAAAGGGTAGGAGGTACACTTGTACCAATGAAAAGATAAATTTATACGGAGGGCCATGATCGCCATGCAGCGTGGCACATGAAAATGATGATGATGATGCTGACGGAAGCATCGAGTTGTCTGCTCCTTACGAAAGTATTCTTTTACGCTGAAGTTGTCAAAAGTGTCACATACTCAACAGACGACAATTTGTAGGGGAGTTGTTGCTGTGTGTTGATGATGTGGTAATCACACGCACATTCCACAGGGGACGTTCGCAGTACAGTAATCTTGTTTTAATGTACTGAAATGTATACAAAGCATTCAAACACGATACTAGCACAAGTCGGTCCCTTTGTTTAGTAACTGTAATGGTGTATTAACATACGCGTCAGTACCGATACTGCGATAGTCGATACTGTTGGCGGCTAGGTCAGACTCCAGTCTCGAGTCTGTCGAGACAGTGGTGAGTGTTAAATCTTGTACCTTTCGAGTCAATATATATAACTGAAGGTAAACACAATATTGTAGAATTCTGAACACATTTATTTTAAGCAGTATTGTATAACAGTCAGGCAGCCATCATTCTAGTATCTTCTTCCGACCAATCATTTCGATCTGCATATTAATCATAAATCACGGGACGCAACTCTAAGCATTATTTACAATAATGTTACAGTGAGTACCGCTTTTTTGATGTTGTTGGTTTGCTTCATTTTACTACTTTTAAAAAAGCTTGATATCGATTTGAAATAAAATAAAAGCCATTCTAACATTTCCCTTTAAAATGTAGATTTCTAATCTAGATCTAGCCCTAAAGAGATCTAGATCTATGAGCTGTGTTATGACGTCACTCCAGTCCAAGAGGAGTTATTTTTTCTTCCCTACGGGTCGCGTCTGCGAGTACGCAGAAAGGTCCGTGTCGGCTTTGTCGGTTGCATGCTTTTGTACTGTTTACCACGTTGACACCAGTAGGAAAAATAAATGAAGGAAGATAGGAAATAAAAAGTTAGAGATGATAAACAATTGTTATGGGAAGGATGTCACAACAAACAGTCGAGAAAAAGACAAAACTACAGATCACCACGTGTGAACGAGGTTAAAACAAAAAATATGGAGGGGGCCGGCACTGCAGAGATGGCGTGAATGGCTGGCAGTTTCAGTTCAAAGGCCTTATATTTGATTCAAACATGACCTACAGATTTATTTGTTCTGACCACTTTGAAAATAGTAAGTTATCATGAGTGCAACAGATCTATTTGTTTTTGATGCATGCATGATCTTGAGAGAGATCTACTATCGCTTTTACACACACACACACACACACACACACACACACACACACACACACCACACACACACACACACACACACCACACACACACACACACACACACACACACACACACACACACACACACACACACACACACACACACACACACACACACACACACACACACACACACACACACACACACTCAACCTTTTAGAAGAATACCGGTGATTCTTTTTGAGATCTCAAAAGCAGTCTTATGCCTGTCGCCTAATTCTGTGTTGTTGTCGGCCACTCCCTCCAGTGACACTTAGTGTAATGCCAAGTTTGTCCAGTCTTTTAGCGAATGGCACTTCAAAGTTCGTCGGATTTCTGATTAAATTGAAAAAAGGGGAGTATGAACAAAAAAGGTAACAGTAATCTGTTATAAATGTATAAATGGACAGACAGGAAAGGCATACTATTGCTTTAGAATTTTCTTTGGACGTTGGTTTTGCCCTTGTTATGCTAAACAGGGGGTGGGGGCAGTTGTGGCAGTAACGGGATAGAGTGATTGATACAAAGTCATGTTGAAAACTTGCGTGTCAGTCTGTAAAATGATTCTGGTACATAAGTGAAACAAAGTAATGCAGATAGATCATCAACTGTTTTTCTTCACGTTTTCATCCTAGTTTGCACGCTTTGGTAATTATGGCATGAGACACTGTACTTAAAAAAGTTTGTAGCACAATGGTTATTTTGTTGGGGAGTGAAATCGCAAATGCCTCAATATTGTCAAACTAGTATTCTAAGTATATGCTGTATTTTAGGACTAGGGGAAGTGAGATGGAAGGGTGCAGGCATGATAACATCAGGAGAGTATACAGTAATACATTCTGGTGGAAACTCACATGAAACTGAAAGAGGAGTAGGCATCGTATTGGACAGGGACAAATCAAATTCAATTAGGGGATACTGGGCTGTGTCTGAGAGAGTTTTGCTGGTTAAATTGGGTGGTAGGCCATTTGTATCAATATCGTTCAGGTGTATGCACCAACATCTGCAAGTACTCAGGAAGACATCGACAACTTCTACGAAGTTTAGAGATGGCCAAGGCCCAATGTAAATCACAAGAAGTTACAATAATAATGGGAGATGTCAATGCTAAAGTGGGACAGGACAGGGTGGAGGATATAGTTGGACCTCATGGCCTTGGTACACAAAATGAAAGGGGGGGGGGGGACTTGCAGCATGGGCAAAGACATCGACAACTTCTAACGAAGTATCAGAGGTGGCCAAGGCCCAATTTAAATCACAAGAAGTTACAATAATAATTGGAGATTTCTATGCTAAAGTGGGACAGGATAGGGTGGAGGATATAGTTGGACCTCATGGCCTTGGTACACAAAATGAAAGGGGAGGGAAACTTGTAGAATGGGCACAGATGGATGAGTTCATAGTAGGAAACACCTGGTTGAGCAGCCTAATAGAAGAAAATGGACTTGGATGAGTCCAGGAGATAATACCAAAAATCAGATTGACTACATCCTAATAAACAAAAGTTTTAGAAATTCTTTACTGTCAGCTAAAACACTACCTGGCGCAGACTGCAACAGTGACGACAATCCTGTACTGGGAAGATTTACGCTGAAATTAAGGAAAAGGAAACAGACCAAAAGCAACATCAAACTAAATCTTGGATTGTTAAAGACAGATGAAGTGATACGTAAAAATTTAACGTACATGTTCAAAACAAATTCAGTGCTCTGGAAGACGTTGGTGACAGTGAGGAACAATGGACAACGTTGATAAATTCGATAAATGAAGCTTGTGAAGAAATCCCCAAGGTAGATAGAAAAACAAAAAAGAACTGGATGACAAAATACATTTTAGGCTTGATAGAGGAACGGAGGAAGGCAAAGAGAAACGAGGAGATATACAAGAAGATAAACAAAGAAATCAGGAATAGGTGCAATGAAGCTAAGGAAGCTTGGCTGAAAACAAAATGCAAAGAAACAGAAGACCGACACAAAACGGATCCTCAGGGTATAAACAGACGAATTAAAGAAATTGTCCACAGGAAAAATACATGCACATCAACTGGTTGCTTGAAATCGAAAGATGGTGCGCTTATCATGGAAAAAGACAAAATATTAGACAGATGGGGGGAGAGTACATTTAAGGCCTTTTTGAAGATGACAGAAACGAAGAACACATTGTAAGAAAGAATGTTGTATGACCACCCATAAAGAAAGATGAAGTTAGGGCAGCACTGAAAAAGATGAAACCAGGAAAAGCCCCAGGACCAGACAGTATTGCTATAGAGATGGTTGAAGCCCTGGAGGAATTTGGTATTGAAAAAATAACAGTCCTCCTGAATGAAATCTATGACACTGGAAAAATCCCGAAAGACATGTAAAAAAATCAATTTTCATTGCACATCCAAAGAAGTCAGGGGCTATAGAATGCGAACTCTATCGCACAATCAGTTTGATGAGTCATGTAACAAAAATCCTATTAAGAATAATCATGACGAGGACAAGGAATAGAATCAAAAGAGAAATAGCAGAACAGTGTGGATTTGTGGAAGGGAAAGGAACTATTAATGCCATATACATCCAAAGAACTATCACAGAGAGGTCAATCGAGATTAATAAGGATTTATATTTGTGCTTTGTTGATTATACCAAGGCTTTCGATCGGGTAAGACATGAAGAATTGATCAACCAACTAGAAAGACTCAGTATTGATGGAAAAGATCAACGAAAAATCAGAAATATGTATTGGGAATAAACAGCGGCAGTGAGAATAGAAAACGATACAAACTCTTTCCAAAACATCAAAAGAGGAGTCAGACAAGGTTGTGTTTTGTCACCAGATCTGTTTTCACTTTACAGCGAAAACATCATGAGAAACCTAGAGGAAGACCCTGGATTAAAGGTTGGAGGAAAAAGAACAAACAACATTCGATACACAGATGTCACCGTGCTAATTGCAGAAAATGAAAGGGACCTACAAAACCTTTGAATGTACTAGAAATAGAAAGCAAAGGTAAGGGGTTGGAACTAAACAGCAGGAAGACTGAAGTCATGGTGATCAATAAAAAACATGAAATCCCCTCCTGCAAAATAACAGCAAATGGCACAACCTTGAGACAGGTTGATAAGTTTAAATATCTGGGAACGGTCATTTCATCAGACGGCAGATTCACATCGGAAATAGCCAGCAGAATCGGCCAAGCCAACACAGCCTTCAAGAAGATGGAAAGCATTCTTACCAACAAATGCCTCTCAATAAACATCAGGAAGAGAGTTCTTGAATGTTATATAGAACCAATGCTGTTGTACGGTTGTGAGACGTGGACAGTCAACAAGCAAAGCCAGAACAAGATTGAGGCAGCCGAGATGTGGTTTCTCAGAAGAATGTTGAGAGTTCCATGGACAGCAAAGAAAACAAACGAGACAGTCTTGATGGAGGCAGACACAAGAAGATCATTCATAAGGAAGATTAGGAAAAGACAGGCAACATTTATAGGCCATTTTATGAGGAAAGGGGAATTGGAGCACCTGGTCACAACAGGAAAGCTGGAGAGAAAGAGAGCACCAGGTAGACCCAGGGAGAAGATGCTAGACGGACTTGCAGAGTGGCTGAAGACAGAGAGGGTGGAGGAGGTGCTTGAGGCAACAAGGGACAGAAATAGATGGAAGGCCCTGATCGCCAACGCCATGTAGCAAGGCACTTGATGATGATGATGGTGATGCTGTCAATTCCTTTTCGTGATTGCCTTTACATTCTATAACTCTAACTTGTTAAGTTCATTCAACTGATGGACAGGACCCCATTTGTTACCTTTTTTTTTTTTGCTGTGAGCACTGTTCAACCTATGACGTCGCTAATGTGGATATTCTGCTAACATCCTCGCGATTTTAAATGTGCTTTAAAATTGTTTTCAGTTGTCTCGAGACATTGTTAAAGCGCAGGGGAAAAAAAGCCCATGTGCATCAACACCACAGATGCCCGGAGGAGAAAAAATGGGAAAAAAGGATAAATGTTAAGTATTGAAATTGATATTCTCATAGTATTGAAATGGTTTATTCAAATCATAGTACATAGTACATGCCCGCACGTGTATTTACACACACACGCACGCACACACACACACACACACACACTACACACACACACACACACACACACACACACACACACACACACACACACACACAGATACATGTATATGTATACATATATATATACATAAACAATATTCACACACACACACGCGCGCACACACCACGCACGCACAGCACACGCACGCACGCCGCACGCACACACACACACACACACACACACACACACACACACACACACACACACACACACACACACACACACACACACACACACCCCACAACACACGCAACATACACACACTTCGCGCACGTACCTTTAGCATGAATATTAATTTTCAGAAGAAAGACGCACCCCGGCTGATTCCTTCGCGAGTTCAGCGTCATCATTGGCTATGCTCTCCAGGGACATCCAGTAAGCTAATCACTCTCTCACACAAAGCAGCGTGTCAAATTTCTACCAGTTCTTTACTCAAACCTTCATCAGATTTCCGATTAAACCACATGGGTCATCATAAAAATGAAAGGTAGCGATAACCTGTCCTAGGGCTGGGACATAAACCACTGTAGTTAGAGACCATTTTTGTTGCCGTTGTTCGAGATAGGAGATACTTGTCATGATGAGGCAGTTTGTCAGCGGAGAGACTGGTACTATGTTATGATGATGGAACACTTGGGTGTCGCTATGTAAGAGAGAGTGGTATACAGGTTAAATACATGAATTTTTTGAAAATGCGTTTAAAGAATGTCAACTTCTTTGTTCTCGTTTTAGTCAACGCCTGTATATTTCGGTAGTTATGACACCAGATACTGTATCACAGTATGGAAATCAGTGGGCCCGGAATGTAAAATAGATACGAACACTATTCATCCAGGGAGATAACGCACAGACAAAACAGACATAGACAGGGACACACACTACCACCACACACACTACACACACACACACACACACATACACGCACACGCACACACACCACACACACACACACACAACACACACACACACAACACACACACACACACACACACACACACACACCACCACACACACACACACACACACACACGATGCATGCACTTCGTCCTCCCACACATTCACAATCACTGAAAATTTTAATGCCACGCATGTGTGAGTGGCAAGAGTGGCAGTTAAAGGGGGCAGTATCAGAACATTAATTCAACAGAAAAGGAGCTACCGTTGGACATTTGTTGCACTAACTAATCTACATGTAGTTGATTCTTGTATTTCTTCTTCACTGATAGTGGTAGAGAAACAGCATCTTCTAGGGTTTTGCTAGTTTGTTTAAGGGTTTGTTGTTGTTATTGTTTTCAATGGACATTTTATGTCATTTGCTTATAGTAAAACTTCCAGCGTTAAAAGGGGAAAAGAAACAGAATTCAGAAAATAGCAAAAACAAAATAGAACAGATATATGAGACAAATAGGTGCAGTGACTGGCACAAGTCTTTATCAAACAGCATTAACATACATATATATAAATACACCACCCACACAATCAAACACAGAGAGAGAGAGAGAGAGAGAGAGAGAGAGAGAGAGAGAGAGAGAGAGAGAGAGAGAGAGAGAGAGAGTGCGAAAGAAGGATTTTCATGTTCAGTTGTGGTACATATATCTTCCGATTTTAACAAGTCGGCTACTGAAACAAAAAACAAAAAACTTTGAACGAAGAATGCCTGTTTAATACCGATCAACAGGGGAGCAGGTATCCTCAACATTCTAAAGACTCAAGCTACAACTACCAAGCGAAAACAGAGATATTTATGCAGGCAGTCTCCATGATTCATAATACAGATGATACATGCTATCAAGTGGCCTTCCTCTCGGACGCTGTCTCTGTCCTCCAGGCCTTGGAGAATGACAAGACAATCCATCCACCCCCCACCCCCCTACCCCTCACCTGACCAAAGCCTTCCAGCAAGTCAGAAGAACCAGAAGAATAGTTTTCTAGTGGATCCCTGCTCATTGTGCAATACCAGGAAACGAGACGTTAGCGAAAGGAGAAGCCCAGGAAGACCAACCGGACAACAGTGTCAGCTACAGCGAAAAGGGGAGCATCCTTATTAAGCCACAGACAGAAAAGGATTACTACCATCTTCTGTGCTGAGAGCAGCAAGGGTCCTGATTAGTCTCTGCATCGGCCAAACCGGCTCACGTCTGTTTGGTCTGCAAGTTCAAACTGAAGCCTTCACCAACCTTTCCCTGCGGCCAAGAGGACCAGACAGTTGACAGTATATTGCAGCAATGTCGCCTGTATCAAGTGGAGCTAATAGCAACAGCGGGAGTAATATTATTACTACCTCCGTCAAAACTGCAGTGTTATTAGTAAAATTGCGCCAAGTGAAAATGACATTGAAGACAAACGTTCAGCTGTCAGTGATGGCGTGTTCACATGTTTTAAAGCCAAAATCATGAAATGTGAAGGCTTGAGACTTCTACCCCTAGTTCCGACTCGTTTTCAGTTCGCAAATGGGGTGCAGCACGGAAAGAATCGTCCGTACGCTAGATCCCACCCACCAACACACACAATCACACACACACAGTGAACACACACATAACACTACACACACACACACAAGCAAAGCACGCACCGTGCAGTCAATGGTCAAGCAATGTTATCGATCTCCCTTTTCATGTGAAGCAGGAAATGACAGTATATTGAAATTATTGTAGCAAAGACTAATACAAAGTTTCTTGTCTGTTCTTCAGTTTGTTTTGAATACTTTAATACTAATGAATTGAAAATGAGCATTTGTATTTTGAATTTTCTTGCTCAGTCACTCAGTTCCTTTTGCATGCCTTTTTCAAGTGAACCATTTGTATTACCTTATGCAGCACTTCATACCATTGACGTGAAACATATCTTGAATCAGGTAACAACTTATTATTTCAAGAAATTCCAAATGTACAGTTGAAAAGTACTTGTTGATACATGTAGGTAATTTCAAGCCTTAAGATTAGGCTATAAGCTACCTATTCAAAATTATATCTTTGCGAATACGCTCTGGAATAATCCTTCCTCGTTATTTTGGGAAAATAAGTTCATCTTTTGCTAATCCTAATCAAAGGGTCTGTTAGTGTTTAGATAAAGCCAAAAATCAGAAACACCAGAAAAGAGGATAAGGACATGAATTTGATAAGACTAGGCCTGTATGTTTGTCTTGTTTTGTCAGTTAAACATGCTATCTATTTCAAGCCAATAACTCTTTGCTTACTCGTTAAAATACAGATTTACAATCAAACGAGATTGAGCTCTCCCGCATATGAGAGAGAGAGAGAGAGAGAGAGAGAGAGAGAGAAGAGAGAGAGAGAGAGAGAGAGGAGAGAAAGAGAGAGAGAGAGAGAGGAGAGAGCACCAAACTTCATTGATAGAAAAACTCCCAAAATATGATTAAAGCATACTCGAAAACCAGGTGAATAACCCAATGTACTGACAAAATCTAAAGTTCTATCTAATGTATGGGTTCTGTGTATGTACTTGTCTGTGCTTGTATTAGTCTGTTGTTTAAGCAGATTTGTATAATCTTTTTCATGCATGGCCAGTAACATGTTATCTTTCAGCAGCGTAGAATAGTGAAGGAATCACCTGGGCATCAAAAGAGTTTAAAGAAAATGTCTTGCGAATAGCATTTAATCTTCCTCAGTGCACTCTGAATCTTTCAGTACTGTTTTTACTACAACCGTTTGCTTACTCCATTGCTGTCATAAAACTATGCCTTGTTGAAAAAGAGGCCTAGATATTTCATAGAAGTTTACCACTTCCACTTCATTACCATTGAAAACACACTTTTCTTTTGCACTTAGAAAGCCATCTTTCGTACAAGCCATTAAATTTTACTCTCTAAACGTACTATACTGTTAATCTTAAACTACGTGTCTAATGTTGAAAAATGCATAAGGAACGAACAGGTTAAGCTGAAGACCTGCTGTGTAATGAAGCCATTAGATTGAGATCATCCGCAAAAAGCAAAGGAAACAGTTCTGTTTTGTACGGAGTGAACGTAACACCACGCCTTCCATTTAAAATCATTTTGCTTGCGACGTCATTGTTAATCGATGAAAACAGAATGGGGCTCGAAATACAATCCTGCGTTAGATCTTGGAGATATTTAAAGAAACTGGAATATCAGTTTTACTGTGACACAAAATGCATACTTGAATAGTGAAATATGTTGCCCGATCGTCGTAAACATCTATCCCTGTATACCCGCACGAAGTAATAAAGACCAAAGGACGTTTCTGTTCACAATGTCTTGTGCTTTCTTAAAATCTATGACAGCAACGTAGTTTCATATTTTTCAATCAGTACTTTTCAGTAATTTCATTGCAAAGTGAATACATGATCTATTGTAGATCGATCCTTATTGAACCTTGCTTGTGCTTCACTTATAATGTTATTATTCTCTTCCCATAGCGTTAATTTGTTGTTAATGATAGGTGTAAAAGTTTAATAAGAACACTCCTAAGAGATATGCCTCTATGGTTACTGTGGCTATTTGTGTCTCCCTTTTTATGAAAAGGAACAGTTACAGCTTTTGTCCATTTCATAGGAAATACAGCGCTATGAAACAAAGTACTGAAAAAATTTTTCAGATGTGTATTGTTTGCTCAGCACATTTCATCATTTGAGATAAAATACCTTCTGACCCTTCAGCATTTCCAGTTTTTGAATGTTTAATTGCTTTCTTGATTTCTGTTTCACTAATTTCATTATCAAGTATATCAAGGTAGATATCTTCGACTATTTCAAAATTTAACAGATCAACGTCATGATCAGATCCATCGTTAAAAGCATACCCCAAATAATTTATCCAATTTTCTGCTATAATAGTATTAATTATGATATTTCGCCATTTGTGTTTACATATTTGAATCTATAATTCGTTGGGATTAATTACTACACATACCAAGTGAGAGGGAGGGAGGAGAGAGAGAAGAGAGAGAGAGAGAGAGAGAGAAAGAGAGAGAGAGAAAGAGAGAGAGAGAGAGATTGTGGCACATTATACTTGAAGATTTGGTCAGTTTTTCACGTCTACCACTGCTTAATGTCTGTCTTTAACAAAAGAATATGATATATGAGGGAGAAAAAGAAAAGAGAAGAAAATAGAAATACACAAGTCCACATTTGATCATCATTTACTATACATAAACATTTCATGTAATGATAATTTCATTACGCATGTACACTCAAGATACGTGAGATACATATACATGTGCGTGCGTGCGTACGTGCGTGCGTGCGCGCGCGCGCGTGTGTGTGTCTGTGCCTGCATGTGCGCGTGCATGCGTGAAAGAAAAAGTGTGTATCTGTTCAGAAATTTAGAGAAGCAGAGAGAAGAGAGTGAGAGAGAAGAGAGGAGGAGAGAGAGAGAGAGGAGAGGCCATACACCGATCTAAATCAACTTCGTCTTAACACGTATAAAACTGGAAAAAGAAAGAATCCAAGGTTACGACTTCAAGTCAGACATCATGATGTTAACTAGTCTGTACCTCCGCCAGACGAAGATGAGCGATGAGATAAAACAAGGCGTGTTTGTAATATGACAGAAGTGGTGACAAGATACGTTTCTTTGTTAAAGCTGGTAGGAATTTCTCTCTGACGTGCCAAAACACACGCTGTCTGTAGGTTTTTGTATGATCTTATCCCATTCCTGTCACTGTCTTTTGAATCACTCCAGCTTCACTTGGTGTTAGTCCGACTATCATGCCATCTCTATGTTGTTGGTGTCTATACTCTTGTTTCTGTCTTTTGTCCCTCTCTGTCTCTCTTGTGTCTCGTTTTTGTGCCTGTGCGTATGTACAATCGCAGCCAGAAACACAAAACACAACCAGAAATGAATATGAATAGGAAAGCTTGCATAACTAACAATAACAGATTGAATTTCCACTTTTCTGTAACTGTTTCTGTCCAGATCCTTTGCTTTCTGTCATGTGTTTCCTATTATTTTCTGCCTGTGCTTTTCCGTTCACCTGTACTGTTTTCCATGAAACATAACCTACGTTTTATTAAGATAATCGGATACATGTATTAATCGTCTTTTTGGCTGTAAGGAATTGTGATGCACAAGAAGTAGTTTTACGTAATTTAGCCCACTTTTTACATGTTTTAATATCTTTAGTTATGTTTACATCTGTATTTAGGTCAGCTTTTTCAAAACCCCAGTGATAAGTTGTGCGGAATGGTCAGTGACGGGTGCGTATTTCTTAGACTATGTGCGCAAATGCACTGAGATGCGTACTTCCAGGATGTGTGTGTGTGTGTGTGTGTGTGTGTGTGTGTGTGTGTGTGTGTGTGTGTGTGTGTGTGTGTGTTGTGTGTGTGTGTGTGTGTGTGTGTGTGTGTATTATGGCGGTCAACGAGATGCGTTTTGAGATGGTTATATCTCTGATACGGCTGTGTGTAGCCGACTGGGCTTTCAACAACTACAACAGTAATTATTATTACGATGAAAGCAAAAGCAACAACAACAACAACAAAACGAGTCTTTCCCGTGACCGAATATGCTGCAAAGCAGTAGATCTTTGAAGTCGGAGGTTTCCTTCTAGCTGAGCTGCCATCCAAGGCATGAGCCCCATCTACCAATACGGCAGTTTGTACTGGGTTACATTTTACCAGTAGCAGGGAATCCTTGACTTGACATAAATACTACTACTACTACTACTACTCTGAAGATCTACTAGCTCGATACAGGTTTCAGCGATGAGTTTTTGAACTGCGTCAACATGTGTCCATGAAATCTGAATCCAGTTTGGTTTATAGACAATCAAAGTAAAAGTAGGCTTTTACGTGTGTATGCTTTGATTGCAATGGTACACAGACTGAATGAAATTTTTTTTTTTTTTTTTTATATCTAAGACTACGCACTAAAGTGGGTGTGCGGTCCAGATTTGGTACATGTAAAAATTCGTCGATGAATGACAGGAAACTTTGCTGACAAATGCAGACAGGTTTTGCATATTGTGCATGGAAACATACATGTTTACAGTTTTCTACAACAACACTCATTCGACTCAAATTTATTGTTTTTAAAGTTTGTTTTCAAGCATATCTTCAGGAAAATATTTTCAAAAATTTGACCATCCAGTCCAGATGTTGGATCACCCTGGTCCTTCTTTTACGGACAGTCGAAACTATGTAGACCTAGAATCCAAATTTGGTGAGAATCGACCCATAAACAGCTGTGAAATACTTGCTGACACATGTTGTTTACTGACATATACACACACAGCGCGCGCACGCTTTGTAGTTGATACGTTTTAGTGGCTTTATGTTAAGAAATCCCATTTTGATGAGTCTTTCGTTATTTTGTATAAATATATTCTGTATAATGATTCCAGACAACGAACGAGAAAGTGTATTGACAACACTGATTTGAACAAATCTGCACTGTTTCCTGATGACACCCAGTAAATCTCTTACGTTGAAGAAATATATTGATTTTGAGAAAACAGTAAATATAATTGTCATGCTCAATAGGAAGTGAGGATTATTCTTGAATACAGGCAAATTACATATTATCTGATTTGGAGTTAAAAGGAGAAATTATACCAGAAGTGCATTCAGATATGCAACTGAGTTCATCCAAATTGAAATATTCGGAATGTGAGTGGCGCACATTTTATGTGAACATATCTAAATGATCAGTGAGAAAGTAAACATTTTTGACATGAGAATGCATTTGAATATATAAACAGATAAGTAACTTTGTGGGATTTTTTTTGATTCACAGGAAATATCACACTTTCCGTGCAGTGAGGCTTTATTTGTTTGATTTGCTTCAGATACTCCTTCATTGTTCTGTTATGTGCTTATGATTTCCTTTGTCTGATGTTTTGATATTATTATTAACCTTTTCCTAGTCCGTACTTACGATTTCTTTTGTCTGCTTTTGATATTACTAACCTTTTCTGATGTCTGTTTGTGTGTTTTTTATTTGTTTTTCCCCCCTCGTATATTTGTCGTAGTGCCGCTTTTGTTTTCTATATGATGTGAATGATCGTCCTTTCATTTACAAAAATCATGTGAACTTTTCTATGATGACACAACGACTCATACAAGCAACTCTTAACTTAAACGGCATATCTGAATCACTTTAGATGAGTGTTGACATTTTAATTAAATGGTGGCAAGTAAATCATATGTCTCTAAACCCACTAAAAAGTAAACTTATGCTTTTAACAACAAAACAGAACAGACTGTCTCATTACGCAACTTCCACGTTTCAATTGATAAATAAAATGATAGAAAGCAGAACATCATTCTGGCAGTTAACTCTCGAAATGATAGAAGAAATATGCATCTAATGTTAGATATCAAATTTGACAGTTTGTATAAATAGATTGGACAGTTTACATGAACAGATTATACAGAAATGTATCTAGGAAAGCGTACCAGCTGTGCAAAGCAAAACGCTCCTTAAATGACATTCAAGGAGACTATTTTCACACGCTTACACATTATCGTCCATCAATCATGGCTCGACACCCTTTGACTCTGCCATTGCCAATACCATGAAACCCTTAATTAGTATCTAGAAACGTACGCTGAAAGCTAATCTTCTTAAACCATCCGGTTTGCAACTGACGTAATACAGCAGTAGGTGTGTTCCCATTGAAAGATATATTTGCTACTAAAGAAGGGATATTTATACAAAAAATATATTAAGGTATCTCCTATAGACCAATCAAAATTTTATGCAGATCTTCAACATCCCATTCAAATTCAAATTCCAAGAACTGACATGTTTAAATTAAGTCTCCTGCACGCTGGTAGCTTACTATGGAATACTCTTTCGCCCCATTTATAAGGTCTTCTCAGGTGTTTGTCCAGTTGGTGGTGCAGTATTGTTGCTCTGGGTCCCACCCAGCACCCTCGGGTGTTCCTTATTATGTTAAGATGTCGGTATTTGTGTAATCTTCGACACTTGCCTTTGTTTCACTAAAAATAGTAACGGAAGTGGTGATGGTTTGTATACATTTTAATGTCTGGTTCCTTAACGTTGTAAGTTTCCTCTTTTTCTCACTCTCCCCTTCTTCTCCCTCTTCCCCCCTCTCTCTGTCTGCCTCTCTTCCAGTAATACTGATATTCCAAGTTTGCTTTATAGTTATTGTCTTTATGCTTTTATAGTTCATATATAGTAGTACTGGTTTTGCGTGAGTATTATCTCCTTTTTCCTCTCCTCTTCCTAGACTCCATGAAGAGTTGTCGGCATGCCTTATCAAAGAACTGTTCACCAGAGACTTCTGTCTTTGTCGGTTCGTGCCAAAGCCGAGGTCTCTGCGAAGGGTTTCTCTGTCCATTCTGAAGTGGTATCGGTCCATCGGTTTTTTTTTTTTGTCGTCCCCTCCCTCAGCAGTTCCCTGGAGGATTTAGTAAGGCCATTGGATCTTGTTGTATGGCCATACCAGTGTAGCTTTCTTTTCCTAACTGAAGTCAGCAGGTTCTAAGATAATAGATCAATGTGTCTGATATTCAGTATCTTTCGATGACGCATCATTTTTATGTTTGGATTCGTCTTTCCAAATGTGCTGTGAGGGCCTATGTTTCGCATGCATATAGTACAGGAAGATGGAATATACCAATGCATTTAAGAGCATGATATTGTTTCATTTAGATGTTATGGTATTAGAGAGTGCTTGTATATCTATAGACCCTCTGTGGGCGAGGGGTGATGAATAAAAAAATTTTTTTTGCTTTTTCCTCTATGAAATATGATCTTGCTTTTGTTTCCATTCTTCTTCTTTTCTATTTTTCCATTGATTCCTAACCATGCATTGTCGGGAAAACTGTATTTGGAGAATGAAAACCTACGACTTGATTGCGTATGAATTGTTCCAAAATGATTTCTCCAGATTTCTGCAACGGACAGACTATGGTAAAACATACGTTTCGTCGTTAATAGATGTCTGTGTTTGTTTATCTGTCGGTTGTGAGCTTCTGTCGTCTTGTTTGCTTCTCTTTCGGTTTATCTGTTCACTTGTTTCCTTTTCTTCTACTTTTTTCATTGTATCCTATGCGAAAATTTATGTGTAGGTCTGTCTTACTATATGTTTAAGTTTACGTATCATTATTGTAGTGTTGGTATTTGAATGTTATGTTACCTAGAAACTAAGAAGCCACCGCTTGATGATAGTAGAAAAATGAATCATATAGGCCCTACAAGTATTTCTATATTTATCTGTTTGGAACACTAAAACAAATGACAGGGAAAACATACTGTAAGAGTAAGACTGCTTTTTGATTGCTTTGAGTTTGATTAAGATTATTGATGACAAAGCTCATTATAGGTTCTATAGTAATGTGTCGGTTTTTTGCGATTCAACTCGTAACATAGCATGAGCATATTCACACCACCCATGCACCGAACCTTGCAATATCGTTTTCTTATTCAAAACGTGAAACTTGACTTCATATCTAATTTGAATTTGGTTGCAATCACAAATCATGCCCAAGTTGCTGACTGTGGTGCTGTGTTATCGCTGTTCTGTGCACTGAGAAGTATCATTGTGTGCATACGTGCGTGTGTGCGCGCCCTCTGTGACAAGTAAAAAGGAAGGGAAAGAAAAAACTTCAGTATTCTCCCATGAGATAGAAATCTTGCAGTGTCAACGAGAGCGGCACACAGGTATCAATATAACCAGGATTTTTTAGCAACTGTATTGTGTCGCCCCAATCTTAGTCGACGTTTGACAGGCTACAATTTCAGTATCATCCTGTCCTCCTTCTTCCAAATAAATGTGAGCTCATTTCTTGTGAAACTGGTCTAATCAACAGGCGTGTTTTTCATCGTTTTTTCTGTTCTTTTGTCTTTCTCTACCACCGCCACCCCTTTCCCACCTTTGCGTAATAGGCCAGTAACCCGAACTTTCGATACACAGGGCTCCCACTTTTCCGCCGAGAGTGAGAATCCGCAAAAAAAAAAACCAAAAAAAAAAAAATGTCCGCGAAAAAAACAAAAATCTGAAAGAAAAAATTGTCCTTACCATACTATAAATTAACCTCAGATATGTGTCCAATTGCGCCATTTTAAACGTAAATTTTCAAAATTTTTCAGGGGGGGCAAGTCCCCTGGACTCCCCCTGATTTTTAGGATTTTTGCTTTTCCTCAGTGAGAGCCCTAAACACGAGCAGGGGAAAAAAAGATGGGAAAAAAAGAGAGAAAAATCATCGGGTCAGAATGCTCAGATTTATGGAAACAGTGTGTGTTCTACGTTACTTATGATCTGTGTGACGCGCGATCAATAGCGATCATTTGTTTTCGTGTCCAAGGGAAGGGAAGCAACTTGTGCTGGCAATCCTGACTTACAGACTGTCAAGTTGGAAACCTTACACTGGTGATCAGTTACTAAAATTCTGTACGTATCAACGGTCGGGTAGTGCGTCTCGTCGCCATTTATATATATCAGTTGTTCGCTGTCGCCAAGCTGCACAATTTTTCGTTCTTTGCCTGCTGACCCACCCCACTTTTCTTGTCCTTTCTTCTTCTTCTTTTTTTTTTTAATATCACTGAAAATTATTTGCTTGGGTGGTGGGGGGGGGGGGGGAGTGCAGATTATCGACTCCATTCTTCCATTCAACATCAAATGATGTGCCCGCAGGCTACTCTCTGTCTCTCTCTTTCTCTGTCTGTCTTTGTCTGTCTGTCTCTCATTTTTTTTTTATATTAAACTCCAAGATATCTGATAATGTGTATATTGATGATTTGAATACTTTTCAGATAAAGAAACGCATCTCTTCGCTTTCGTGTATACATCTGAATTCGTGTAGTTAGGAGACAGTAATTGCTCATTTTGGTTTTGACTTTCAAGTTTATGAAATTTGCACTGACATATGAACTTATCCATTCTCTATAATGTATTTCCCAGCGTTTACACATATGTAATTTTCTTTTTAAAATATGATATGAATGATTTAAGGGAAAAAGTGTAAGAACTTGCGAACAAATTACACACAGAAATAATAAGAATATATATCCGTATTATGTTGCTTATATTGCCAAACTATAGCCTTTTGATTAAATCAAGCATCTCTACACGTACTCAAGGAAAGTAAGTTTTGCTCACCAGAGAAGTGAAAAAAGCAGGAATTATTCTTGTTCAGTATTAATCCGACGACATTGTGGCAACATATGGCATGAACGAACACAAATAGTCACGCATATTTTGACATTTAAAGCTCAGGTGTTTGTGCAGTGTATAAATGTGTGCGTGTATCGTCAAACATGTTTAATTCATGCCAAAGTGCAACAAATAATCACAAAGATTTTATTGCTTGTTGAATATAAATCCGTTCGCAGTTAATCGAATAGCGTGTGACAGCTCAAAACATTGTGCGTATGTTAGAATTTTAAAACCGAAACAGTACCATAGAGAACTGCGTACGGTGTAGCAAGGTGCATTTTGGTGATGTAACGTTAATGCCAAATACATCCAATAACTCTCATAGAATGATCAGATGAGTTGAGTAAGGATTTATATTTATGTCTTGTTGATTATACCAAGGTTTTTGATCGGGTAAAACACGAAGAATTATCAACAACCGGAAAAGCTCAACATTGACGTAAAAGATCTAAGAATAATAAGGAATAATCTTGGGACCAAACAGCAGCAATGAGAGTAGAAAATAATATAAGCTCTCTTCGAAATATCAAAAGAGGGATTAGACAGAGATGTGTTCTGTCACCAGACTTTTTTTTCCATTTTACAGCGAAACCATTATAAGAAACCTAGAAGAAAGCCCTGGGATAAAGGTTAGAGGAAAAATGATGAACATTCTTCGTTATGCAGATGACACCGTTTTAATTGCAGAAAATGAAAAAGACCTACAAAATCTTATGGATATAATAGAAATAGATAGAAGAAAGAAAGGGCTGGAGCTGAATAGTAAAAATTCTGAAGTCACAGTTGAGACAAGTTGAAATATCTGGGAACAGTCATCTCACCAGATGGCAGATGCACATTAGTAATATCCAGTAGAATTGGCCAACATTCAAGAAAGTGAAAAGCTTCTTACCAAGAAATGCCTATTAACACGAGGTAGAGAGTTCTTCAGTGTTATATAGAACCAGTACTGTTGTACGGATGTGAAGCCTGGGGCAGCTGAAATGTACTTTCTAAGAAGATCGTTGAGTTCCATGGACAGCAAAGAAAATAAACGAGACGGCCTTGAAAGAAGCAAACACAAAAAGAACATTAATGAAGAAGGTTAGGAAAAGACAAAATTTTTAGGACATTTTATAAAGCAAGAGAAATTTGAACACCTAACCACAACGGGAAAGGTAGAGGAAAAAAGAGCACCAGGTAGACCCAGGTAGAAAATATTAGACAGTTTTGCAGAGTGGAGGAGGACAGAGAGAGTAAGAGATACACTTGAAGCAACAAAAGATAGATTTGTATGGTGGCCATGATCGCCAACGCACGCGGCATGGCACATGATGATAATGGTGATGACGATGATGAACAAGAGGTGTTTATTAAGTATCACGATGCCTTTTGTGGATGAATTTCACGTTTCAAAGAAACCACTATATTTTTGCCTCGCAACCGCCAACGACGTTGCATGACGAAACTTTGTTATGATCTTGTAGAAACAAGCCGGGGCTCATATCGTGATCTTGGTAATAGGAGTGGCTGTCACGCTTATTCTTTATGAAAGGGAAGGAGAGAAACAAAAAAGAAAAACAAAATGTGAAATGGTTAAGCTAGTTCTATGATATTCCTTTTTGTACGAAAATTATTCCAAACAAAAGGAATCTTCGTTTCTAACACCAGATTTCTCATTACAAATCGTTACAGTTAGAGTGGCTTGACCATCGTTTTTTTCTGTATGTGAGCACGTTTTCGCTTACCGATAAAACTTGCTTTTCGACATGATTTTGCTGGGGATAACTCCTTTGTTGCATGGGTTCTGTTACGTACGCCAAGTGAAAGACAAAACAAAACAAAACCAGAAAACAAACAAACAAACAAACAAAAAACACTTACCTCAGGTGTACGCAGTGCTGCTCAGAGGACGACGGTTTATTGTCTCATCTAGAAGAGTGATTGGACAATGGTCAAAAGACACCAAAACATTTTTACAGTGCAGTCTCTGTTATCCAGTTTTAATTTGTTTTCCGTCCATTAAAAAATCAAAAATCAAGATAGTTGCATATGAAATTTCTAATAAACATTTCATTCCCATGCATTCGAAAGAAAATCGTATAAAAGCAATAAGCAAGGAAGGTTTTCTGAAGCGTTCAATTCCATAACAATAACAACAACAACAACGAGTATGTGTATCTTTTATACCTTAAGATGCACCGTTTAAACATTCATAAATGATGATGAACACAACGTTTGTACTGTCCATGTTGAATTAAGAGATCTATTAATGTTTTGAATCAAACGCTTGTGCTGGCATGTATGTGTTTTGTGTGCTTCAGTTTTCAACTGCGCGCGCGTGTGTGTGTGCGTGCGTGCGTGCGTGTGTGTATGTGTATGTATGTGGGTGTGTGGTGTGTGTGTGTGTGTGTGTGTGTGTGTGTGTGTGTGTGTGTGTGTGTGTGTGTGTGGATGCATGCGCGCGCTCGCGTCTGTGTGAGTGTGTGTGTGTGTGTGTGTGTGCGCGCGCGTGTGCTCGCGTCATGTAACTAAGTGCACGGGTATCTTCATACATGTTCAAGCATACCAGTATTAGTGTTTGCACGCGGGTGTGAGCATACATTCTGCATACTTACGCAAACAAACGGCTGTTCTGTTATAATATTTACATAGCTAAAAAACCATCTTACATGACACTGACAGCTATCTCCTTGGCTTGTCCTTCGTGACATATTATAATACATTACAAATGTAGATAAAACAACAGAAAACAAAAATCAACAACAAAAACAATTACAACAACAGCAACAACCTCAAAACCAAGCTAAAACATTTCCCCAAATACCTAAAGATAACAAATCAACGTTTCGTATCCGTGTTCATAAAAGTAAGAATTTTCCTCATGCAGTAAAACCAAAAAGTATTGTTTACCAAAGGAAAGAATATCTGACAAATCTTAAGGGATTGTATATTGTTTACCAAAGGAAAGATTATCTGACAAATCTTAAGGGATTGTCATGTCACAAATGTCCGGAATTTGTCGTTCAGGTTTCTGCCCGAGAAGTTAGCTTAGAGTCCGTGTTAGCGTGTGTATCTGTCATTTTTCAGCGAAAGGGGAGATCAGCGGGTGAAGTCGACACCATTGTAGCACCTGCTTTGGCGATATTGATACTTGTAGAGGTCGAATTCTTTCCTTAAATTAATACCGCCATCACTCCATCTTGTGCGCCCATGTATGCGCGCGCGCGCGCGCGCGGTGTGTGTGTGTGTGTGTGTGTGGTGCGAGCGCGTGTGTGTGCGAGCGCGTGTATGTGTGTAGAATGAAAAGGGCAAAATTTCGATGGCCTGTTTCTTGATGGACACGCCGATTTTCATTTTGGCATCAGCATGTAACGTTAATGAATAACAAACAGACAGACAGATGGACAGACAATTAACAATAAACATCAAAATTGTACATTTTTGAGAAAAAGATCTGTAAGAATCGTATTGAAAATTAGAGATAAAAATATCTGCCGTTTAGTTTTAATGAATAAATATATGGAGAGATAATTAGACTGGTGTGTGGACTGATAGAAAGGAATGGATAGATTCAAAGATGATTGGATACAGGAGGCCTAAAAGTCTTTTAGAAATTGATACTGAAAGTTCAGTGGTCAGAAAATTCTAACACATTATATTCGCAGATAGGTCTTTATGGTTTTGACCTAAAAATAGCTTGGTGTTAGATAAGATTCATATTGCCGGCGGCCGTCTCCAGGAAAAGCATGTCGCCATAGGATGGCTCCACTTATTTTTTTTCTCTATATGTCTGTATGTTTATCTACAAAGTATATATTTTCTTCACAATTCAGACAGGGACAACTCCTTTATTGTCATGGGATCTTTAACGAGAAAACTTTTTTTTTATAAATACGAGTGTCTGTTTTGTCAAATGTTCTGGGCTGGGGTTTTGTTTTTTTGTTTTTGTTTTTTTTTGATAAATAGGAAAATCAAACAAGCAAACAAAGAAAAACAAACAAAACAAACAAACAAGCAAAACAAGGCAAATGAAGAAATTGAAATTGTGTATTTGAAAATATCAACAGCAACAACCAATTGAAGTGAAACAAAATAAAATAAAATAAAACAACAAGAAAGGCAAATGAAGGAATAACAATTACGAACGTATTTTGAAAAAAATGAATTAAGATTGTTGCAACATTTTAAGTGGTCAGCCGACTTTTTTTCTTGTGGGTAAAGATATGGATATATAGGTAGATGGACGGATGGATGGATGGATGGATACTGCCACTTCCGATGATTACTGTTTAATGTTTAGTTGTAAAGGCGATCGATCCATGTTCAGTGTAATCACACGTAAGCAAGCGCGCGCGCGCCACACACACACACACACACACTCTCTCTCTCTCTCTCACTCATTCACTCACTCACTGACACACACAGTGATTACATATACATTATACAGCCATAATGTGCCATAGTAGATAGTCTAGGTCTCTCAGTAGTACCGATGGGCGTTTAGCATTACTGATCTCTACACAGGATTTTTTATGGAGAGCACAAAGCCAGGATTTTGCCACAACCTCTCGGTCAACCTTCCACAGGAGGAGCTAGCCTTGAAGATGCACACCGTCATTTCAGTATCAAGAGATCCATAGCTCCTCATTTGAATGCCCTCGTAGCAGAATTTGCCTACACTCTTGATCTCCATGTTGTAGAGGACAATCGGAGGTGGTGAAACGCCAGAAGCATGAGATAGTGTTGGTTGTAACTTAGGTTCTGTCTTGTTAAGACTGCAGCGTATGTGAACCACAGCAAATTGATTAGTGATGCACTGGATGTCCTCATGCGAGTACGCTGCTATTTAGCAAAGAGAAATTCCCGCAGGACAGATTCATATGAGCACTTCTGTCATGACTTGGAATCTCCACAGGTTGAAGAGTTTTCCATCCAAACAAAATCGGAAGGGCAAACACGCCCTCTCCTCCCCCTCCTCTCTTCTCGCCCCCTCCCCGTCGAAATGTCTGAATACATCGATCCGAATTGCTGAAAAGAGAATGGAGAAGTGTGTGAGTACTAGAATTCATTCTTGTTTCACTCTGCTGTACGTCGGGAAGGGTTCTGATTCTTCTCCATTCTCTTGAACCCGGGCCAGCATGCCACGGTGTAAGAAAGCATTCAGCGAGACAGTTTTCTGAGGACATCTCCCACAAGCCTTTCAAGCTGACGGTGTCAGATGCTTTTGTCAGATCTACAAACATAGTGTTGAGCTTCTGGTTTTTATTCACGACGCTACTTGTGCGTCTGGCCTACGGCAAACACCAAGTTACTCATGTATGTGTGTGTGTGTTTTTTCTTTCTATATACGTACACACATACATGTGTACATAAGCATTGGAAGATTACTTGCATTACATTTTCACGGCTGCGTTTCACAGATTTTTGTTTGTTTTGTTTTGCATGACATATCAGTTTCATTTTCTCAAGATAAAATCTCCACGCTCGGAATTCCATATACACTGACTCCACTGATGACATGTGATGGAGAGGATCCAAAATGATCATGGTATTAGCTTTAAGCTTGCAAAAAAGCGCTAAGTGTTGGCAAGGTCTTGATGAATAAACTGTGGCCCGCCTGAGGGTCGAACTCACGACCCCTGCGTTATTAGAGTGGCGCTCGAACTAACTGAGAATAACGCAGTTGCGTTGTAGCCCGGCGTGGTAGGTGATCATTGTATCAACGTTCATGACACTTTCACATTCGTTCACACCTTCAAATACCCGTTATGTCTTCACTAAAAACATTTTTAACGACTTGAACCCACCCTGTCAAAATATTAGACCATCCCTGCTCATAGAGATACACACTAGTAGGAAAAATAAGTTGCTTAACGAGGCCTCTTTCTGACTGTCTGTCTGTCTCTCTGTGTCTCTGTCTCTCCTATTCACGAACGAGTGCACGCGCACGCGTGCATCTTCCACTCCGGTAAGTGGGAAGAATCAAGGAAACTATTAAGAGTTACTTAACGATGTTTACGTGTATCGTATGCAGGTGTCCAATGCTCGGTATTACGACGGCGGATCAGCTTGTAATCTGATCGTTTTGCCTGTTGCTTTATTGGTAACAGTATACCATTAAAAGCCTGCCACCCAGACCTTTCACACAAAGTAATTTACTGTATCTCGCTTTCGCTTCTTTGTTGTACATTTTTTTTTGGGGGGGGGGGGGGGGAGGGGGGGGAGTCCTAAAATGCAGTTACTAAGATGAGAAGTTTAGTTCAGGTCAGAATGTATGTTGTGCAAACTGGTGTATGTGCGCGCGTGCGTGTGTGCGTGCATGACGGTGTGCGAGTGCGCGCGCTCGCACGTGTGGATTTCTGCTATTGTTTTTATTGTTCTGTTGGTGGTTGTAGTGATGATGGTAGTCCAATAGTATTTTATTGAGTTTACGTATTTTTCTGAAGGATGTGTATCAGATGTGGACCACATGTGCTGCCGAATGGAAAGTCACAATGTCTAAGTTTGAACATTAAAAACACCTGGCATTCTTATGAACATACCTACCAAAAACGTTGAATTATTGTTTATGAATAGATTTTTTTATCACAGATTTACTATGCGTACGAAACAAGAAGAACTATTTTTGTGTGTTTGAACAATCATGACATCTAATGATACTGGTTCATTTTATGGCCAAAATTAAACAAAACACGTCTGAGGATACCCGAAGGGAAAACTTATTTATATGGCTTAACTATCATGCCAGTCGTATGTGTCTACGTTTCATGCAAACGATAACCAAACATTATTTTCATGCAGCTTAAGTCGTCTTGACATTTATGCGTGAAAAAGATGGCTTTAGATAATCATCTTCCATCTACTTTGATGTTGAAATAGACATTTATTAGAACAGTTGAAAAGAAACGACCTCTCATGATAATGGTTTACTTATTTTGTATTGAAAATAACCTGTTTTCTCACACGTCTAGAAAAAAACAAGGCAAACAACGTAGTCAAACCCTAAGTGTTTTTTAAGGAACACGGTGGCAGATTTGAGTCTGACATCTGTTAAATGGATCATATTAGCTTAGATTTTAGTTGGTTTTTAGTTGGTAAGTCATAGGTATTTGGTGGGCACAGAAGTGTTTTTAGCTGTTTGCTGGGTAATTGTGTGTATTGTAAATGAAAGTAAAGAGTTACTTACAGTTGTGTTTGTTGTTTTGGTCGTACACGTTACTGAAGCTGTTTTGCTGTTTGATCTTATCAAATGATGTTTTACATTTAGTGTCATATAAACCTGCTTTATCTTATCAGACAAGTCCAAGCTTATGCTAATACACTTGCTCAGTGGGACAGAATGATACAAAGAAATCTGATAAAACGAAAAAAAAAAAAAAAACCACAAATATAAACCACACACCAATATAAACCACACACTCACACACACACACACACACACACACACACACACACACACACACACACACACACACACACACACACACTACACACTCTTTCTCTCTCTCTCTCTCATGCACATTCATGCACGCACGCACGCACACGCGCGCGCACACACACAAACACACACACCACACACAACAAACACACACACACACACACACCACACACACACACACAACACACCAAGCAAATCACGCCTGCAGTCCCGCTCAGCTAGTAAGAGCCTAATTTGCAGATAAACACCTACTTCCTTGATTTGTTAAAGTTGCATGTAGATGGTGCACGAATGAAGACAAAGAGGTTTATTGTCTCAGCTCTTATCAGCCCATTTGTTTTGATTTCTTCACAATGTTTTAATCATTTAGTAATTTTCTAGCCTTATGCTTGAAATGTTAATACTGTGGATGATAATACAACATTTCGGTCCGGGGATGCGTCCACAATATTAGAACACCTAAAATCACAAAGCATTACACAGTGTAGTGTAATCATGTCACCAAGTTGATGTGCATGCGATGGTATGCTTAAGTGCGTTACCAGTATAACATAAACAAAATAGCATTTCAGAATGATAAACAAAATTACACCTTACAGCAATGTGCCTGTTCAGTCAAGTGTCAGGAGTCAACAAAAGCATGCACAAACAGACGAACGAGCTGACGTACAAACAAACCGAGACTGTTACTGAGACGGAAATGTGAAGACGTTTGAGTGACATTGATAGACACAGTCGATACATTGTAGAGCCCCGAGCTTCTGTATTTACAATCTCCCGACACGCAACATCCCGGCCAATGTCTTACAAGTGGACAGAAAGTGGGTACAGGTATGTCGGCGACGCGCTGTATCGAATTTTCTATTGATAGAGTTACAACACAGGTGCACAGCATAGCATAGCACAACCAGCGAACAGCGTAACTGAGCAGAAATTACCATATTTGAA